>NW_010589222.1:20302-40648 GCF_000705375.1 Tinamus guttatus | reverse complement strand
AAAAGAAAAATTCATTTTGAGACTATCCACATATAACAGAAGTGCATATTAAATTAAATATTTTGCATAACTTGTACTGCATATACTGTGGTATCTATGAGGTATACTGCAGACTTTGTCGTGCATGTATATACTGGGAAAATCACTGAAAAATCACAAACATCAAGCAACCTTGATTCTACATCCTATCTGTGGTACCATGAGCTTACAGGAGAAAGTAACAAACTTCATGACATGAAACATGAAATGTGATAGGGAAATAAAGCTATACAAGCCAGGAAATTTCATTTTTTTTCTCTCATTCTCTCAAAAGTTTGGTATTTGAAAAAACTTACACTAGGAAAAAGTAATTTCTTTGTCCCTATTAAGCTAATGAAAGTTCTGCTTATAAGACAGCAGATAAGGAGTCTAAAATTAAACAATGATCCATATTACTCTATAGGGATAGACGAACTTCAAGCCATGTCTCTTAGGGTATGTATGAAGCAAGTGGGAAGAGAGGAAAAAATATATGAAAAAGCCAACACATGACCCTGAAAGGAAAGATCAGACAACAGAAAACAGCAATGATGTGACTTAAAAATTTAAAAATGCTAGAAAGTTCATTTGTGTCCTCAGAATATTTTTAAAGTCCTCGGAAGCATGTTGATATGTCAAAATGCCAATACATCACTTAGCTACATCACGAAAAGCTTTACATTAAGTGCTATCACCTGCTGCCCATATCACCTTCTCCCCAACAGATAAAACTAAAGAACAAAAAAGTAATTTTTCCTTATCTTGTTTGCATTCTAGTCGATCTTGTCCTAGAACAGATCGTACTCAGCACTGAAAAGGGCAAGACAGACCAGAACTCCGTCCTCGAGGGCTGCCAAAGGCCCTCCCGGACTCCACACGCAGGAGAGAACCCGGCACTGCGTTTCCTCACGCACAGCAACTCCAAAGCCAGAAACTGCAGATTTCAGCGGGGCAGCCGCCTTAAAGAATGTGTTGGCTACCCTGTAAAAGCAGATTAAAAGTTGGACCTGCTTCAACTACCTCCCCACACAGAATAGGTGATGCACAATCCTCGTTATCCCGTTCGGATTTGCTTTTTTGGAAGAAAAAAGGCCTTCGGCTGGCTTGCACTGGCCATGCCCGTGTACACAGAAATGTGACACAGAGGGACCACAGAGCCACAGAATGGCTGAGGTTGGAAGGGACCTCTAGACATCATCCAGTCCAACCCCCCTGCTCCAGAAGGAAGAGTGACGCTAAATGCATTTGGTAAAACAAAAAAAAAAAACAAAACAAACAACAACAAAAAAGAGTTACTTACAATATATAAGCCTTATATTTACAATATAAGCAGTCTGAACAGGTTACCTGAGGTAGCTGATCTCTACATTTATGTTCAACTAAGTAAAACTAACGCAACAGACCCCAGTCTATCCACTTCTAAATTACATTGCCATGAGAAGCAAGAATTCCCCTAATATCATTTTACAGTTAAATGTTTTCTAGTGGTCAAACTCTGGGCACTCCTGTTCTTTAAGACAAACCCAAAAAACTTTTTTTTTGGTGAAGATATATTTGTGAAGATTAAATTAGCGTTTTAGTTTCATGTATTGAAAGATCTCCACAAAGTAATCAAAGTTCAATTTGGTGACAGTTTCTTTTCATTTGGTTTCAAATTCATTTTGTCAGTTCTAAAACTGAATGGGTTACCTAAATGAAATCCACTCTGGCAGAGGTACCTTTCAATTGAACAACCACACTGCTTCAATCTATGTCTGTCATTTTATTTTTTGTAGTGATGCATTTCTGAAAAATTAAACTCAAATTGTTAAAAGCAATACCATCTTTACTGTCCAATTTTATTCTAAAACTATTTTAAAGCTCATTTTTCATGTTATCGAGCATATTAAGCATCAGCTGTAAAGAAAGAAAGTATTCAGCACATTGCTATTTCAGCACTGATAATTCTGAAGTATTAATCACCACTAAATTCTTTTATCAGTGTCCCTTACACATTTCCTATGAAATTTGGGGGGTATCTTGATCTCCACCCTTCCCAAAAAACTGTTTTGTATGGTGAACCGGTTAACAGTACCCAATATAGCAACAGGTTGTGATTCTTGCATACAATTTTTGTCCTTTTCCAAATGTGCTAAAATTCTAAATCTGGTCTCCTGAATACACAATTTCAATAAGACAAAATTACTGCAATATTGCAATCACTTATCTATATTCCCATTTAGCCTCATGAAGCAAGGCTCACATTTTAATGAAATACTGTGTTAGGCTTTATCACATGAAGTGCCTTACCGGATTTCAGCAGTTATTGACCCTACATAAATATATATACGGGTATATATACAGTGCTCAAAGCAGTGGCACCCTTTACTTGTGATGTAACAGATTGAAAAAAAAAGGGTTTTCCATACATTTTGCAACAATTAAGCATAAGAAATGAACAAGGAATTGGTCAGGGAAGAAAGATTACATTCTGTTGGAAGGATTTAAGGTCTCCCGTGGAAACCCTGCCAGAAAAGTAATATTGCTCATCAGTGTTATCTGGTCACCTTAGAACAACTGGACATCTAAACAGACACCAAATTTACACGCTGATTATTAAGGTGGCCAAACCTTCTTCCCAACCATTTTCTATCTGCCTCTATGCAAACATACCACATCTGTGTTACTTTGGGCAAGACACCAATTAATCTGACAAATCCATCACAAATTCTGGGCATATGATCACAATTTAGTCACAGCAAGTGCAGTGCATACCTGATGTTAACACTTCTGGCCTATCCGACAGTGTTCAGAGGCCCAGCGTTTTCAGGTGTCGCAGACAATTTGCTCCTACCAATATCCTATTCTCATCCTGATGCTGGGAAAGAAACAGTCACAGTTTTGGGTCTCACAGAATATCCTCTGTATGTCAAAAACACCTCAATCAACAACAACTCATCAACTCTCTTCATATTATCAGAATCTGAATGTCCCAGGAAGAGAAGATCAGGCAGAAAAACAGTTTTCAACAGTATCTGATGGAAAATCAGACCTCAACGCCAAGGAGGAGCCCAGTAAAGCCCATATACATCTCAACACAATGTAATAATTGCCATATCAAATGCAGTTGATAACTTGAACAGTCTCATTACACACATACGATTTCCATTCAGCAATGGAAAACCAGTGTGGTAAGAATCATTTTTAGTCTATATCCAGTTTGAAGCCCAACCTGACAATAATAGAAAATTCAGCGAGACCAATATATTATGCATCCCTGCTTCAAAAGAAGCTTTTCCATATTCACAACCAAAGCCAGAAGCTTACATAGCAGTCCACAGGCTACATCCACAGAACAATAAACACTTGGTTAGTCTGAACCAAGAGATGCTCCACAGACCTTCATCTACCTAAATCTTCTGAAAATGTCACTACTGATTGAAACTTGAGCAAAAATAGCATTTCCTTCTCTGCAGATACTACTTTTTCCAACGCTGAAACACAAACTGACTTAATCAAATTAATTCGATTCCTGGTAAACCATCACTTTCCTGTCAGAAGAACCTGGGTCTGGGTCACATTTATGATCCATTCAGTCCAATATTCGGTCCTCAACAAGGGCAGTAGAAGATGCCATTTACACAGATCATGCTGACTGCTTTCTGTGGTTCCTTATTACTCCTTAATTGCTTAAACTTTCTTATTTAAAAACAGGAATTGGATTTGTTCATTTAGATCATGATTAAATGTCGGATAAATCAGTCCCCAAAAGATCACATGCACTTCAAAATCTGAATTAAAGATCTGCAATATACTTTAAGCTTTAATGCATTGATTTGTTTAGCTGTGTTTGCTTGGCTGTATCAACTTCTGGACTGCGCCCTACAAGAAAGCCATAAAAATGTGTAGCATAAGATATTAAAACTGAAGATATCCAGTGATGGTTTTACTGGGCTACTTCCAAAAACTTATCAAGTGGTTCAGTTTTTTAGCCCTGCCAAAGCTTTGAAATGTGCCCATTAATTCAGCAATTCCCAATCTGTCCATCAGTCAGTCATACTTAAAAAATATGTCTGTCACAACTTAGGTGAAGTAATCTGTTGATAATTATGCAATAAGAAGTCATCTGAAATCTGAATATAATTTCGAAACTTTTTGAAAAGTCTTAATGTCAGTAAAATCAAACTATATTTCAAAACAATAGGATACTGAAGATACCTGCGAATATGTCAGAGTATTTAATACTCATTGAATTAAGGAGAATATTCCAATTATTGCCAGAAAGTTACTTTTAAAAAAGGTAACAAACAATTTTTTTTTTCCTTTAAAAAAGACTGGAAGAAAAGAAATAGGAAAGCAGTAAGTATAACATTTTTTTAAAGTTTCTAAATTTTAAAGTTCCTAAACTATGATCCTGATTATAGAGTTAAAGAACCATACAAAATACCCTTTATTAGGGTATCATACCGATACCCTTTATTAGATACATCGCAATGTAAGACTGCATCTACAGTAGGAGTCTTCAGCCAAAACAAATCTCACATTAACAGCATCAGGTACTCAGTGTTAAAGGCAGGAGGACAGTCTAAAACACAGTTTTGGTTTTGTTTTGAATCACTAGGTCATTCATGCCTTCTAATTACATATAAAGCAATTGTGATTGGCTGCAGCAATTAAACTTCTTTTAGCAAAACAGCCTTATGTAGACAACAGACAGAAAATGGTCTTTTTCCTCAAATAATTAATAATAAAAATGGGAAAAATGTGGAAAACTTAAAGAGATTCAGGGAAAAGGAAATGGGAAGGAAGAAGACAGATGAAAACAAAAAAAAAGACATGGGTTAAATCTTCACTTGTCTGGGGTTCAAACTGGCAGTATCTTCACATATACACAAAATAAAAACACTCCTCAGTGGGTTTTATATGTCCGTATTAGGAGAGAGATCATGTTAACTAATTGAAGTTATAACACTAAAGCAGCCTACGAAAGTATACCTAAGCAAGGTGAAACGTTATATTTATAGAAAGTTTGATACAAACAATTAAAATAATTCATAAAGATATGCTAACATTCAAAAACAACTGTGAAAACTAGCTACAAATTAGCTGCTTCCTTTCTTTCGCTGATTTGGTCACACATAAACATTCATTAAAACAAGTTGCTTCCTATCTAGGAAGAAATGTGACAAGGCAGAAAAAAAAGCACAGAGAATATATGAACTATTTGTTTCTTTTTAATTTGATATGTTACTATGTAATTTTCTTCCATCTAAAGCATTTTCTTCCATTTAACTGGCGTAAATTTTTCACATCTACCATATCCCGCAGCAGAGTTCCACATTGCGTGCAGAGGTACCTCAGTATTTGGGGTGCTGGTTAACCTGACATTTGCTGCCTTCCTTCGACGTCCTCTAGAGCTCTGACAGTGGATGAAATTAATGAAAAATAAATCTCTATTCTGTTTCTACTAAATAAAGCATAGGTTTTTTTTTGTTTGAATATTGAATTCTTTGAATTAGGGAATTTGCAGTTAGAAACTACACATTGTGTTGGACCTTCATCAGTGTCAGGAGGATAAGCAAACCTTTCCTGCAAAGTATTAAATGACCTCTATTCTGTATTGCTCAAGGTCCCGTTCTATGAACCTCAGCAAATTTGAGCTAATGGACAGATAACATACCTTCTCTACTGGAAAACTGGGTCAGGGAGACTCCTGACACCTCACAGAAAGTGGCTTTGACAAAAGAGGGCCTCCACAAATCTGTGTGCACCCTTATTTCAACTGACACAATGTTGTCAAACTCTGAAGAGAGAACAGAGTTTCAACGTACAACAATATTTTGAAATGTAACACAGGATTATGGTTCATTCCTGCACTACAGGTCCACCTCCTTGTGCACCCAGGATGATTATTGAGAACATTTTTCACTAATAAATGTGTGAATCTATTACTATCTACTTTTCTATAGAAAACTGACATGGCTGAGCACATGGTATCTCTTTTGGATTAGGACCATCAGTAAAGCACTCAACTGCTTCCTACTGTGGGAGCAAAATCTTTCTTCAGAAACAGGTAGAAATAAAGTACAAATTTGGTTTATCATGTTTAGATTGAAGCTGATGATACACAAGCGAGAAGTTCAACACCGTGTCCTTCAGATCTTGAACACAGTTTGCAGGCTGGCTGCCTAAAAGCATAAAATGCAGCCCTCCTCCTAAACCCAACAGCAGCAAGCAGTAAGCTGGAACTAGAATTGAGTTTCTTGTGATGACAACTGCTGACACCTTCAGTGATCACAAATCAAGCACCTCTGTTTTTCACAACTAAAACAACCGCTGAGACGACATCCTGTATATTTTTAATGTGACTATAACTAGCCAGACAGTTGAGCTTGATTTTCAGAGGTTCTGAGAACATCTGACATACACGGCAGATAGGTAATGCTAAGATAGGAAATCAGATCAGTCAAATTTCAGTAACTTACCATTTACTAATTCTTTGAAATAATTCTCATGAACAGCACCAGTTACAGTTTGTAATCTTCTGAATAAATCTGTAGTGACATAAATGAATTATGTATTTACTGTCTTTTCAAAAATTCCAAATACTGAAGAACTGTATATAATACATAGTATGCCTTAAAAGAATTTAATGTAGTAGGTGGCACTTCATACATACACATTGGACAGTCTTCCAATCCCTGTTAACTTGAAACATCTACACACAACTCAACGACATTGGAGAGTTTATTAGAGAATGAGAGGCTGCAAAAATGCAGTCTAACCGTTAACATTTTATACAGAAGATGAATGAAATTAGGAGCTGCCCAATGAGATTTATTGTCATAAGCCCCAGCCTCCATGAAAGATCACTAAGTGTAGGCACTCTTACCCCAACAATTGTGTCACTATATGGAACATAGGCAATGTATATATTATATACAGCTATATGCACACTAAAGAAAGAGCTTTTTATATATATATCTGGCATTCGATTCCTTGCACTACATTATTCCAAAAACTATAACGCTCTGTCAAAACCATAAGAGCTTGCGAGTAAACTTAATTCACACAAAAGATCTGCAGTGAAATCCACAGTGTTCCACTTAATGTCACTTAATGTTAAAAATAACATTAAAAACAAACAAACCAAAAACAGAGCTTGTTAACAGCCAACTTCATACTTCCTTTACAACATGCTTTTACTTTTGCTCATGGGAATTGCTGAATACCTAACACAGCATTTGAACATCTTATATGTACAATGAATCTTTGATCTCAGACTATTTTTCTCATTTATCAAACCTCACCATTAGGTGCTCTCATTTAAACTCTAATGCAGCTGTCCTCAGTGAAATCAGTGGGTGCTTTTCATTAAGTCCTCTAAGGAGAAGGATTAAACCCCTATAAATGACCAACAGTTTCAAAGATAATATACAAAAGTGTAGATAATAACTATAATGAGCACAAACATTAAAATGGTTATCCTAATACTAAATAAAGTGAAAATATTCTGAGGAAGACAAACTGAGAGGCTTTAACAACAACGTATAAAGCACAGCGTTGCTATTATACACAAGACAAACTTAATGAAGCCTCAGGTTTTGGATTTATTTTCGCTTGTGGTATAAGTATGCACCACCTTGATTATCATTTAAAAAAATATTGACAGCTTGCCTTCTCATACCAATGCCTAGTAACAAATTCCAAATGTTTTGTCGCATTTCTTGTGAGCAATGCCATCTGCCAGAGGTGGCATTTCATGGCTGTTTACCCTGACTCCCTCCAAGAATTCATCTGCCACTATCTAATGCTGCCTGAATAAAGGGGATTAAGACTCTGATGCAACAGAGACTATTGATAATTTGGTATAATTGGGAAGAAATGAAGATAAATGAGGTTGAGGATGGAGAGGCAATTAGTTGAGCTGCCTGTACAGCTGTGTTCTCGGCCTAGCTCCCCTGGCCTTTTCTTTGGTGAGGTATGTGCAAATTAAACATAATGACAAATACACTCTTCCCAAAGCTCTTTAGTTTAGGAAGCTTGAAGATATGATTCTAATTTGTGAGATTCGAGGCAGTTTTCAATGAAGAAAGTCATAGTCATTGCGGAGAATTTTAAAGAGCAATGCACTTTTTAGCAGAACACCTATGGAATAGAGTATCTTTTATTTCAAACCACTGTTCTTCATCTGGGCACTGGGATAGCCCTGTTGATGTTGCAGTGGTTTGGACTGGAAGAACGAAGGGTTCTGCTGAGCTTGATACAGCAGAAAGGTCTGTCTGAGACCTTGATACTAAAATTTGCTTCTCACTCTGTAAAAATCCTCTCTTCATGTAACTGGCCAAACTACAACACCAGAGCTGGTCACTTTGAAATGCAGAGTCTTTAAAGTTTAGCCCCAAATTCTGCAGCTGGACCTTCATTTTTTTATATATATGCCAATCTTCAAAAATACTGATCAAAATGTTTAACACAACATCTCTAAAATAAGCATTTTATACTTCAGAAGATTTTAGAAGCAAAATACTTCTAGTCAGCAATACTACAAGAAGGTAACTATCTTACTCCGATATGCCTCATTTATATGTTATCTTCTTCAGGTAAGATCAAGTAATCAAACTTGTATACTTTGAAAGGCAGTTAAATCCAAAGCGAATATGATTCAAATACAAACCTGAAAAATAGAAGGCTCTCAATTTATAGCTTAGGTTGTCATTCTTTTAAATTTACTGATATAATTATGTATTTTTACATATGTGTGTATATATCTCTAAAAACATATTCATATGGTTAAAAACAAATGCACAAAAGGCATTTATCACAAGAAATGCAAATGTCTGTGTCACAAGATTCTACCACAGCTTTTCATAAATCACAAATAAAATAATGCAAGTGTTTTTTAAAAAATAAAAGTAGCATTTACAGAGGCAACTTTCATTTACTGACACGTTTCCTTAATTATAGACCAGATAGATTCTGATAAATATTCTGATTTCGTATATAAGTCGTTCCATCTGAATTAGTTCTTAAATAGGAGATTCTTCACATAAATTACACATTTTACTGAGTTGGTATTCTTTCCAATTGTTTTTAAAAATAAATTCACTGATTACTTGAAGAAATGATATTGTTAAAAACACAGTTAAGCTCCCATGCACTGAAGGGATTTTGATGAATTTTGAAAGAAAAAGAAGGTAAGAATTCTAAAAGAACAGCAATGCAATAGAGTTATTTCACAAAAATAAACATTTCTTAACATAAACTATTCATTGTAACTATTTTGTAGTATAAAAAACAGTTCTTCAGTATATTCCTAACTAAACAGTGCATCTGCTCTGTGAACAGCGTCTCTCTCCACTTGTTCGTGTCAGCAAAACATCCTCAATCTCAATACTGCACTTTTGCCCATGATGTAGAGGTCAACTAACATTTCAGTTCAGCTAAATCTAATGTACTTTTTCATTTTGGATTAGATTTCTACAGAAGACTAAAAATAGTTGGCATTTTATGAGGGATATTTGCCAGGAGAAGAGAAGAATATACTTCTTTCAGTCTAGTAGTTTATAGTTCAGTAGTCTATACTTCAGTTCAAATAAACCTTTTTTATTATTATTACGAAGCTGAAAATCTGACTGAAGTGATTGCTCCTTTATACACAGAACAATACAGCTCAGAACAGTCTTTGTATTAGCCTGCAACATTCAAATTGCCTGTTTTCTACTTTTGGTCTTCTGCCGAAACCCTCCCCTGATGAACACTGTGAAGGAGCAAAAGCAGTTGCTGCTCATCTTCTGGCTTGAGCCTTTATCACAGTATTCGAAGTTAATCTTTAATCTTGGGATTGTTCACGTACAGTGCACACATTAAAAAAGTCACACTGAGTAACGCTCTGGCTTTCCGCTGGGAACAGAAGGGAACAATGCAGGTTGGAGGAGGCCGGGAGCTCTTGCGGCCCTGCCCAGCGCCCACACCTGTGCGGCAGCTGCGCGCACTTGGTGGCAGCCGCCATCTCCTGGGATCGCCGAGGGTTGAGTGCTCTCAAACAAAGCACGAATACCGATCTCCATGGGCGCTCCTGGAGTGTGTCAACACCCCCGGAGTCAACAAGGCCCAGGCCAGCGCTGGCGTCTTTTATTCTGCTTCACACCTGAGGCAATCGGTGCGCGACTTGCCTAATCTCTTCACACCTGGGCAGGCCCCTCATCCTGCACCACAGCTACTGCGTTGGTCGCACTCCGAGGAGCAGCTCACGGCTGGAGACTCCATGCACAGCGCGGTCAGACACAAATCTAAGGAGTGACCTGCTTGAGCATAAGTGAAAATCGAAAAAACAAAACTGTTCCCTAGTGTCATGGGAAGGATGACAATTCTGATTACCCTACCACAAGCTAATGGAGAGTAAAACACAGCTCCTGACTGAGCCAGATGGGAAGCAAAGGAAAAGCAGGGGGTAAAACAGAAATAAACAGATGAAAATCTCACACTGTGTTGATTAGGATAGAGAGAACTGGAAATGAAACACTGTTTTTCTTTTATCTTCCTATTTCTTCTCTCATCTCTATGTTACAATATTTTAATAATTAATTTTCCTTCATTTCACATCCCCTTCCCTCAAGATAGGTGCTTATTCTCTTAAAGTCAAAATCCTGTCTCAAAATCAGAAAATATGGAAGACCTGTGGTGTCTTCAAGGGATTAGGTGAGGCCCTTATTCATCATCATAACAGATCTTTTTGTTTGTGTAGAATCCATCAATACTTTTCAAATGCCTGAGTGATAGCAGCTACAGTATGGGGCTAAACATGAATTCTCCTCCTCTTATATCTGAAATGAAGATATGTCCTATTTAAGTATAAGAGTAACTATAAAATAAACTACAAATTATTTTTAGTGATAGAGATTTTTCTACTTATTTGTATTTTACTTTTACCTGACTGCTCTTTCTTTCTGTATCATAATGGCACTCAGTATTACTGCAGTAAGCTAAAAAATACAAACTATGATAAAGATAACTACAAATTCTCAAATGTCAACCTTTAAAACAAAAACAAATAACTAAAAAAGTATTTCTGCAACTAGTATTTTACTTGGCTTCCACAGGCTATCTCAAATATTCAGTTGCTGCACTTCAGATCAGCCTTTTGAAAATGGTGTTGGAATAGTATGTCTGAAAGATGAAACATGGGAAATAGCTGGTAATGCTGCTGAAGGACAGTCTAAAAAACACAGAAAATTCCTGATGGATTTTTTTTTTTCCTCAATAAATGCTTTCCCAATCTATGCCAGTGACCTGAGGAGATGTGATGTGTCTTATTCTGGCATTTACAGTAAGAAAGCTAACAGATAGCTACAAACGATAGCCTAGGATAAAAGCCATGGATTTCAACAGATCTTACGAGCTCCAACGTATGATATGTTGGGAACAACACTATCAAAAGGTTCCTCTCTCTAGCACTGCTAGTGTCAGGATTAATGAGCTAAAACTTGTTAAATTGATATTACCGAACTAATTACTTTTTTAAAGTACACTGAATGTTTTTTACAGACAAGCTAATGTGGAAGATAGCAAATCTTAACTGCATAGGAAGTTATTCCATGTATACAACTAAGTCAAGTAAAAATGGAAACTAAGATAAAAATGGAGGTGTTGTAGGGTAATTGTATCAATTTCCAGATTTATCTAGTCCACACTGCTATCACACCTCTCACATGCTGTCACATATATATTTCAAATTCAATCACTGAATTCAGAACACAATCTCCTGCAAAACATATGGGGAGAGAAAATGTTAGGATCAGCAAAGATTGTGACTAGTGACAAAGTTGGGATCTTTACTTTAGAATTTCTACAGAGTATCAGCAACACTTACGAAACCCTCCTTAAACTCAAGCCCCATAAATTCCCTCTTTACTGCTTCACATAAGCAAAAAGTTTAAACAACAGAGCTCTAGCTTATGATGATTATGCAAAAAATATCCTCAGCAGCACAAAGAAATGAAATGACCTTAATTCCTGCACTGCTGTGCGCCATTTGATAGCTCAAGACCGGCTGCAGAAGAGCCAAGCAACACGCGCTCTCTGCCATGGGACCTTCCCTCACCAGTACAATTCTGCTGCTGGCGAGTGAGAACATTTGGCGCTCTACCAGTTGTGAATGCTTGTGCTGCAGGCTCGTGGAGCTGCAACCTGTTTTCCAAGTTTTATTTGTGCTGAAGGGGAGGGTGCTGAAGATAAGAATCTTTCACAAAGTAAAGGGACCAGCTGCAGGGCAAATTTTAGGAAGAAATTGTAAAAAGTAGGTTAAGACACAATGGATCTTCAATTTTAAACTGAACCTCTAAATTGGAAATTATTTAAATAATAAGAATAGGAGAATACATTAGTTAAAATATTTTTTTACACAGAACACACAAAACATTAAGACAAGATAAATACATTCCCTTGTATCCAAACCTAAAACAGATGAATAAACAGCTGAAAAAAGGTAGTTAATGAATCATGTGAAAAGGGAGGGAGCTTATGAAAAATAAATGGCATTTGTAGATGATTAAATTTTGAAGGCGAGATGTTGTATAACTGCACCAACCATTTATTTCAGTGTCACAACTGCATCCAAGACATAAAATGCTTTTTTAATCCAAACTGAAGATTCAGGGCTACCTGTCTTGCCATTTATGTAGTAGAGAGGCAGGATTTAGGCTATAATTATTCAAGGCAGTTTCAAAGAATGAAAAGTTGTTACAAAAAAATGAGTATCAGTTGCTAGCAATGGGATAAGGAAAATAATTCTCCACAAAATCATAGAATTTAAATTCAGGGAGGCTCAATAGAGATTAATCTCCTAAATATCAGATGCCTACATGATTTGCCCAAATGTTCCTCTGTTTAGAGAATACTTCCCTACTAAAGCTCAATCTTTCATTAATATAGGAGTGTTACTTAAAATACAGTCTATATCCAGATAAACTTGGTATTTATAAAATAAACTAAAAAATCTTATTCTTTAAAACTGAATACAAGAGCTGCTGCAAATGCCAGAAGGTATTTCTCAGGCATGAAATGCCAAAAAAAAAACTCCCAATAACAAATTCTTGGAGACAATCACTCAGAAAATAGGTCCATAAGAGCAGTGTACACTGTTAGACACTTTCTCCTACTACTTTTCCAATATCTATTTGAAATGCTTGAAATTGCATAATTACAACTTAAGTAATATTGCCTGTCTTCTAGAGAAAGGAAAATATGTAATCTGCTGTGTTCCATAATACCAACAATTGAATTTACAGATATCATAGAAGTATTCTGAAAGTTTCATAAGTCCCAAAGAAGAATTTTGTCTCCATCCTTATAGTAGTTGTAATTATCTCCTCAAAAAGAAGAATCTATTTGCATTTTTGTATTATGCAAATGCAGAACAGTCACAACAAGGCCTTCGATCTTCTAGGTTTTAAATATCACTGCATGACTGATCTTAAAGGCAGGCTCAACATTTATGACTTGTCTTGGTGATAAAAGTTCATGAATATATGAGGGCAGAACAACTGCTACTGATTAAATGTCAAAAAATGCTTTTTTTGTCAAATTTACTGTAAATACAGAAGACATACAACCAAAAAATTAATAGTAGATAGTTCTCTACAGTTAAAAAAATGCAAAAGCTTTGAACAGGAAATGCTCATTTTCACAGTATCAACTATCTACTTTAATTAACTTTCAGTTGGTCTGTAAATACAGTAAGAAAGTAGCCAAACTCTTTGGAATGAAATGCTTCACACTGAATGGCAGAGGTAGCATGTTCGGCTTGACACAATAAAAATACATTGCAAAATTCATCTATTCATCCCAAACTCCACATCTTCATCAAAAATTATCTAAACCTTTGTGGACATTAAAAAGTGATATAATGTGAAAATGATTCAGATATAACATGAAAATTCAGTTAGATGAAATAACAGAAATAACCTCACAGATTGGCTTGAGGGTTGACAGCTTATATAGCTCTTGTGGGAAAAACAAATAGAGATCTGGAGGCTATGGTACATAGGACAGCAGTCTGATGCTTTCAGGAAACGTACGTAGAGGATGACCCTTGGAGAAACCCTTTGCCCTATCCTGTTCTTCCTGCCTCTGCATGGCACAGGGATGGCCTTGGCGGAAGCCTGGTGCCCAGCTTCAGGATACCTGAATCACGTAGAGAAAGGCAGAGAATAGTGAGAACTCTCCAGAGACCTAGAAAATCTAGAGCATAAGGAAAGTCTAAAACAGCAGGCTTATTTAATGTGGAAAAGGGAGGACAGATAGGAGACTCAGTATTAGTCTTCACTAGATGAAAGATGAGTTCAGTAAAGAAAGCGTTAACAAATTGGTCTCCATACCCACAATGGACTGAGCCCCACAAGGGGCATTCACAGGATGAGACTACAGCACAGAAAAATTAGGTTAAACATTAGTAAAATTATTCATAAGCCTATGAAGTTTCCAAAATTGAGCTGGACAATCATCTGTCAGAAAGGATGTTGGCAGGACTTGTGCTTCACACGGAGCAGGGACATAGGAACAAAGGATACAGTCTTGTTCCTCTGTGGCTTCAGACACTACAAACTGCAGTAGAGAGAGCAGAGCCAGAGGCAGTGTCAAACTGCAGGTAAACTGGCCAGTTCTGTTCCACATTGCCACAACTGAACTGGAGGAGATCTTACTACCTGAATGAGATCTCACATTCCAGCATAATAATCTACATCACACAACACAACCTAGGATTCTCCCAGATCTTTATCCTACATCACGGTCTTAAACTGCAAGCCTGGTTCAGGAAAAGCCCTTAGCTGTTCCTCGCTTCAGAAACATCAGTTTAAGAAAACATGCCTCTTCGGAAACACCCTTACGTGCCTCCTTCCTGTGCTTCCCAAGCTGAAACCCCTATCTAGAAAACAAATAACCAAAACGGCCACCTTAACATAGACAGCAATTACTAGAACCACTAGACAAAACAGCATCAAATACATTTTCAAGAAAATAGATCCCTTCTTAAGACTACAGTCACAACATCGTAAAAATCCCTGACTTTTTCCTAATAGAGTATGAACAAACAGTAGTTTCAATTTTGTGATAGCAATAAAATTTTCTTTTCAATAGCTGCACTATTTGGACAAAGTTTTAATATTTTCTGATGATCTTATTAGTATAAATTTAGCTTTTAGGAAATTAAGAATAAGAATTTAATTTGAGAAAAAGGTGTTGCAGAATCAGAAATTAAAGATATCTAAAACTCCCTTTGCTCATAAAGATACATTCACTCTTCGTCAAAGACAACGTTGCTTTTCCTTTGTAACTAGAACTGATCTAATAAATTGCTGCTGCTTGTGTACGGCTAGGATATTTTTTCAAAAAGGAGCTAAAAACATAGACTACCCACCTGTATCTATTTTTAATTTGGTAATGAGTGTACTTGTTAAAATTCTACCAAAATGTCACTCACAATTTTGATTCCAGTTTTTTTAAACGGAATATAGAGCAGAAAGCATAACCTATGATGCAAAACTGTCATATGCTTACTTTTAAAACCACAGAAATAAATGCGTAAACTGATTCTCTTATGGATTAAGGCCCTAAAAAAAGAAAACAACTCAAATATAATTATTCAAGACAGCCAAAGTATCCTATAAAAATTAATAAGGCTTCAGATCTTTTTATGTCCTGTTTACTCATACAGTTTGTACTCCAGAACTAAGAAATATCTCTTACTTTGTGGGTGCAAGTAAGGCAGAATTAGCTGAGACCACTATCACTTCTGTCTTATCAAATTCACAAATCAGCTAGACATTTAAACAGCACCAACTGTTGCAAGAAAAACTGCTACTGAATTTCAGTGGCAAAAATGTCAGTTTAGGGCACTCTGCAAAAAACTAGTAATGAATTCTTAACAAAACCGCACTTTTAAAATATTCTTTTGGTATTCCTTCCAAGTAACCATATTACAAACATATCTTACAATACCATAAACATAAACTAACTGTATGTTAGTGGATTTTTTTTTCAATCTGATTAATATTGCAATTCATGAGACTCCTGCTGCTGGCAGCTGTATCACTATCACTGACGTCCTTCGGGGCACTCTCAGCATGCAGCCTGCATCCAAGGGAACGTGTCAGTTTTCATCGTACCTTAACAGGAACATTCTCAACTTTAAAATGTAATTAAAGTATTAAAGTGCCTTTGAATTGTCAAAATATCATTAATGTGAGACTGAAGTTGACTCTGTTAATAAAGGTAACTATCACCAGCACTTGCTTTTCCCTGTTTATATAATTAAACAATTATACAAATTAAACAATTATAAAAATATAAATAGTTTTTCCTTTTTCTTTACTTGCTGATACTGGAAATTAAAAATGCATGATAATACATGCATATCATACATGTTAAGCATGATAATACATCACAGTACTCAAACAAATGTTGTATTGTGTTAAATTTAGGTGAACAAGATTTTGTAGAAACTTGATACATACAAGGACATTTATTGGACGTATGGTACTTTTCTTGCTCTTTGGTAGCACTACAGAAAATTTGTGAATCTCTGGGGAGAAATGGGCATATTTCTCAGCATTTTTTGCATCCCTAATTACCAGAGTTCAGCCGTCATATAGTGATGGTTCAAGGTCTCAGTACCAGTTTTGCATTTATCCAACTATGGTATAACACGAAATGCAAAGTAATTTCAGAGAGGTAGACCTGGAACCACTCGTTTTCCTTCCCTTTTCTGCTTTCCGTTCCACCCCATCAGCAGGATAGAGCCGAGGGGGAATTGCCAGCTCTCTTGCCCTTCCCCTGCCTGCCTGCAGAGAGAGCAGCTCCCCTGCCTGGGAGCGGGACCGGCCCGCGCGGGTTGTCGGGATCTCCCCAAATATCTATCCTGGAGTGGCTTTTCCTTTGGAAGTGCAGTGCATCTAATCGGTATTTGACTTAATACAAATTTATACTGAAAATCCCAAACCTGGCACGTTTCTGAGGAGCTTTCTTCCCATGGTGGCATGGGAGGTAGTGTCCCCTTGCAGGGCAACACGAGACTCATGGTAATGGGGGATCTCCTCCAGCACCTCGATATTGACCACTCATACCTGCTGCTACTAACAAGTGTGGAAATTATCACCCAGGAATAAATGTAGCCTTGGCTCAACAGGGGCCAAAATGATTTATGACAGCAAAACCGAGCAAAGACGACCAATGCTCTGAAGGGACTAGCTGCCCGAGCTCAGCCTGCACTCGCGTGTTTGGTGCCCACTCCTGATTACTTCATTTGCGACTGTAAAACTGTTTTAACAGACAAAATTAATTATTTTGAATAATCCTTCTGAAATATGATATGCATTTTAATTGTATGCACCCTGTCATTAATTAAAGTTCCCTACCTTTTGGTGCATTAATTCAAAGATGGTATCACTGACAAAGCAACAATTATAAGAAGATTGTTTACTAAAATTAAAAATAAAGTGAAAAGGTTAATTAATGTACTCCTGTGATATACTTAAAGTAATGCTAAAATATTTTCATTTGAGTTTTTACTAGGCATTACTTTTCTACTCTTTAAAATCAATCTCTTTGTTCCAGGAACACATTTCCTGTCAATAAAATGAAAAATGATATAGATTTAGGAGGATAGTGGTCTCAGCGTAGCATCTCTCATATTATTATTCCAGTATCATCTGTTACAAAGTAAGACCAATTCCCACATCTAATTACAAACAGGATTTCAGAGTCATTAAACAAAATACATTTCCATTAGTGCTGCTGTAAGAAGATAGGGGAAAAAATGAAGATTAGTTCATGCTGCACCTCTGTTTTTCAAGCTTTGAAGATTTAGACCTCTGCACTCTGAGACTATAAATTTGTAAAGGATCTGAAAGGTGACAGACATGTGAAAATGTGAAAGCTCTCCATTCTAAGCAGTTTAGCCATACCATTTGCATTTTGTCATTAGTTTATCTTTTGCTGCACTTAATTCTGATAGTAGATATGGGAAGAATCTAGAGAGGTTGTTTATGATTACACAGCGTGTACCTGGAGGTATTTGAGGGGGGTTGAGAGAAGAGGGATTTTTTTGTACAGATATGAATCTTGATTTTCTATGCTAAATATGTTCCAGCAAAACTTAAAATTCATCATAATGAATTCTGTCTTTATGAATAAAAAAAAAAAGTACTTTGTGCTCTTGAAAAAAGGAACATCAGTTCTTAGGCTTCAAATAAGGTAACAGCCAAAATACACTAAGGAAACAGATTGTGCGATATCTTTAACTCTTGAAATATAAACTTAGAAGCCTATATATTCTCCACTCAGAATCATTTAGCAACATCTATTTGTAATGCATCCATGCAAAAATATACACTTACCCACCTCAAAAGCCAAAAAAATCACAAACCAGATCTTAGGCATTTAATAAAAACTTTTCTAAGAAGAAGTCTATATGAAATAATACCTACATTTGTTTGATCTTTAAGATACATTACATTGACTAATGTAGGTAAGAGTTTATAGAAACCTGTATTAAATTTATCATAGGATGAGGACCAAAAATCAGAAATAGAGAAATTCCTCTCTAAGAAAAAGATGCCACAGTGTTAGAGAGAAAAGCACAGACAATTTTAGTTTTTAGAAGTTATTCAAAGTTGTATTTCATTTATTCATCTTAAAACTCCAACCAGAATGATTTCACATTTCTTCAAGTTGGTTCTCAGTCTAGCCAAATATATAAATATCATCTGATGAATCAGCATTTCTTTGTGAATGAAGGATATTTAACTATAAAGTATTTAACAAGAATACATGTAAAAAGTCAATTAAAGCACTTACATCCATTAAATATGTAATTCCTTAAGAATCTAGCTGAAATGGGACTTTATTTAGAATTGCTTACAGATAAAAAAAAAAAAAAACACTTCTGTACTGCACAAAGATGGTGGTTCTCTAGAGCATACTACAATTCTCAGGGTCTCCAGCAGAGTATATAAACAAGCTACAACTCAAACAAACAAACAACTAATCGCTTCCCAGTTAATTCTTCAGAAGCTTGCTCCTCAAAAAGAAAACATCACATCTATTTTTTCCTCCAGAATTGTTCATCCCTGGTTCTAGGAAGGATCCCTCCAGGTATTGCACGGAACACACTGCTCTGTATCATTCAGTGACAACAGAAATATTACAACTAATGGCAAACAAGTGAAGCTTTTTAAACCCTCAGAATTACATGGAACTTGATCTCCTTCATTCTTTTTCCTCTGAAAAAAAGAAAACTTAAAACTTCTAGGAAGTGACTTGCAAATGGGTTCAAGAAATGCCCAAGAAACCACAATTTCATTTCTATGCATGAGCACGCACCCTGAAAGCCAGAGAGTTTCATTAATGTGTGATTCTTATTAAAACATTATGGCCATAGGAGAAACACGGTGACATGGAGCTCGTCCTCTTGGCCAAGGCAGCCGGCAGGCGCCCACAGCTCTCGCTCCCCGCACAGCTCGGCCTGCTGCGGGCTGCGCCCTCACTGCCGCCACAGGAGCCCGGCACGAGGCGCCTCTTCCCCTCCGCACGTGCAGACGCTGCTGGAACAAGCCCAGCCCTACGCCAGCCTCCGCCAGCACCCCCAAGGAAACGAGTCTCGACATGCGGGACACGCTCCTCTCATCTCTGATCTCGAGGAGATGCTCGAAGATGGTTTCAGCAGCGCTCTGTCGCTACAAGTCTCCCTGCCAGTTCTGAGAGCTTGTCCCACGCGCTGCGTGCTACCCCCTCAGACTGAGGCACGCCTGCAGCTCAGTGTCACTGTATGCAGGAGGACAACAGCACATCCAAACACTGTCCTCTTCCCAGTGATCCATCTGCTTGGCTATGGGCTGGCCGTTCCGTTCCCTACTCGGTGACTGGTTGTACCTCACACTTCCCTACATGCTATGCCCAATTCGCAACACAAATATCTCCACATTTTGCAAGTCCAAAGCAGGCACACATTGAAAGAAATAGCACAGATGTCTCAATTTGGATGAAATGTTTTCACATATCTGCTATGCTTGGACTCAAACAAGCTTAGCTTTTGGGTAAGTTGTTTCAGAAAACCAAAATACATTAAATGCTGTCTTATTTCAAGACTCTATATATTCCTCCTGGCAAACGGACAAATAAAGAAAATGAAACGCACGCTTCACTTGCTTTTCAACTGATTCTAAAAATACCAGTAGCAGTTTTGGCTGGTCCTATTTTTGAAATACCATGAATGTTTTGAGTTGCTTAGATAAAATAATCACCTTTGAAACAACAACTGTCTGCTCATATAACATGTAAAAAGTACTTGCT
>NW_010589222.1:0-20252 GCF_000705375.1 Tinamus guttatus | reverse complement strand
AAGCTGTTCTCTGGTCTTGTCGTTTTTATTCTTACAATAAAATAACAGCCTCGGCATCCTGCTTTTTAGAATAAAAGACCTACCTCTTTTGACTTTTCAAGCACTTGAAAATTTTAAAAGAGAAAAACTAAGAAATGCTGACCGTGTAATAGCTGGGTATTCATGGTGGGTGGAGAACATGAAAGGTTACAATATGGATCTGTGCCTACGCGTTTCTTTTCAACTTGAGCAGCATCCTCCTGCTTCTGCTAACTCGGCAATCATACAGCTGACAGATTTCTGGGTTTTCTAAATAATGCATGGGATTTTCTTTTAACATGTCAGTGCAAAAGTATCAATTCTGCCCCTGTGTCGTTTGTGATGCTGATTTTCCTTGACAGCATTCCATTAAACCAATGAGTTTTTTCCCTCCTGATGGTTCCTTAAATATTCCTCTGAGTGATGTATTTGTGGTTTTTTAAACAGATTGTGAAGGATGTTTGCATTTATGAGAAAACTGCATGGCAGGTATTGAAGGGAAAAAAGGATAAAAAGATAACACTTTTTTTTTTTATTTCCCTATGAAGACTTTTTTTTTTCCCCTGATCCTCAAATGTCAAAAACTAGGATATTTTTCCTTTCTTTTCTGCCTAACTTAGCTCCTTGTCTGGAAATTAAGCAACACGACTCTACATACAGAATAACATTTTGACTTCCTAAGGAAATACCACTGAAACACTTAGTACTGTTTGATATCTCTCTTGGGAAAGCAAAACACATTTATTAAATCATGCATGTTAACTCCAAAAGCTAACAGAAGGAAATAACTGCTTTATTCTTTGCACTGAGGTTTTGTACAAACAGGTACTGTCACGGACTGCTGTGCACTGATCCTTCTTTGCTTATGCAACCACATAACACAGCATCCTTGAAAAGATTTTCAAATATCATCAATACTGTGTTTTGCAATCTTTCATATTCCTGTCCTATCACAGAAACACAGAAACAGAATGTTTGTACAAATGTCCTGCTGCCATGCTACTTAAAAAAAAACAAAAAACCTCTGATATCAAATAAGTTTCAAATTTCCCTAGGCAATTATATGCTAATTTCCAGACTTCACTTCACCTAATATTAGTATTGCATGATGATGAAACAGATGATCTTTCTAACCATTTCTGGGCAACCAGAGCGGCTTTGTTTTGTTTATCCTGTTTTTATGGAACAACAAAACTGGTTATGTGTTTGGCCTTTGAGAAATCTGCACATGCACCCACCATACCTGGCTTCAACTGCCAGCTTCAAACGCTCCATCTTTTTCTTTTTCTTTTTTTTTTCTTTTTCTTTTTCTTTTTCTTTTTCTTTTTCTTTTTCTTTTTCTTTTTCTTTTCCTCTTTTGACACAGAATATAAAAGGCCACGTGGCTCTTGGCATGTTTTATGCATCATTCTTTTCAGCATTACTACCTTAGCTAATGATAATCTCTGGAGTTAAAATAATCCCAGATGTGTGTATGGAGTGTCATCAGCAAACTGCCTCCTCTCCAAGGACTTATAAAGAGTTTAAAAGAATCTAAAATGGAATTATGAAAGAATTACAGCCAGTGGGAAGTGGAGATTTCAGGGTGATGCAGTTCCTGCTGGCAATCTTCTACTTCCAGAGACCTGTTTTCCCAACTATGTTTTCCTCTAACTTGAACCTTCTTTCTCAGATCCTGCAAGAAGCTGGACAGAGACACCAGTCCCCAGGGAGCAGCAAACACTGATCAGCCGGAATACGAGGCCAGCGAACGGGTAGCACGGGATGAAATATGAGATTCTCAACGGCCTGGGAAGCTGGTTTCGACACTTCATATGATGAGTAGGAAGGTGCAAAAAAAAAAAAAAAAAAAAACCTCATTCACTTCTGCAAAAGGAGAGAGGGGAAGGAAGATACTAATGTTCAAATGTGTAACAACATACTTCACAGCCCTATGAACTAATGCATTCTATTTAAAAAACATGCAAAGTACATAATTTTATAGAACTAGACTTTTTTTTCCCCCCTCTCAGTTCCAGTATTTTCTTTTTGTTTGTTTTCTTATTTGTTTTTATCACTTACATAAATTATTCCAGCACTAATCTCCATCTACACGGATATTTTTGCAGTATCGGAAAAGGAGACGGGATCGAATGGCAAAAGCACAGCAGCTGTTTTAGGAGGCGGTACCAGAAGTAAGGAAAGAAGTGGTACCCGTACTCCCCAGTACTGGCACTCTGTTATTCACATATTTGAGGTAGAAGCCATCTGAGGAAGCCACGTTCAGACACCTATCAGTGGTAGTGGTGATCCCAAAACAGAGATCAGATTTTAAACCCACCAATTTCTGGTTTCAGATATAGAGTATCTTGAAAAATATCTTGAATAACATCTACTATATATTACGGGCTCACAGACACAGAAAGATGCTGCAGAAGTGACGCTTTAGGCACTATTAAAGAAACAAATGCAAGATGATTTCATACTGACTACAATAGATACAGATGAGGATTGAAATGAATATGACAAGCAGTTCTCACCACTCTTTTATTATGTTATTAACCTGTAAACAATGACACATTTCTGAAAGATCAGGCAATAAAGTTTCAGGACTTAATTCTGGTCAATTACATTTATAACTGGTAACGCAAAAAGGTAACATCCCAAAGTGAAATATTTAGTGGTGTTGCATCTCGGGCTCTTCAAAGAATGTCACTGTGTTACACTGCAGTTAAAAAAACAACATTTTTATTTGTTCTTTTTAAGTAAACCTGCAATCCTCCAATTCCTTGATACAGTAAAAAAAAAATCAAAGCAGACAAAAAGCCCTCTGTTCTGTGTAACTATATTTTTGATTTGACAGCTACAATTATAATCATTCAGACATCTATTTCCCACAAACTCTCCACAGCCATAACCTTTAGTGATTAATTATCAAGTTCCAGGAGCAATAGTACACAGACTAATTTCCTAAAACAATAAAAGACAGAATTTCTCATTTGGAGCTAAATGAAACACGAGCAGGTTGTTATTCATGCTGAAATCTAGATGCAGAGTCATGTTGCAGCCATTACAGAAGCTATTAAACACAACCTCAAATCAAAGAAACTGTAGGTCTCTCTCCTAAAATGAAATGTTTTTCTCACTTATGAGGCTTCTGATTCCTTTGCTCTGTTTCTTTCTCCTCTCTTCTTGGTAAAAAAAAAATTCAAAATTCAATTTTCTTTCTCATTTCACATCCCCATTTTGTTTTTAATAGTCATTTAAACTGTAACAGTCTAGAGCAAAACCAACATTTGGCAAAGCTCTCAAGTACCCAGGATTATCACGGCATTCTCTTTACAGTGAATCAAAGTCCCAAAGTGTGTATCAACATCTAAACAAAATGCAGTGCTCTCCACGTCTACCCCAGTCTCCTAAGAGTTTTCTAAAGTGAATATTTGACAATTCCTCAGTTATTCTGTAAAATGGGCTGTTCCTAGTTAAATTTTTAAATTTCTATGCATTTTGTTTTCTTTTTTTTTGACATATCCTGCTACCCT
Source organism: Tinamus guttatus (assembly GCF_000705375.1). The sequence goes on along the minus strand of NW_010589222.1, from coordinate 16,713 downwards.
GCTTAATGTAAACCTTTTAAAAATGATTCTCCAAAGAGAAAGAGAAACCATGCATTACAAAAATGATCTTCATGCTGGCACTGTAGGTATTAAAAAAGACACTGTGTTATGGGTGATCTTCATTAGTGGTAGTCCTTTTCGTTAAGGCCTTACTTCGCTGCCTGCAAGCAATGCTGGCATTCATGCCAGTAGATTCACTATTTTACTGAACTGAAAAAGGGGAAAAACCGGAAAAAGATATTTACACAACAGACACCATATCCTTATCCTTGGACTCCACTGTAATTTCAGCTAAATTTAGTGAGAATTTCTCCAAATATTTAAATTGGCACTTAATCAGTTTTCTAGCTCACTGAATTGCTAAGATAGAGAGAACTTTCATTTAATATGCACACCCTTGACATATTTGAGAAAGGCTTGCATGATAGCCCCCCATGAAACTTGTCAACTAGGTAACTAAGATAATATTATTACTGCATTGTAGATCCCCTCCATAAGAAGTATAAAAATTTTGCAAAAGCAGGTAACATACCTAACCATAAACAGAAAACTTAGCAAGCTTTCGTAAAACAGTTTTTAAAAATGCTAATATTAGCCCCATATTTTTTTCTATCTAAAGCCCCTTGCTTTTAAATAGCAACTCAATCTTTAGTCAAAGGTTTTAACTCCAGTGAAACCTCCTGGTTTCATAGTTTCAGTTTAAACTATATACAGACTAAGAGAATTACACAAATTAAATAAGCTTTTCAGTGCTCCTCTTCTCTGAATTCAATATGCACTAATTGATTAGGGTCTGAGAGGTGAAAAAGAAAGACATATTCTACATAATAGAAAGCTGGGGAAGGGTTTGATGCAGATTTCTTCAATACAGATGAGTACACAAAATTAGCGATAGGCAATACCACTTTTGGAAAGACTGCTTTGTGCATAATTTGTCATGAATTCAAAGTTATTCCTTTAGAAAATGAGTCTAAGACCTCCCAGCTGCTGCTTTATTGGTCTAATAAATTACCATTTTGATGGTACAATGCATGTACACTACACACCATGCAAGCAACCAAACTGCTGGAGCAGCTTTGTCCTTGGAGACGCGTGTGTGACTTGCAGACACACGCGCGTGCAGCGGGAGCGCCAAACGCCAGCGGGACCAGGCAGCCCCTCTGCTTCTCAACTGGCAACGGAAACAAAGGAGGCCTGAGCTTCTAAAATAGAAAAAGTCTACTGAAAGAGGAGAGTTGATGTCAAAAAAGAAGGTAATTCTAAAAAGATCTGCCCTAATTGTTACTAATAACTGTCAGCTTTCTGAGGCAAAAAAGCATCTGTCTTTTTCTAGATTCTCCACAACATTCCAGTAAGACTTTTTCCATATGCCTGGAAAGGTCTTTAGATTAAAAGAGAGAACAACAACAAAAAAACAAAGCAAACAAACAAACCTATATTCCCTTCAAGGATCCATTTCTGCTTTAAACTCTGGACCCTGCTCTCGTGCAGCTGTGACTCAGGGGACTTGGTTCAGGTCCCTGCCTGTGTTTACGATAGACCAGGCTGAACATGGGTTCAGTGTCAGTGCCTTTGTCCCAAGGTTTTGCTTCTAGGCCAGTTGTAACAAATACTCATCACGACCCTATTCCATAGTTCTGGTTAGCAAGCATCCACTCAAGGAAAGAAAAAAATACTGGAAATCTTAGAGTAATTTAGCATTCCCTACTTTATCTTTCTCCAGTGAACTATGGTGGCTCATGATCAGTTCCAACAACCTGATGTTTCGGAAACTTTCCATAACTTACAGGAAAACTCCAGACTCAAAAGTTTTATCGCTTAAGATAGAAGTCTTTTTTGACTAAGAATGTATTTAGAGAGCTGTTTAGAATGTCTGTGTTTTTACATAATGAAAATAGCCCTCAAAAAAACAAAGGTAGATGCCTGTTAGGAGGGTAAATCAAGCACTAAGTGAAGTGATTTCGAATCAATGACTGACAAGCAAAGCTTGCCAAAATAAAAGAGCACAAGAATTGTATACAGGATTTAGATTTTGTTTCCCATGCACAAAACCAGATGTTGAGGCTGTCCTTCAGCTTGCACACACAGCATTACTTACCTGCATTAGAATTGAGTTCTTCATTTTCGGATTCTGTTCCATTTTGACTGCCACTTCCATGAAGGCTATTCATTGCCATGAGTTTCATCTTCTGTAACTTCATAGCCTCTGCCATGGCAGCAGCTGTCAGACCTAGACAGAAATACAAGTAAATTAAAATGTAATATCACAACACAGAAAAACATGAAAATTAGACAACTTCTTTTCAGTGCGAATAACTGTCATATAAATTCAATACACATTTTTTTTTCAATTATATACTGTTATTCCAATTATATTCTATTCTCCTTATTTTAAAGTCATTTGGGTTATTCCAGTACTATATTCCATTTACTAAATGCATTGTCAGGCATGTCATGTCCTGTTCCACCAAATCACTGGCAGAAGGACAGAATTTCTTGTTGGTGATGCATGTTGTATAAACACAAAGATTTCATAAAGCAAAACTGAATTGAATAATCTTCTGTTTCTGGAAAGTATTGCTTACTGAGAGATTAGATACTGATTGAAGTGAACTAATAATAATTTTCACATCTTATGATGTCACACATTCTAAATTAAAATATTTTATTTTAAAAGCAGCTATGAACTTGATATTTACATTTGTCGAGCTGCTTCTATAACCAGCTTCAAAAATATGACTTAACATGACTTGAGGAAGGAAGCAATGGACTCTCACTGCATGTGTGTGGCAGGGGGAAGGACGTGACATGTTTTCTCATATGTAGGTATAGAAACCAGAGCTACATGCTCCTGTAATCCAAAAGCACTGGGGCCAGACCACAAATAACCTCTTCTTCCAAGCAGACTCTTGTTTTACAGTTCTGTCACTCATGTGAAAAACTATACTGACTATATTGTTTATTTAAAGATAAATTAAACACATATCAATAAGTTCAGAAAACATCATCACCAACTTTCATGTAGTGTTTACACACCAAGCAGATGAGCACTATACCATAACAGTACTCATTTCTGATTTAAAAATAAAATTACTCCAATATCCTTTAAAGTTCTTTTGCAAATGCTACAGGTTTTTCATTAATCAAGTAAATATCAAATCCTGATGTTCTCGCTTCTACTTTCAGCATCTTTGGCTGATGCCACTAACACCTAATCCATCGCAGGATAAGACCTTAAATGCTCACATTGTCCCAAGAACTAAGAACTAAACTTCCAGGAACAGATGAAATGTTTTATAAACTCACCACCTTTTTTTCCAGAGAAAGGAAGCAAGATTAAGTTAATGTCACATTATTTTCCACAACTTCAAAAAAGAAGCATCAATACAAGTCTTCTAAAGAATTTACTATTAGTAAGATTTTTCTATGTGATTTGCTGGACTACCTGAACTTCTAAATTTTGCTCCTACTCCAAACAATTTCAAGTTTTGAGATACATGCTTCACTAAATCTTTTTTTTCAGAACTTGTACTCGCTCACAGCCTATCCTATTTTAATTTCCAACACATTTACAAAAATTTACTTTTATATTAAAGGTTACAAAAGATAAAGAGTTTGAATACGGAGTTTTTTATCACAGCATTTAGGTACCCAAATATGTAAGGATGAGCCAGTCTCTCAATAATTTGCATCTGGCTCAATATTTATACCTGCTCTTGATATTCTAAGTGACAAAACAGCAGAGAACTTATTCATAAAGACTTAAGCAGAGAATGGAAAGCAATTTCAGACATCTGTTTTAAGTGCAAAGTGAAGGCTCAGCATTATGTAGGGCCGCAAAGAAAAGCAGCTTCCACTACACAGTTGTTGAACCAGGCAGAAAGTGTATGGAGGAAGAAACAGAATGGAATAAACAGAGCTCCAAAGTCATCACGACGCAGCCTGCTGAAATTAAATGCAATTATTGTCAGGCATTTTGGAGCTCCCTAACCAGACACAGCTGCCGTAAGGACAACAGCCAAACACTGATGTATCAGAAGTCGATGTCGTGCCATCTGCTACACCAAAGGAACTCCACTGCAGCATTAAAAGCATAAAGCAGATAAAGCAAAGGGTGCTTTACCTGATGTAGGAAGCACTACAGCCTGGGCATCCCGAGTGGACAGGCATAAAGGTGAAGCAAATAATGCTACCTCCAGTGCTACCTTTACACTCCCCTGCAGGTATCCTCCAGTCTATATTATTTGTTGTTTGAGCTGGGATAATACCATGAGCCCCAAAATCTGACTGTAGGAGCCAACTGAAATATACTGTATTAATGCCTCAAAATATCTGAAAGCTACTAAAATTGAGGTTAAAATAAATGGTGTCAGCAGTAAGGGAGAGCAGCAGACTGAAATGATTGAAGAAAATGTAGAGCAAGTCACACATTGTCCTAATCTTCAATTAAGGATATTGCAGAGGCCATCAACCTATAATAAAACTCTTTTCTATAACTGACTCAGCTCTGGCTAGCTGTGGCAAGGGGGCTGCTCTTCAACTGACTTACCTAAACACCTACAAAGAACGGAATCATTTTCATCATTATCAGCAAAAAAAAGTCTTACTTAGAGTACCTTGCTTTGAAAATGCACTAGGGAAATGCTGCTAAGTGTACATCTATCCCTCTACTTTCACCTATGAAAAGAAAAGCACAAGGATTACATACTGCAAAGCATTCAGCTTTTTCTCTCCATTTACACTTTAAATTCTCTTCCTTCAACTACCTTTCTCCAGCTGTTATCAATCACTAAACACCCAGGAAATAAACTACATTACACTTACTGTCAAACACACCCAGCCTTTACAACCTTTCAAAAAACAAAGCAAAAAGAAGAGCATTGTCTCTTCATTCTGTAATTTAGGTTCTGCCAGGGACTGGGTACTCTCCCTTTCTGCACAACTCTACGAGACAACACAGTAATTTAGCCCAGAAATAAACCTGGCAGGAGGCAGAAACCAGCACACTGACACTTAAGCTGAAACCAAGGGAGTTTCTGAAACTGTGTGGGTCTTAAATTCAAGCCGTAACCTAGGCCCGTTTCCTCCGTTCCACGCAGCGCGGCAGGCCGGCACCGAGCGGCTGCAGCGCCCGGGGCGGGGGACACCAGAGAGCGCACAAAATCCAGCGCGATCCGTAAATACAAGCACCAAGTCAGTCCTCCGAGTCTATTTTAGTATTTTAAGGTGACTCTTGGTATCAAGCTAATCTTGAACCCAAACTACAGCTATTTTTTCAGTTTCCTAATTAGTCAAGACTGTGCCCCTCCTCCATATTAGTTTGAAAGCTTTTCTGTCAAAACCGTGAACGAGTAAATTAACAAAGGGAGAACTACGAGTAATCAAATCTTGAGGTTTGCAATTAATTAAATGAAACGGTGAGTCAGTGAACTGAAGTATGGGCTTATATTAAAACAAAGCATTTAATTAAATTAACAGTCAACACATTGCAATTAATAATATTCAAAAGCAAAAAATGAAAACCAGTTTAGCCTTGCCATATTATTTTAGTTTAACAGTCAAGCATTGTGCATCAGCTTGTTTGTTATTTGCATTCAAAGCTGCTATGGGTCAAGTATGATGTGCTAAAACAGGAATAATGAAACATCTGGTAGTATGAAATGTTAATGTGAGATACCATATTGCAAACAGTGAAAACAATTTCTAAACATCCAATAAATTAGGCCTTTGAATACTGAAAGGATGTGCTTTCTTCCCTATTTTCTTCAATAAAAATACGTAGAATAATAAACGCGCAATGCGCTTCAAGGTTTCAGAATGCCTGCAAGAATTATTTTCAGAATTTATTATTAGAACGCGAAAACTTCTCTGTAGCTGAAGTGAATCGTCCTTATTTAGTGATTATCAGAGGTAAAATCAATCTACTAACTTGAATGACAGTTAAACCGAAATCTTGATGAAGAACTTTAACAGAGTCCAAGCGTTAAGAACTTTTTGTGACACATCAAAACATGCAGGCCTGATTATTGCACCCTTCTTCCACTTGTTCAAACTGACTCAGTTAGAAACTCTAGGAAGTTTTGACTCTTTGCCAGTTCTGCTTGCAATGGCTGCGCATGGGCATCCTGCAACCATTACAGACAAGTCGGAAAAATCCATCACCAGGAAACAGTGGAGCAACGGTGAGAACTGAACGTGATGAGTAATTGGCCACTGCAGGCCCAGGATGGGATGTGAGAGCAACCGCAGCAGCACGAAGCTTTGTCAAGGGCTAAATTGCTTGAGTACCCACCCAAAGTCCTGGGAGGACACTTTGGAGCCTAACACGGATTTTGAAATCCATGTTAACCCATTTGACATTGCCAGGCTGAAATGTAGTCGATAACCAAGAAATGTACTACAAAAGCTGAGCTTATTTCATGAGTTCTGATACCAGCAGAGTAGCTGTCCTGGTATTACAACCACATTTTCAATACATGCATGTTTTATCTCTCATTTTGCAGCAGGAAACCCCCCAGACAACAGAGAAAATTTACTTTTACAGTAAAAAAAATTGAAAGTAGATATACAGAATATCCCATTAAATGTACAAAATGAAATCAAAAATAAAGACTATTTGCTAAACCCTTTCTCTTAATAAGATTTCAGAGACTACTGAAGATTGCTGTAGGCAAAACATCTCAGAAACTATCGTAAACTATATTATGTCAAAAGAAGAACATCACTAAGGGATAGAAATGAAATATAAATACTAGGCATATTTGTCAGGAATTGCTGGGAATTAATCCTTCCCGGACAAGCTAAACTACCTTTCTTCTGCAATGAATTGCCATGCAGCCTCTGCATGGGAGACCTTGCTCGTGGCCTTTGTGCAGCCCCTGCATCTTCCCTCCCCGGCCTCTGCCGCAGCTGGATAGGCCCAGGCCTACGTGGGCCTCTTCATCACACAGCCCTGATCCAACCACAGGTCAATCGATTCTCTATCATCAAGCAGACAGTAGTGCTGGGGAAAAAGGAGCGGGGGATATCGGAATTTAAAGACTTTACCAAATGTCCAGGCGAATCAGAATTATGGTTGCACAAATGTTTCTCATTCTCGGAGGAGGTGATTTCAAAATCCTAGGAATTCTCTCTTCATACAGTGTGCTTGCTCAACCTGTTTTAATTTTAAAATACCACTTTGCACAGATCACAAGATTGAAGGTTTTACATGCCAAGGCCCCTGCCACTAAGTGGAATAAGGCAGTAACAGGCTGCCATTCTCTAGATTTACAGATATTTAGGCAGTAGCAAAAGTCTTGACACCAACAAATTTGGGGGTTCACCGTAAAATATGTGGAAAATTTACTTTCCAGTTGGGATCTTTTCTGCCTTCGTCCCCTCTCTGTCCCGATCTTGCATCATTTTGTAAGAATTTTCATTCCAGATCACTTGTTCTTCAACTTCTTTGTTTTGTGCTCGTGTGTGTAGTGATGGTCATAAATTTTAATGCCTACATGTTGAAATGACCACATGTTCAAACAGATACCAGCAAGACCAGCAATCTATAAATATTTACAGATAGCTTCATACAGAAGAAAATATAGCCTTTATCTTATGACAATTAAAACTGCAGGGAAACAGAAGGAAAACAGAAAAATCAGGACTATAGAGAGCTCTGAGAGGGTTACACTATTTTTTCCTTCATACTTACACTGTGTCTCATGAGAATTGATTAATTTCGTGACATTTTCTGCTCTTTTTTACAATCTATGCCCTGAGAATGATTTGTCAAGACTGTAATGCTTAATACTTTTAGTATTCTGCACTGTAGTGACCTTTACCTTCTGTATATTTGATTGACTGACCATCCCACTTTTGATCTACAGGTTACAGAAGATGGAAGCATAAGGAAGACAGACTTAGCCACTGAATTATTGTTGAAAACATCATACTTCATATAGATACACTGGATGCTCTTGTAGGCCTGTTCAATGCAATTTTAATGATGCTATTTAAAATTTTCAACATAAAATTCCTTAGACTAACTCCATTTGACACACTTAAAAGTGTGTCTCATACATAAACAGAATGATAAATTTATTAATTAGGACTCAGTTTTCACTAGGGCAGGCAGAGACGAGTCACACTAATGCTCATAACCATCCACATTCTCAAACTATCAGCTTACAGTGGTGTTGCAATGGACTAAAGATTGCAATTCTTTGAGATGAGGATTTTAAAAACTAAAAACTAAACTAGGAATGTGTTAAATTACTTCCTCCACAGCAATATACAAAAATAAATCCTACTTATAGGTGAAACAGTTAACCTCAAAGCACTGAACATTCAGGAGCCACAGGAGAGGGTACGAAGGTGCTGTCACCTGCCCGAGAAGGAAGGGCTGCCTTCGGCCTCAACCTGCGTGGGGAACATGGGGAACATCGGCCACCTGCCCCGCACCAAAGGACATGACGATGGTGGCAACGCGGTCGCCTGGGGAGGTGTCCCAGATGTGCAGGTTCAGACTTACCCAAATCACATTTAAAACGACTCAGACACCCGGGCCCTGCCTGCACCAACTGGCTTTAATGGCCCCAGTCAGATCTTCTCAGGGGCTTCATAAGTCACTGTGTTTGCCTTTGATTTCAGGACCTAGTTACCCATCCCAGAACACTTCAGGATTCCTGAGGACCTATGATTATGTAATTCATACATTCCCTCCTAATAGTCCTCATACTCATCTTTAATGATCTGTCGCTTCAGTATCATTGTGCATCTCTGTCATGGTGCTAGTACTCTCATCCAAAATTAGAATGAATTATTACTATTTTTTTTCTTCATGTTTATTCCTTTTCTATTAAATTGATTTCTGCAGTTTTAAAGCCCTTCTCCATAAGCTGTAACAATGGGGAAATTGCTAAAGTTTTTGAAGATCCTTTTCGTTAAGTACCAGAAAGTCTGAAAGCTTATCTGGAGTTGGCACAAATCTCTGGTGTTTGTAAAATTAATTGGGCTGGAAGGCCTCCCGAGAATATCGATATCTTTGTGAGTGATTTTAAGCTACTTCTTCCTTGTGATTGGAAAATACCATACAAGTATCTCTTTGTATCTGATGGCACAGCTCAGCTATGTCCCACTTATCTCCAATCACAATTTAAAATCCTTGAAACACTCGATATTTTAAGTGAATACCGAGTTCCATGAATTCACTGTACTACAGTATTTCAGATCAAACCTTAATATCCTGCCAAGGTCCCTTGTTCTCAGCACAGCTGCCAGCGACTGGGTTTTAAAGTGCTCTGTTCACTTCAGCTGGATCAATGTGACAAAGTCCTCCTGAGAATCCTATTTTACCGATCTCTTCACAAATCCTCCCAGAAGCTGAAGTGTTACAAGGAAGAAACATTACTCTGATCTTTCCTCAGCTTTGCTGAACTGTTTGTTCCACCGAAACCAAGCAAGTATTAATATTAATTTCATGTGATTACTCCCCAGCTATGAACAGCAGCAGCGAGGTAGCCACCTCTTGTGTTATTTTCTTTTCAAATCAAAAGCAAAAGCACTATGATAATGAACTGTTTCCCCATAGATATGAGGCTGGACCTACAACGACCAGTTATGAGAGGAACTTGAAGGAAACAGTGGTCCTTTGGCCCATGTTTAGTGGTGAGCTCCTCACATTGCTACTACTGCTAGCACTGTTGAGAAGGAGGAAAAACGATTTGCATTTAAGGAACTGCACCAAGTATTGCGACTGGTTTAAGTTGCTAGACAAAGTATTCAGCCAAGGACAAAATTCTGCCTTCCTGATAGCCTTTGCAATCCTGCAATCTTAGGGCAATACCCCTGAAATCAATCTATAATCAGAGTGTGAATGTTCACAGGGACTAGTTTCTTCCTGCCAAAATCACTGGAAAGAGCCTGTCAGTTGAGATGGCAGCCAGTGCCAGCCCAAGTGGGAAAATTTAAGCCAGACAGTTTCACTTGTGCAGCTTGGTAGAATCTTCTCCTAACATAGCATTTCTTCCACATAAGCAACTTTTCTAAGACCTCCACCAAAAATAGAAACTTGATGCTGTGGTAACAAACAGTAGCTAATGCTACGCTTAGACAAGGCGGAGAAATCCACTGGCACTTCCTAAAGTGCTCAACAACCTTATGTCTATTTGAAGCACAACAACCTAAGCAGAGAGGGAGCCCATGCACACTTCCCCAGACGGCATTCAGCCAATCCAGGCTCCAAAGAAGGAAGTTCCAAAGCAGCATCGCTTAGGAACATAAATTCATGGAATATTCTTCTGAGACCTACAAGGACATTCCAATTCTGGCTGTTAAGCGGGAATGAAACATAAGAGCTTTCAGATCATTAGAATACTACAGTCAATTCACAGGAAATATATTTGGGGATGGTATTTGTTGAGCTGGTAAAGCAATAAAGGATGATTTTAACTACACTTTCGTGATGACTTTTCACTAGTGGTGTGTCATGCCACGTACCCCTTTACTAGTAACACTAACTAAAAAGAAAATGAAATATTTTACATTTGTTTACTTTGGTTTCAGCACAGCACACTCAGCAATCTAACTCAATTTGCAAACGGACTGGCTTTCTAGGCAGCCTCTGGGACACGAATGAGCAGGTCAAGCACCAACAGCTGCTCAAACACGTCCTACGGTGAAAAGATTCACTGCTGCTTTGGCACCTTCCATCAAGTAGTGATGGATATGTGAATTGCTAAGACTGCAGAGGAAAAAGAGGAAGAAGCACACAGTCTGGATATAACTATATTTAACATAGTTATGTTTATACCACCATATATATTTAGAGTTTTTTTAACTTTTTCTCTTGCCAATGTCTAGTGAAAAAAAGAATTCCTACAAAAATAATGTCTATTTTGATCATGGTTCTGATTTTTTAACAGAGGGAAGAAGGAAATGAAAAGTCTTCAGTTCACAAGGAAGCAGCCTCGCGTGGTCTCCTGCAAGCAGCCTGGGACACAACCCGCGTCTGTTCATTGGAGGAGCCAAGCACAAGGAGCAGGTTCCTGGAAACGAGCAGGCAGCACAGGAAGAGAAGAGGAAAGACATGAAGAAAGGCCAAGAACAGGATTCTCCTCGGGGCCATAAATTAATGGCTACTGATCTCACAAGCAAACGATGCTTGGAACAGACTTACAGATGAATGTGTACCTTAAATCTAGCATTTTCTGCTTCTGATTGTTCTGATTTTCCCATTACTACTGTAATATAGATTTGCTGAAACTTATTCATGCACAATTACCTATAAAATAACACAGAAGACAAATAATTTAGTCCTAATTGGCTAATACCTTCTTTGTTTACAGAGTTATGCCAAAATAGCTATTTTCACTCTATGCTATGGAACATAAAGAACATTTTTAAAGTTGACAAACTGATAGGGAGCTTGTTTCCTTGTTCGAGCTTGTGAATAAAAATTGCACATAGAAGATGAAATGCATCATTTTGTTTAAATCTTAAAAGACATGTCTCTACTTATTGGTCAAGCTGAATTAACTTGCAGCCTCCAAGCCAAATGCAGCCTCTAGAAGGACAGGCATAATCTAGTCAGCGAGCTGAAACACTCGATAATCTAAAATTATGCAAATACTCCCTTTGCCCTTGCAGATCCTTAGAGATAAACGCTAGTGATCTTTACTCATGAGTCTGCATCAGCACAGCAGGTCCATCTTCTTATAATACTATGTCACTAAATATTTTTGGCTTAACTACTTTTCAACAATTCCAATAATCAAAATTCAAATCTTAAAATTCCATATGTCTATTAAAGTCACTTTTCCACACTCTTCATTATGTAATAAGCCACTCATTCCCTTTAATATCATTGTACTTACTCCTCAGTCTCTCCTTAGCATTAAGATTGTAATCTTCAATATGATTTGCCACCTTTTTCAGGAAAGCAGTGTAGAATTTCTGAGCACTCACTTCGCAAGTGAAGAGACTGAAATTTCCTTTCTCACCATTGCAGACTGTAACAGCGGCAGCACAATTTTACTTCACTGTGAAGAAGAGCTAAAGATGATGCAGCACCGAATTTATAGACAGACCATTTTAATTTTCTCGTGCCATCTTGGAGATTAGCATCCTCAATTGTAAAATAAGTATTATTTCCAATAAGTATTAGTTCACTGCTGCACATCTCTGGACCTGTGGCCACACCTGAGACCGGACTGTAAGTTCAGCCAAGAACCACAAAGGTGTTGTTCAAAAGGCCACAAAGATCAGCCTCTGCGTTTGAGAAGGGCATTTAAAGAGCCAGCGGAGTAACCCCGAGAACACCACCTTGGTGTTAACAACATACCCCATCCTACTTCAAAAGCAGAGCACTAAAAATGCTTCCTTCAAAATCATGAAGGACACAATACACTGAAGGTATAATCCACAAAAACATATTCTGTTGGATTCTGTTGGACTAAAATGGAATACTCTCAACATTTAGCAAATCCAGGTGGAATAATTTCATTACGAACTATGTCTGAAAATACACCACCAAAAGAGCTGTAAGCGCCTTAAATTCATTTGGAAAGATCAAATCATTGATTGCTAGTGATGGTGCTTATCTTTTCAGAGCTGAGAAATTTAAGCCTACTTTAACCATCACATTGATATATGAGTATTGTATATTATTATAAGCACATCTGGGTAATATTCAAACTGTTTCCATTAAGATCAGATTCTAACTTAGTTCAGGGTAGATTCTAGTTAAATAATATGCTATTACTCTTTTAATTCAACAATTAAAAAGATACATTTTGCTTCTCCTATTGGCACTGCTTTTATAAATAACGTTTTTGGCAATCAATGGCTCAACCCTTTAATTGAGGCTTCCAATGCAGTCACACTGCACTAGGGGTTTAATAGGAAAGTTATTAAGAATCAGTTAACAACTGACCATTCCTCAAATCAATATACTACGTAAATACAAATCTTTCAGTAATTTTATTTCTCTATATATGACCCGTTAGGTATTTTGATACAACTACTCATTCACTTCCCCTGTATGAGCAGTGAAACTGAGACATTTCGGCTGCCCTGATCGGTAGGAATTTACAGATGACCAAGGAATAGCTGTATAATTGTATGCAGGAAATAAAAGACATAATATCCACAATCCCATCTGTCCCCGTTTCTTTCAAAAAGCTCCTAAACTTCTCATACTTGAGAAGAAAATTAACTTTTCTGTTGATTAATCACTAGGCAGCTTTGACTGGTGAAGAGAAAATCGTATTACAAATGAACAGCTACCTGTTATCAAATTACAAGGCATTTTCATCAAAGGACCACAAAAAGTAGCACGCTGACCAGTTAACATGTTTCCCCTGACCCGGGGGGATTTTTCCAGTTAAGAGCTCCTGAAGAATGCTGCCTTTTGATTCTTGTCTCCGACACAAAAATGATTGTCCCATTTAACCCGCGTCCTATCACATACATCAGAGAATCCTATTTACTCACACACTACGGGAACATTAAAACACAATAGTGTGATTGTCTCTGGAAGAAAATTTTCAAGATTGACTTTTTTTTCTTTTTTTCTAAAAAAGGGAGTGAGATCAAAAGCGAACTTTAATAGATGTTTGACTAAGGTCATACTCCGAGGAAATGGAACACTGAAGATGAAAGGGAACAAATAGATTTGGCTTTTGATCTCAGCCAAATGCATTTGGCATTGTTTAGCTTTATAAAATACTTCAACTTTGGGCGATATCATGACTAAAATGAATCGGGGCAAGTCCTGGGGTTTCAATAGTTCAGTAATACTTCAACATGTGCTGAAGTTTGGAAAAACTTCTCCTTTCTGAAGTATTTGGCTAGATTTTTCTCAACAGAATGAAGACTGGTTGAAGTTGCCTATTACTGCCAGTGCCAGAAAAGATTTATGCTTAGATTTTCCTCATCATAAACAAATTTAAGATTAGGTATCCACTAGTGATGTTACATCAGGACCACTGATATTGCTAGTAGGAATTTTTAGTGGAAAATGCAGGTTATTGAGAAAAATGAGGACTGAGAAAAGCCACTGGATTATTCAGATACAACAAAGCACTGAGCCCATACGTGTTTCATCTTAATCCTTCTAAAATACTGTGAACCTCAAAATTTGGTAACTAAACTGTAATAAGGTAGACATGGATTACAATGGGAAAATTATTTTTCTCAAACTCTTCAGTAATAATGGTGATCTCTGACAAGAAAATTCAGTTAATTAAGCAAAGAGATAACAGAAATTAAAGCAATATGCTTAAATTATTGCTAGAAAATGTTAGAAAATACTAATTTTATTTACACAATAAAAACACTGTTAAAACTGTAAAAAAAACTTCCTAGGCTACACAGTCAAAAGTTTAAAAGAGCTTCATCAATCCCTGTTAAACAGCAGCGACAGCCGGTCCTTCCCTGCCCGGCTGCGGCTTACCTGTTTGGTAACTATTAATTTAGAGGTAGCAACTCACAAAGAAAACACCATAATCACTGCATTAAAAGTAAACTACTTAAGATATATCACGATTCTTTCCAGATACCTAGGCCACTTGAAATGCTTCAATTCAATTTAAATACTCAGGTAGTGCTGCATGCACCAATATACATACTAATGTAATCATAAGTATTCAATGTCAAGGTAAACATGTATCTTCTTGATCGTAACAACGGATAGTTCTCATCTTCTAAGCAGAGAATCCCTCATGAAGGTCCCAGAACTACAAAGAGTGCAATGATTTATCCTTCAAGTCATTGATAGGCTCTTCATTTTCTTAAGATACTGTCATAACAGTAAACTGAGAGCTCTGTGTTCACAGAGCAATGTCGAAATTCGCTTATCCTGGAGTTCTTAATATGGAAAAAACATGTAATACATACAGTGCAAAAAATTTTCACAACAGTTTACAAAGTAAAGAGCCCTGATAAGAAAGTGTAGGCCCTGAGTGGAAGAAAGAGTGGGTTGAAATGTAAAAAAAAAAAAAAAAAGAAGAAGAAGAAAAAACAGGTTTTTTTCAACTATTCACTATTAATAATTAATAACAATACAACTGTCAGCTGCCTCCTGCAGCAGGCTTCCTCTGCCTGGTCCTGCAGACAAGCCTTTAGTTGCATTAATTCACTTAAATAAACCCTTAGGAGTCACTGAGAACATTCTCTATCCGGACGTCCCCGTAATAGCGAGGACCGTGAGCACCTCTGCAGAACCACACGCTCCCCGACCCTGCAACGGCCCTCGCCAATGGGACAACTAGTAACAACCGAGCTACTCAACAACAGAGTTGAGTACAGAGTTGAGTTAGTTGAGAGACCCTCACTTCTCCTCTGCCTAGGACTGGCAGGTGTATCACACAGCTAAAAACACACATACATTTTATACTGCAATACACTACTGTTTCTGTGTTACACAAACATTGGGCCTTAGGAACAGTATATAAACAAAGAAAGAACTGCCTGATAACAGTTTGAAATTATTATATTAATAAACCACTGATCAAGAGCTGAGAAATTCCCAAGACGTAAAGTTGGGTATTTATCATCATCAAAAGAGAGGTATGTGACCACAAACCCTAAAAGTAACCTAGGGAAGGAAGAGTTTTCCCATATACTTCTCTACTCAGCACAATGCCTTTCTCAAGGGCCACTTAAAACTGAAAAACACAAAGGCACAAGAAGCCTAAGCAATTTGCTCTCCAACATGTAGCCACAAATCCAACCACACGGAGCAGTAATTCATTCATTCATCCATTCGGTCTTTACACTGTTCATCTCTCAAAAAAGGAAAACAGCAGAGGCATTTCTTCCTTTAAAAAGATAACATGGTTTATCATTCCTTTACATATTATTTATTTCTTTACCTACCACATTTCTGCTACTGAACCAATACACATGATTTGCTGAACCCACCTGGAGACTAGAGACTAGAAAACCCAATAAACTTGGATCTGATTCCCACACCTGCACTCGGCAATATTTTAACCACGTAGTTCTCAAATACTACAAGTTTATACCC
Source organism: Tinamus guttatus (assembly GCF_000705375.1). Next base: position 704 of record NW_010589222.1, on the reverse strand, counting down.
CCTTTTATGCACCAAACACAGCTGCAAGGTCCTGCCATCGATCACAACCAAGGCTTTTCTTGTTTCTCAGCACCTCACTGCTTTCTGTTTACAGCCACAGAAAGGCTTGCAACTCCTGCCATTCTGGAACCTCCTCACTCACATGCCACCCTACTGCAGCTTTTCAGCCAAGTATTAAGATATGTCATTTTCAAAGACAGAAAATGTTGAAAACAGGCTGAGGATGGAACCCGTGGAAGCAAACCAGGCCCTGGCTGTAAGGAGAACCCCCGCTCACAGACCCCTCATGCTGGGGGAGGCAGGTTGAGCTCCCTCTTGGCGAGGACGCGGGCAGCAGAAGAGCAGCAGAGCAGAAGCGGGGAGGAGGGCACTGCGGCTGCGGGGCCACAGGTGCAGGAGCACAAGGACGAGCACAACGCGCCAACGCAGGGGCCCTTTTACTCCCCTGCCCCGTCCCCACAGCCCCGGCACCCCCGCTGGTAACTCTGTGTTTCCAGAGCAGGACACTGGCTGCTCTGGTCATCTTTTGCTCGGGGATGCAAACACAGCGCTAAACACCTCGAGCCGTCAGCACCACAAGTCTTGCAGCAACTCTAAGTGCTGAGAGATAAAAACCTACTTCTTCATCTCTGCATTTCCAGAAGAAGTCATAGGTTGAGCTGCAGATTGAACTTTGAAATTTGTTGTTCATAGAATCATAGAAT
>NW_010589221.1:325472-340317 GCF_000705375.1 Tinamus guttatus | reverse complement strand
TTTATGGTTATCTCTAACACATAGCTATGCACGTGAAATGTTATAGGTACTCAGGTACTCTCCAGTGTTCAAAGAAAAAGGAGGAATTTCAAGAGATCAGTCTTTCAGTCTCACTTAAAAATGTTTTTAAAAAAATTCTTACTGTGAATCCTGTTGTGATCCTGGTGTATCTGTTTTTTAACAGGTTAAACCTTTCTCTTGGAAGACTAAATGTACGATTCATCTACGTGTGAACCAAAATTACTGAATTCTGGCAAATGAAGATGCTGCTGCTGTGGAAACAGCTGTTCCTGCTATCCTTTATTGTCTGTTTTGGAGGTAAAAATACGTGATGGTCTGTAATTTCTGGTTTAGAATTACACGCAAGTCTTCAAATTCCAGGGTTGAATTACATTTGAAGACTAGAACCATCCATATTTCAAAATGTAAATGTGCTAAGTAAAGTTATTCAGAAGATAAGCATGCCCTGGTAGGGTCACTGGGGATGACTGTTGCAGCTTTTGTCAAAACTGTTTATTTTGCAGTGAGTTTATTCATGAGGAATAGTACTGCATTGTCCTTGTATCAATTCAGCAGTTCAGAGGTTTGCTTTTTCTTCTGTCACATAAAGCTGAGCTAATTCTTGGTGTTTGAAACTTGTGATGCCTAACAAATTCAAACACCTGCCTGAGTAAAAACCAAATCCCAGGAGAATTTAAATTCTTTCTTCTGCAGTACAATTTTCTGGTTTATGAACTGCCTTCGAAAAGTTAACTAGTAGCTTCTGACATTAAAATAACAGTAAGAAATGTGCAAATAATTTAAAACTGAGGGAATTTGTTTTTCCTCTGCTTGAAAGTGTTGGGGGCAAATAAACCTTCCCCCCCCGCCCTTTTTTTTGTGTGTGTGTGTGTGTGTGTTTTGGAGTGGAGGTAGGTACTGATTCTGTTTTCCCTAGCCCTGGTCCTGCTGAATCCTCAAGCCATGTAAAAGTCTGATTCCCTTTCAGCTCATGGGAAACCCAAAATAGTGAAGGTGGGCATGGCAGCAGGTTACGCTCGTTCAAGAAGGTTATAGAGGATGGTGTTTTGTGATGGTCTTAGCAACATTCTTGTATTTCTTGCTGTTCTGCTTTAATAGTAAAGGTAAGCAACAGTAAACAAGCCCTGGAGAAGAGGGGAAGTTGTGAACATCCTGTTAGCTGAAAAGCAGGACTGTGCCACTTGCAACTGTGCATATGGAAATACTTCAAGCAGAAAAGTGTGTGTGTGTATATATGTTTTGTTTGTGTGCAGTAGGTCACTTGGTTACTGGTATCATGCATGTTATTTGTAGTAGAATGATTGATTTTTGTAATAGTCGTGGTTGTGGTGGTGTTAGATGGCTATTTATACTTTGAAATCAGTAAAATTATCTTAATCTTTTTCCTATACAAGACACTGAAGAGTTTATAACCTTATCTCTTATCTCTGCATCTCTTGGTAACATTTATACAACTTATATTTGTTATGATTCAAAGGTTAAAATTTATAAGGTATGAGTAGTTTAAGAAGGGAAGGCTGGAAAACTGTATTGCACTCAGAGATAACATGGACTAAATATGTAATGGATATGCCATTATGGAGAATTTTAGGTATTCCACTTTTAAAGTGGCACCTATTGGCATCTTCTACATCAATCCGTTGAATTAAAAACTTATTCAATAGAACACACTTTTGGGGCAATAGATGAGGTAAGATTCAGACCTAGGAGGATAGGTTAACTCTTACAGTCTCTTAGTACAGAAAGTTTCTTTCTCCTGTGCTGAGTTTCCAGATGCGCTAGACATTTCTAAAACTGCTGTGAAAATATATGTGCAGATAGCAGAATAGCTGCAGTCATAAACATGTAATTCTTAGTGAATGCTTTTTGGACATGGCAGAATTCCTATAATAACCCTCCCCTGTGCAAAACAGGCATTTTCCTTTAGTGGACTGCTATGGGAAATGTATCTTATATCAATTTATATTTTTATATATATAAAGCTATTACTATAATTTTGATCTAGTTTCTAGTGAGGAGTTTTCATATGGGTGAAAATTGATTTGTGAAAAAAAATAAATAGGTGTCATCACTTACGTAAGATTGTGACATTCTTGTTAAATTCAATTTTTGTTAAGTATTAAGCTGTTTGGACAGATTCATTCTGTATCTTAATGCATAATTTTTACACGTTAATGGTAATACACTTTTTGTATTTTATATGGTCATCATGTAATATGCATCTATGCCAAGAATGACTTTTTCAGAGACTTTTTATGTTGGAGCACTTCTGTATTGCCAACAGATATATTAAGTTGATATAATAAACATTTCTATTAGGTATAAAATGAGGAGCCGACTTCAGCTTTCCTGTGAGACCTCTGATGTTACAAGTGCTTTGTACAAATCTGATAACAGAATACAGGTCTGCTATCGTAAATTTAAAAATGCACCGCTTCTAGGTATTCCTCTGGCTTTAAAACCAGCCTTCTGTCAGGCTTAGTAAGCCTCTTCCTTTCCCCAAAATTCAGACACTGGAGCTCTGGGAGCTAAGAAACTTGTCCTCCTGCAGCCACTCTTACCTTTTGTTTATAAAGTGGGTTCACTTTTTGCTATGAACCAGTGTAAATCTTGCCTCTGGCTCCCTACAGCAGAGTTTGTTTTTAATACAGCCATAGTATTCTTGTGCACTTGTGCATTGCAAGCTTTACTGTGTTTTGGGCTTAGCAATGGTGCGCACTGATTTCCATAAATGCTTTTTGGGCTTGCTGTCATTCTTTGTCAGTATACCACCAAGAAGGTGAGTGGTAGCAGACGGTGATGGCCCTGCCTTTACTTTGAGTAAACAGAGGAAATAAACAGGGTTTCCTTTGTCATGATCCTCTTTTTATTAGCTGTAAACCTAACAAAAAGACTTTACTGACTTGCTGAAGCTTCACTAAGTTCACTGGACTTACAGGAATTGAAATTGAGATGGTGAGCATATTCTATCATCCAAAACATTTAATTCCTTAAGTGTAGAAAGTGTGGTGGCACTATAAACCTCTTTCCAAAGACAGACTTTAAAAAATGCCTCATCCAGTTCCACTCTATGTTCCAAACCAAAAAAACCCTCCTCTCCTAGGAGAGGAGGAGGAGTAGAAAGCAGCTACTTCTTGCTGTACTGTTTCATATCAAAGCTGAGTCCTTGCTTGCAAACTCCATATCAACATGACAAATGCCATTTTTTATCTTCATTAATTAAACTTCTCGCAATATTTATGACTTCTGAATAGAGTAGTTTTGATTATTGGCAATTTTAATTTTAGGTGTTGTGTTCTGCAATAAAATCTTGTTTTTGCAGATATTACTGGGCGCAAAGGGTATATATCCACATTTGCACAGTTCTCTTTAGAGCAATTGGAAGTGCTGTAAAATATAACAGGTAGTTGCATTATATTTTTTTCTGAAAGTTTATAGAATTAGGGATGCATTTAATAGTAGCCTGTAAAAACAATCATTTATCAAATACCTTCACTATTGATTTGAGTAAGAATGGTGATAACTCCCTGTCCCTTGGGACTTCTGTCTGCAGAATTTCATGGTGGATCATCTAGAATATTGTCAGATATTTATTCTGTATCTGATTATTCCTTGTATTATTTCAGTCTCCTGCCTCAGACACCTCAGATAAAGTAGCTTTTGGGGGTAAGACAAGAACCTCTGCAAAGCTGCTTCTTGGGTTGCGTGGCCCAACTTTGGCAATTCTGAGTTTTGGAACAGTCAAGTTTAGAGCAATGCAGATTTTAGAACTTCTTGAAGGGCAGCTTATTTCCTCCCATCCTTAATGGCAGGTGACTTGGGGTTGGGAAAAGTAGAGACTAGGAGCTGACTCTGAGACTGTCATACATTCCTAGCAAGCTGATATGCCTCCATATTTTCTCTTAAAGCATCATCATTTTTTCTTCTTCCCTAATCGCAAGCAGCACCTGTTAGTCATGCTTATTTACTCCAGCACTTGCTACTGGAGAGAGAAAAAGTTTAGAGAACTTGGCTGTTTTACTTACCTTTTGCTGGTTGGTGTAATGAAATGAAAGTTACCTTTTGTAACATCCTTTTGTTTCTTCGACCTTTTGATAGCAAGCTAGACAGAAACATCCCAGGCCTGCTGTCAAAAAAACAAACTACCTTCTGAAGTATTGTTGGCTGCTGTTGAAGAACAAAAATGATGACCCAATAGGAGCAGTGACATCAGCTAGTGTGTGATAAAGGTGTTGCCCAAAAATCTAGGAATTAATTTTCCATTTCTTACTTTTAAAATATACGTAGTAGTGTTCATCTGTTTATGAAGTCTATAGATCAGCAGATGAGCTGTGTTGCGGCTATGCCACAATGGAGGCAATAGGGAAGGCAACGTGATGTGAAAAGTCTTGGGTTCTGCTGTGTTCTGCTGTGCAGTTGCACACCGGTACCAGCCAATTGGGAAGCTCAGGGTAGTGAAAAAGAGAATATGGTTGTGAATGAGGGTTGAAAAGTGAGTGAGAATATGTTGAGGATGAGATCTAAAGCTGAATGTCTAAACTATTCAGAAAGAGACAGCACAACTGAGAATAAATACACTTTATATTTTAAAACTCTCCTGGAAGAAACTGTGTTCTTGCTTCTTTGTCAATCTTGAAGCATTTATTTTGAATGTAATTGACTTGGGCAGATGTTTGCCTCTTGGACAAAAGCCTTTCTTGATTGATTGGGTTTTTTTGTTGTTGTAATTAACCTTGTAATTTCTTGTTAAACAACAGGTGGGATAATCTTAGTTTTTATAGCTTTTTCAGTACAGGTTGTATATCTCTCTAGTGAGATTTCAGGGTTCAGTGTTTATTGGGGATTGGAACAAAACTTTCTCACTTGTTTTTTGGGGTGGGGGAGTGCGGGTGCAAAAATAGTGCAAGACTGTGAAGCAAAAGCTTAACTCCAACCTTGCTTTTATGCATGTCTGAAAATTTAAGCAAATACTGCCATTTTTGCCTTTGAAACTTCTAAGAATGACCTCTACTGACTGCAGCTATGGAAAAAATAAATCTAAATTTATGTAGACTTTAGCTTAAGGACATTGAATTCTGTCCTTTTTTTTTTTTTTAAATATACTTATATTTATAAAAAGTTCACTTTAAGCAATATAATTGAATTACAATAGTAAGCAACCTGTTAGAAGATATTACTTTTTTTTTGCATTTCTTGAATCTTAACGTGAAGTATTTTATTCTTAAAATAGAAAGAAAATGAAATCTATATAGAAGAAGTAAATGAAGGAGAGAAAGTGGTTGTTACAGATCATAACCTTATCTGTTCAGGTGACAGTTTCAATTCCATTTGAGTTCTCTCCAGTTGTCAGCTTTTCTATGTTGGGTTAAGTAACTTTTAAAAATCTGATTCCCATAGCAACCCGTTTTTTTAATTCATGTAAATCTGTTAGCCTCTTATTATTCATGTGCAGTCTTTGAAAGATAATGTGAAAGAGAGGAGTATGGTGAGAAGGGTATAGACTTTCTGGCATAGATAATAAAGGAAATAATATTTTGATTACATGACAAAACTATTTTTATCCATGTAAAAGTAAATTATTTATTAGTGCTTCATGAGAATCAAACCTTCCCTCTGCTTTGGTAGCTTGGCAAAACCCTTTCAGCAGGTTTGAGGATTGGCCTATCCACAGGCCAAAACCAAATTCTTCTGAACAGGGGGAGGATCTCCGAGTCTTCTATATCACAGGGACATGGCCCCAAATCAGAATGCAAGTATGTTTATACAGAATTCCTCACATAATTTGTTACTTACATCTGCTTTTATTTTTAAGGTATTAAATGAGGTTGGTTTATCTACATAAATCTTTCTCATGTTGAATATTTCACTTACTTGGGCTCCCATAATATAAGTTTCTAACTGGAGAACCATGCAAGGTAGTGTCACACTAATTGACTTGAATCAAAGCTTTTATTCCATAGGTGTGATGGAGATACTTGATTGCTTATTACCTTAATTCTGAAGGCCATAACTTGCATTGAATGGGTTAATGAAGTTAGTACAGTGCTAAGAAACGATTATTTTCTGACTTTTGTCTGGATTTTTGTCTACTGCGTGTTCATTCATGTGCTCTTGTTTGTCTATCACCTTTTGTTCATTTGTACCAGAATCCTGGTGAGAGCAGCATCCCTGTCAGATTGTCCCGTGTCTTCAACCTTACAGCAGTGGATGAGGAATTGGTTGTTTATGCAATGTAATTTGTTAGCTCACTTGGGTTTCACAGTCTTTCCTACTCAGTCTCCCTTACTCACATGTCTAAGTGCTGAAATCGTGACAATAATTATTTTCAGTTTAAATATTAATATTCTTTGGAGTTTGTTTGTATACGTTATAACATTAGGAGCTTGATTTAAAGCCCATTGCATCTGATAGGTGTGTTTGGTAGGAATTTAACCCTTTGAACCTCCAACTGTGGTTTTGAAACTTAACAAATCAAACATTAAAAATATTGGTCAACAGGAACAGCTCTGCGTGCTATCTGTGTCACCTTTTGTGACTAACTAAGCAGTATTGTATAGGAGCTTCTGCAAACTGAAATAAAAACTAAAATAAACTTCAAAATGTTTTGAATGTATTTTACAGCAATAAAATCTCATCTACAAAATGTTCATTCAAAAATGGCATTTAACAAGTGCATTTGCCTTGGCTAGAGGTGTGACTTACTGAATTATACTAGGACTAAATGAATTTATAAGTATATACCAAATCTTAAGTAATAAACAGCTGCAACACAAAACTTCAGATTTAGAAGGGATTGAGAATCTGTATTGTAAATGGCTTCACTTGAGCGCCTTTCCATTTTGTATGTTTCTGCTGCTGGGCTACCTGGTTTGTTTCTAGATGTTGATCATGAGTATAGCTACTTGCTAAACCAAGTAAATATTTAAAGAAATGGAACCTGGAGTGCTGTTGCTATTGTACTGGTTTTTGGGTTTTTTTTTTTTTTTTTTGCCTTTTTTTGGTGTTGATGATGCACTTACATAGATGTTTCTAACAGAATACAGTAGTGAATGGTAACAGTGCAGACTATAGATTGTATGTAATGTCATTTAATAGGCAAGGAAACTTAGGAGAAGATACATACTGCCTAGTTTTTATTTTCTTCTGCTATTACCTCTCTTAGAGCCCTGTGTAGTGAGAGACTTTCATTCTCTTTTATGAAACTGTATTTTTTTCAGCTATTGGCTTTTTACAAGTTGCAGTTAATAATGTATTTTTGAGGCTTATGCCACCCTACATGGAAAAATGTTGTTTACACTGGATATTAGTCTGCACAAAGTGCATCTGTCACTTGAAGTATCTCTTCAGATACCAACAAAAAGACTTGAGATCCCACTATGTTTTGGGAGTTTGTTCTTATGTATGTGTTTCAGTCTATTAAACTCTTTGCAGTAGTGCCAAGATCATATTTGTTCATAGAAACAGAGCAGAAGAACATATCTGTATTTTTTATTAATCCATGCAGTTGTTTGCTCAGGTGTAATCCCTTGTTCAGCCACATTTATTCACCCGTGGAAGGATGTGCACATTGGTACATGATGGCATATTAAAGGTTTACCACAGCCTGCCACAGCTGTCATCTCTTTGACCCTTCCATGAGCTAAGTCTTCCACATAATTCTGCTTTCATTCAAGTGTAATGCCATTAAAGCAGAGGCAGACAGAATGCAATTCTCTGTAGATCTTGTCTCATTCCTTTCTGTTCTGAGGAGATTAATGTGCTCAAATCATCCATGTATTTTCTTTTTCATTCTCTAATGCTGCAAGAAGAGCAAAAAAGAAAAAGTGCACTGAGTAATGCATTAGCAGTAGCTTTGGGGAGTAAACTGGAAAGGACTCGCTGTTTTGCAGAAGCCCTCTTGCTTGCTCTTCCCCTGCTGTGTTCGGACCCCTTCTAATCCTTATGAGCAGAGCTGTGTGTCTTCTCCCTTCATCCACAGCTACTGTGACCTGTGCCAGGTGCAGCCCTCCCTCCTTGGTGGAGGGGTCAATGGAGGGGTGTGTGTGTGTGTGTGTTTTTTTTTCTCCACCCCATTTGTTTTCTTTTTAATCTTAGTGTGTGTGTGTGTGTGTGTGTTCTCCACCCTGTTTGTTTTCTTTTTAATCTTGTTAAGATTTCAATGAATGGCAACAACACCAAGGCGTCATCCAACTTGATTCCAGCTAACTTTCTTTTCCTTCAAAGGGCAATTGGTATTATTATCTTAAATAACATTCTACAGGAGCTGCATAGTATCTATCTAGGACTGTATTTTTCAAGGATAGTACCGTGAAAGTTATGCTATGAGAATTTCAAATACTTGCCCCCCAAAGATGTTTAACTTTACTGAAGTTCTAAATGGATATAGATATTTTTTTCTAATTGCACTTGCTGTGGAAATAAACAATTCAAAATCTACACAAAAATGTCTTAATACAATATTAACATTTCAATATGATTTAGTAGTCCTAAGCAATTGTTATAAAGCTCCTTCATATGTATATCCATTTACAAATAGATACCATTAAAACGAATCAACAAGAGAGGAAGGAGGAGGAAAAAAAAAAAAAAAAAAAAACCCAAAAAACCACGCACTCCACTTCTATGGGTGGGTGTTTGCTTTCTAATAGCACTCTGTGTGGATAACCTTGTTCTGAACCTTGGAATAACCTCCTGTGGTGTGTTTTCTAAGCTAACTCTCCTTCCCTGACTTTTTATGCAATTATTTCAAATGAAGAACTTGTTATACTGCTGCTTGCTGTCATTACCGCTGGGATCCTGTAGGGCTGATGAGAGATCAAAAGAATTGAAAGAATGAAAGAATTTTGAAGAAGATGGCCTGTAACTGGTGTCTGGGGCTATCTATGTTAAATACATGCATTTAAGAAGGCAACTATCACATTGTCTAGTGCAGTTACTCTTATGAACTTATATTCTTTGTAACTTATGGTGACTTGTATTTTTCCTAGTACTTATATATTGATTCTTCTTACTATATTTTCTAATATTTTATCTGACAATGAAGATAATCAAGTAAGTCAGTAACTTGTTGGGTTTCTTCTTACAGACCCTAGTTCTATAATTCCACTGCTGCTCATGTTTTATGATGGGAATTTTTTTCTTTCTCCCCTAATTGTTGTTCATGTTTTGTCAGTTGCCCCGCAGGCTTCCTTACTCGTTCCTCAAGTACCTAAGATGTGTATGGTTTGGTGCTTTTGGTTATTGATATCTAATGTTAACAATTTCTTCTGTACTTCCTTATTGAACCTAAAGGTACTTCCATGCCCCCAGTACTGACTCTGGGTTAAGGGTAATACCCAAATGAGTGCTGTTTCTTGTCACGTCCAATCTCCGGGTGAATGGCATCTCGGAGGCTGTATGAAAGCTACTATGCATCATGGCCATGTTTTCAGTGCAAAGCAAGACTCTTGAGCACACCATGGTACTGCACACTGAATTGCTTAAATTTGTTACTATATACGATGTCAGAGTAAATCAAGTCAGAATGAATTTTCATCACAAATCATTGCATTATGTAATGAATTTAATTTATTCCAAGTCATGCTTGCAAGGTTCTCCTTTTCTTCCACAGGCAATGAAGTACCAGATAGCAATTCATTTTGAGCAGGACCAAATCCAATTTTATCTTCTGTCTATTTACTTCTGTGATTAATTGCATAACAATCACTGTTCATGCTTTTGTAAATCAAAATACAGGATTTATTTTCCACATGGAGATTAAACTACTTGATTTTATTTATTTATTTAAGATATCTGCGCTGTATCTGGGTCAGAATAGTGATTAATATTGGGAGGAGTTTAGTAACCAGGCTGAAGCTCTGGTACGTATGCTAAAAAGACCAAGAAAGATTCTGATTTGTGAGAAGATGTGAGGGGCAGAAGTGCCTGGGCAACAGAGCAAATGAAACATTGGCCTTATCGCAGGCAGCAGATCTCCCCCTCACACCCTTCATTTGTAAGCAGGCTGATACAGTTTCGTGTGTGTTTCTGTAGCTAGAAGGAACAGTTCTTTGATGGGATAAAAGGTAGTATTTATAGTACTTTAAATGCTGGAGAATAAGCTGTGAAGTAGGTCACTTGTGTCTTCCTCAGCTGGAAGTTCAGAAGGAACTGTTAGATCTTCTGTTTTGATTCCCTGCATATTACAAACCAGTTTTACTTTGTAACCCTTGTTTGAAGTTGTTGTCCAGTCTGTAGCAAGATTACTGCTGCTTCTGAAGTGTCCAGTTCTGTTTAAAAGAGTTCATGTGCTTCAGATACTCCTGTCAATGTCCTACTGCAGTGGTAACCTGCCTGACCGGCCCTGGTAGCTGTTGCAGAGACCAAGCTACTCTTGCAGGTCGCTGTTTTGTTTTCCATGGTGGTTTGTATCAACTGTCCTCTAAATGACTGCTGCAAATCTGGTGATGGGACGATGCGAGTGGAAGATAAACTTGTCCACAGTGAAAACATTTTAGCTGAGATAAATAGAGCTGTTGCAGAGTGCCTAAATAAGTCTTGCTGTGTGTGTTAGAGCAACTACAAGGATCTCTGTTCATAAGTTTTTCTTAAATGGCCTACCAGAAATACAAGCCAGTTCTCAGCAGAAAACTGCAGCATGTCTTGGGTGCAAAAAACAGTCTGATATCTTCCACTGAAAATTTAATTGGAGACTACAGAGTAATATGTTTGTGCAAATATGCTAAATTAAGACCATATGGTGGTGCTTTTTTTGTTGTTGTTTTTGTTTCATTTTTAAGGACTACTTGTGCAGAAGATGGCAATGTGGTTTAATTAGATGATATTCATCACTATTTCTTTAGTGTTCAGTATCATTCTCTATCTCACAGAGTACACAGTATTGTACCACCTAGTGATCAAGTTAGTGTTTCATTTTTGCATTTTTCGGTGAACTTGGCAACTTCTTATTGGTCTAAACTTACCTGAACTCTTAGTATCATGTTGAGTAAAATCTTTTTTTCCCTGCCTGTACTTTCTGATGGAAAGTACTAACTGTACTTGTCAGTTCGCAGCTAGTGACAACCAGAAGGAAATGCTCTTCACTGAGTTCCTGTCCCCTGAAATCTCCGAGGAAAGTTGCTTTAGCTACTGTAAAGCAAATGAACAAACTATATTATGATTTGCTTTGATGTACTAGTGCACATCCACTAAGCTACAGCTTTACTGATGCTGTATGGTGCTTTGATAGAAATAGATTGTTTTTATTATCTGTCTTGTACTTCTGAGCTTGTCAGTGCAGTGTAATCCTAGCTAGTAACCAAAGAGATTTATAGTCATAAGTGTTTGCAACAGTTCTCTGGAATCTGTTGTATGCTGTTGGAACATTTTTGTACTCAACTAGATATTGCAGCAGTTGTAGTGAAGCACATGAGGAAGAGGCTATTATACCTCCATTTGAGAAAGGTGAGATTTGGGCAGCGTAGCAACAATTAATGTCAGTATTTTCAGGACTATATGCTATTTTCAGGACATTAAGTCTGAGTTACTTTATTTGTTAGACATGAAAATTCACTTAACTCTTTCTAAAAATAGTGGCTAATAAATAATTGTCCCTTTTAACAGCCCTACTAACCAGGCAGATATGAGACTATTAAAATGTCTGAATGTTACTACTAGAGTGATTCGTGGCAAAACAGAGGCAGAAGTGAAATGCAAAGTTTTAATTTATTTGAATTGATATATAAATGTTCACCTATTACAAGCATATAGGATAAAGCTCTGGTTGTCATCTCCATCTTACTTCGAGTTGATATCTTACTATATAAACGATTTCAGTAGTCCCTTGTAAGTTTATTACTCTAATGGTTTGTATCATTATTCTATTTGAATTGAATGATTTGATACCCAGTGGAGTTTTGTTTGTTTGTTTTGTTTTTCTTTTAGGTTGACAAATAGCATATTAATATTACAGAAATCTATATTAAGAATGAGTATCAGATCTAAGCATGTTAAATCTCTTCAGATGAATTAAGTGTACTTCTATGGTGGGGGAAAAAGTTCTTTTAATAATGTTTAAGCAGATATATAATCGTTTGGCGAGGATAAAAGATGCTAGATTTTGTATGCATGGATAACACTAAAAGTACTTAAACAGGAATGGTTATGTACGTGCAGTTCAGTATCCCAAACTACTCCATCGTGCAAATTAAAATTTTTACTTTCCTTCAGCATTTGTCTGGATTAAAACTCAGACACAAGGTTGACTTACTGGAAATGATCCCTACCTAAAGAAACTACAATAGGAAAAAAAGATCAAATTATTATGAACTATTTGTAGAGTAAGGTAGAGGTTAAAAGTGGTGAACACTGGGTTCTTATTTGCTCAGATGTCCTAACTGTAGCATCTTTTATTGTAAATTTTTAATCCAGAAACTGTTTTTTCCCTTATTTAGCTGAAATGGTTTTAAGGTTGTAGAAAGCATTTTCAAGGTATATGTCCCCTGTTCCCTGAACTGGGGGTCAGATAAAATTTTAGCTAATATTCCGTACAACAAGCTTTGGCTGCCTCAGCTGACCTCAGCTGGTCGCGGGCTCCGCTCAGCGTGGCCGGGGGGAGGGCAGGGTCTGGTCCCCTGGCACCGCACAGCTGGCTGGCGGGAGCCTCGTGCGCGCATCCATTTGCTGCACGCGCAGACCCGGCCTGCGGTCGACTTCTTGCGCTGTGCTAAGAGCTAGCAACACAAGAAGAGTTCAGATGTTTGAGTTTTCTTCTGTTTGGCAATTCTACGTGCTCTTCAGAAAGCGTATTGGGTGGGATAGAAAGATGGCTTATTAGTCAGGTCTTTAGCTGGACCCCATGTATTTGGGAAATAAATCGTTCCATGTCTTTATCAAGAAGGTGTCCAGATCCAATAATAGTAGTATAAGGGCTCTTCAGGAGCAATGAAGACTCTGTACCAATGAAAACCACGCATTAACTTTTTCAGGATTTTCACATTAGTTGTGTTGGAGTTAACTGTGGTTAATGGTGTTCAAGGAACATTCCTTGTTTTTGCAGTGCTACACAAACTCAAGCAGTTCCTTGTTGTTGTTTTTAACTCAGGTATGACAAATGTTTTAATGGCCTCAGAATGTAAGATTCCTATGCTGACTAACAATTTAGTGTATGTTTTTCTTACATGTACAGCAACAGCTGTAGTAAGACATCTGTTGATAGGATATTTTGTCATCTCTTGTATCTGCTGTTTGTCATCTTTACATCTGTTATAGTCCACATGGCCCTAATCAAAACAGTGTGGCTCTTTGCCAGGTGCTCGCAACCCAGTGAGGTGCTGAAAATGCTGGATCTTGGTTACCCATATCCCGGTAATCTTTTCTGGTCACAGCCCAGCTTATATTATCTGTGGGAGAATGAGTCTGTCTGAACAAAGAGGTTACCATCTTTGCAAAGATGAATGAAGTCAGTAGCCAAAAAAGAAACAAAACTCCCGTTGTCACCAGCATGTTGTCAATTCTTCAGAAGTACAATGTATACAAAGTCTTTTTTGAGGAATTCTGCCTTGGAAACTGTCATTTATAAAAACCTCTAGGTTATTAGACCCAGATCTGGCAAAGCATTTAGCCATCTGTTGTGCTATTGAAATGTGAATAGCTCAGTGTTCTTCCAACACTGAACTTGCTTTTTAATCATAAGCCATTAGAGTGATAGAGGTTCTTTCTAGAATGTTGTCAGGACCTTCTTACGAGTTGTTTTAGGAAGGCTTTGAGGGGATGGGAACTGCAGTGCACTGAGGGCTCAGCTGTAGGATTACTTGCTTGAGCAAACATTGCTCCCTTGTGAGATGTTTCTTAAATTATAGCACTGAAAAAATCAACTCAAATATTTGCTTTGAGTGAAAGGTAATTCCCAGGTAATGTGAACTTCAAGAAGACATTTTTGGAAACATTAATATTTTAGAGAAAAAATTTCTCCCTAAAAATTCTCCCTAAATTTTTTCCTTCAAAATTTGGGGTTCTCATTGCAATGTTCATTTTCTCCTTTCCTTGTATTTTTTCAAATATTTTCTTTTTTTTTTAAAAAAAATAAAACTTATTGGATGTTTAACTTGATCATCTTCTGTGCTATTAATGTTTGACAACTGCTTTTTGCTTTGCTATCTGTGATCTCTCCCTTCTGTCCCACACAGGTCTGTGAAGGTGTCTAATAGCCTTTTTTATTCCCTTATCATTCCCTGTTTGGTAGGGTAGCTCTCCATGTCCGCGGTGCTCTTACGTCTGTGCCTTTTTTTCTTTAAGCTTTCCGTTTCTGTGTGTGTGTAACAGTGCTGTGATTTTTAAATGATTTTTGCTTACTTGGTATGATTAACTTTTTCTGTAGTTTTTTTGATGCACCCCAAGTGACTAATCCCATTTGTTACTGTTCAAAGCAACTAACTAGTTCCTACTGGTCCTAATCCCTGTCTGACTTGGTCTTTAAACATTCCTGTTTTCATGCAGCAGAGCCAAGTTACAGGCACTTGTCCTTTACCCACACTGTGTGAGGCTGCTGCAATTTTATAAGCAGTAGCTCCCTTGATATGAAACTCTCACTTCAGTTTGGTGCAAGGCAAGGTTCCTGGGGGTAGGAGGTAGATGCCTTCCTGCTTTCTCTGTCCTGGAGCTTTTGAGGCATGAAGGAGGCCAGGATATTGATACTTACAGGAAACAAGAGTTGTCTTTGAAGTGGAGGCTCATGTGGTAACTGGCTCCAGCTTCCTGTGCTGTGGAAGTAATGAGAGAGGAGCTGCTCCCCTCTTACTGAAATATAGTTTTAAAAATACTTATGCTAGTATATATAACCTGTTGC
>NW_010589221.1:273696-285676 GCF_000705375.1 Tinamus guttatus | reverse complement strand
AGACAGTGGAATCATGCAGAAAGAATGTCCAAAAAAATAACCTGTCATCTGTCACAGTTCAGAATTAATATTTCCTATTTTATCTGACTTAAGTTTAGTGAATATAAATATAAAAAGTAAATGTTCTTACTCTGAGATGAATTGTTTTCTTTGTCTCCCAGTGCTGATAAAATGAGTATCCATGGTGCTATGTTAATGATTGCCAGAGTACTGCCCTTCCTTCCAAACCACCAGCAGCTATTTTTCAATCTGATTCTAGGCTCACCCGGGCCCCCTGAACACGTGAAAGTGGATGAAATAACTGATACCACAGCTCAGATCTCCTGGCAAGAAGGCACAGATAATCACAGCCCAGTAACCACTTACACCATACAAGCAAGAACACCATTTTCAGTTGGCTGGCAGAGAGTCACAACAGGTAGAAGAAACTTCTTCCTTTAAATGCTTTTAACTGGGGGTAACATATTCTTAATTTTTTCTCCCTCCTTTTTCTCTTTTTTCCTAACAGTTCCTGATGTGATTGATGGAAAAACATTTACAACGACAGTAGTGGATTTAAATCCTTGGGTTGAATATGAATTTCGTGTAGTTGCCAGTAATAAAATTGGAGGTGGAGAACCTAGTTTACCTTCAGAAAAAGTAAGAACTGAAGAGGCAGGTTAGTGGGTTTCCTTATTTGTTTTTAATTCAAGAGTCTTAATAAAAAAAAAAAAAAAAAAGTAAATATATACTGTTCAAATCCGTGGGTCTTTGCAAGCAAACTTGGAATGTACATCAACAGTTTAAGCTGCATTGCTGCACAGGTCTCAAAAGCCAAATATGTAAAATACTGTATGGCAAATTTAAACTGTATGGCAAAATTCAGTCTGTTCAGTACGTACTGTAGAGTCTGAAGATGTCAATGGATGGAGAGGGGGATGGGGTTCATTCCTTCCTCATGTTTGCTCAGTGTTTACCTTCCATGTAACACGTGTAACAACCTCTCCCCCTCTCCTCACCAGTAGGTACTAGGGATAAGGCCATTGCCCAATATATCTGCACAAGTTAATTCTATTGAAAACGTCCCTGTGCCTACAGTGCTTCAAAAGTCCTTGCCTTGATGTGCAGAACATGTCAGACTGCAGCTATACAACTGGGTTAGCTTCAAAGGAAAAGGGTGCTGTTATATAATGTTGTCTCTTTTATCTGCACTGGGTAGACAGCTATACATTTCTTTTTCACAGTTCCTGAAATTCCCCCATCTGAAGTCAGTGGGGGAGGAGGCAGCAGGTCTGAACTGGTCATAACATGGGATGTAAGTTTTCCAGCAAGCAATTTTCTTCTGAGAATGAATTGTTTTCATTCAAACTCTTCTTAAAAGATGACTATCTCTGGCTGCAGCAGCTTCTCATCTAGGATGTATATGTGCTCGGTAACATTCTGTAATGTGAGCTATGCACGTTTGCCTTCCCTCTTTCATTTTACTGTGCTAGACTGCAATCCGTAGGAAAGGTAGTTAGCGTCACTAAAATTGCTTCTATTGTCAAACAAGTGTTAAGCTCGAGAGAGGAGAGGGCTGGGGAAATGGAAGTGTTATTGTTCAAAGGTTGAGACACAGAATTATGCTTTTCAGTGAAACTTTGCAGTTTGTATTTTATTACCATTAACTCTGGACTCATGTGCTAGCTAGTACAAAAAAAAACCCAGATATTACTTTATGACATGTATCCATTTTTATGGCTTTAAAAATGTTAGTAAATTATTACTAGCATGACAACTCTGTGGTAACATAATTATAGTCAGAAACCACTTTGCTAAGGCAGTTTTGGTGTCTACAACAATTGACTAAGCAATCATTTATTTTTTTCGGAACTATAAATTTAGACCAGAAATTGAAAAATAACATGTATTTACTGAAGAGTGTCTTAAGCCAGCATACTTGCTGGAAAACAAGCAATGTATCTGAGAATTAGTCTCTTTTTGATGAAGGTATGTGTACCGTGCAAACCTTAAGGTAGGATGAAGAGAACACATTTTGCTATATTGTACCAGAGTTAATTTGTTGATGGAATGATCCCAAATGATGTACTAGAACCTGCTGATGGTCCCCTATATGAGCTTCTTGGTACTTTCTTCCTGTCCCCATGCTGTATAACATTATAGATTATTTTCATCTGTTGCTTTTCACACAGCCCATTTCTGAAGAATTACAAAATGGAGAAGGATTTGGATATGTTGTTGCTTTCCGCCCCTTTGGCACCACAACATGGATCCAGACCGTAGTCACATCTCCTGATACACCAAGATATGTCTTTAGAAATGAAAGCATCTTACCATTTTCACCCTATGAAGTCAAAGTCGGTGTTTATAACAATAAAGGAGAAGGGCCATTCAGTCCAGTCACCACAGTGTTTTCAGCTGAAGAAGGTATGTGTTTGAATCCTCGCCAAGTATTTCAACATGAGCTTTTCCACACGAGAGTAGAGCAACTGTTAATAAAAATTACATCATTTTAAATAGGAGCATAACTATTTCCACAGTCACCAGTGATACTGATCTCCTTTGTTGATTTGCAACTACAGAGCCGACCGCAGCACCCTCGGGTGTATCTGCAACCAGTCTGTCATGCTCAGTTATTGAAGTTTCCTGGAATGCCATTCCGTGGAAGATGAGTAGTGGAAGGTTACTGGGATATGAGGTAAACCCACATAACATGCATTCCCTGCTGTAAAGAACCATGACCTGCAGTGATTTTTTTTACATGCATAACTTTAATGTCTGGTAACTACCATCCCTCTGAAAATTATGCTTTTAAAAAAATAAAACTCCACAAAACCTGAAAGGGAAGGTGAGAAACCAGGGAATTAGCGGGCTCAGAAGAATAGCCTACAGGGGATTAGACTAGTCCATCATTTCGGGATGACATTATTTATGTGGAATGGCCAAGCTGAAAAACCATGAGTATCTGTGTGCTATACTCCAGCTGGAAGCAGCACAGCAGGAGAGTGTTCTGGGCCAGAACCCACCCTGCACAGCTGGTTTTGCTTGGAGCATCATTAACTTTGTGCTAGAACTCCAAGAGGGATCCTCAGACTGTCCTTGTCATGCGCTCATGGCCTGATGTGCTGCCCACTTGCCTTAGTATGTGCAACACCTCTTGCTTATTATAGCATTTACCTCTCTGAAGAGAAAATTTTAGCCACCTTACCTTAAATTTGATGTCAGCATTTAGTGCTTTGGTCAGAACTATTTTTGGGATAGCAAGGCAGAAGGTGTCCAATTATTTGCAGTCTATGAGATGCGGGGAGCTTTGCTGCAACATCTGAATTCTTCCAATTTTTTCACTGTTTAAAAATGGATATTGTAAAAATACAAATTTTCTTATTTAAAAACATTTAAAAATCGAAGAACAGCTGTATTTATATTAAGGGACTCAAGGCATGTCTGATATATGGAGACTACAACCACATTTCTTGCTTTTTCTGGCCCATGTTCATCCAAAAAAAGCCAAAGATAGAACAACACCACCATGAAATTGTGATTTGCTTCCTGTAAAGATGGTCATGGCTCCATCTAATAGTATTTTCAGATAGATTTTTTTTTTTCAGATTACATTTACTTACAAAGAAACTATTTTGCAAGATGCAGTTTTCTTCTAATGAGTTTAACTTGTTTACTTGAAGTAATGCTTTTCCTCTCATTGTCATTTTTGTTAGTTCAACCAACATCTAATATTTCAGTCTCCTTTTTTCTAAAGAAGTCATACAAAGAAAGAGCAGCAAGTATGACAGATAAATAATAATTTTATTTATGTAGTATATGTATTTCTAAAACTTTAATGTATTTCTACCTTTTTCACCTGAGGAAAAAAAAAAAGCATTTAAAGGAGTTAAATGCAGTACTGTGAGTGAATATTGCATAGCAAAAGAATTTAAATATATATATTTTTAATCTACCAGGTTAGGTACTGGAATAATGGTGGGAAAGAAGAATCTTCAAACAGAGTAAAAGCTGTAGGCAATGAGACATCGATAAGAATAACAGGTTTGAAAAGCAACTTAGCATACTACACAGCTGTCCGTGCTTATAACAGTGCTGGAGCAGGTCCCTTTAGTGCCACCGTAAATGTTACCACAAAAAAGACACGTAAGTATCATGAATTTAAAGTGGGGAGAGCCATAATATTTTAGCATTTGCAGGCAAATGAGAAACAGGCTTATTACCTGGGGTCACTATATGCGTAAATGACCAAAATTTTCATACAGACTAGAACAGTTGCACAGTTAAAGAGCAAGCTTGGAACTTTTGTTTTCAGTCCTCTGCTAAATCAGTAGGATGATTAAGGAAAACTCAAATACAGCACTGTACCTGAAGCAAGATACCTCATTTCTGCATGCTGCTTTCAGCATTCTTCTAGTGAACTGGAGGACTTTTAAAAAGTCAGCTGGGACTTTCTTTTATTAGAAGAAAGATTTCTGTTATTTGGAAGCAGAAACAGTGACTTGCTGAATTTTTCAGGGTTCTATAACATATTTATAAGTTCTCTAGGGCATGAAGTGGAATGTTCCTCACACTTCCTTGCAAAATAATCATTCATGTCCATTGTTACCCCTTGAACAAATTACTCAAGCCCACTTGACTATTAAAAAGGAGAAATTAAGCTGGAGAACAGATTCTCAAAGGCTGCTCTAATTTCTATAAATGGAAATATTTTTAGTATACGTTTGCATTGTAATACAACTCAAAATAAGGATCATAAATCTTGAAGCACTTCTGTCAGACTCACAAGAATCTGTATGAAAGGTCAAATTCTCTCCTACCAAAAGCAGTGCAATCACCAGAACTAGGAAATAAGCCATCTTATTAGAAATGTACCTATGCAGAAACAAGTGCCACTGTCACTGAAGACCAAACCAACTCAGATTAACTTGTATTTGCTAAAGGTTAATTATAGGCATACAGGTACTGTGAATTGGTGGACATGAAGTAACTCCCTGTGTGCAGCCGCTGTCTGACCTCGGCTGACGGGAGTTCTTGAAGCCGTCACCAGGGCGCTGCTTGGGCGGGATCGGGCCCTGGTCAGGGCAGGAATCCTGCAGTCCCGGCTAGGGACCGCTCCACATGGCAAACCAGAGCTCAACAAGCACCGCAGCTCGCTGACTAAAGCAGAGCCTGGACCAGGCCCTTGGGGTCATTAAAAAATACATATATTTGCCCTATACCTGTACATCTTGCTGGTGATGAAACAAGGCAAAAGCACACCAGTGCAACCTAAGGACATTTTCAAAACTTGTACTACTAGGGTATTTTGTTACTAGATAAATTAAGACAAATAATTCTCCGTACCACTGTAGTGGAAACACAAATTAAAACTTAATTTTTCAAGTCAGAAGTGAGATCTTATTACTGATAAAGGAAACTTTAATTTCAAACTGGATTTTGTTGCTTGAATTTCTTTGAGCTTTCTACTCATGAAACATGCCTCTTAGGTGAAGAAACCTCACATCTTTTATTCCTTGTTTTCTTTTGAGAACTATTCTAAAGATTTCCAGAATTGAAAAGAAAGGGGGGGAAAAAAAAAGCTATCTTCTTCATTCAGATGTGTGGATTAATCAGTTCTAATTTCTACTTTAACTTTCAAAACCTGACTGCTTTTGATTGATGCATTTCTTACTGTGAAGGAATTTGTATGTATTTACACATTTACATTTGCCCACACATTCTCCAAGACACTCATTAGTAACTACTAACCTAATAAGAAACGCATACAATTTGCCACCTGCTTCAGGTTCTAAACATTCAGTCTTTGTCTCTGACCACTAAAGTATCTTTGCTTTTGCATTTGAAATTAAATATTCATGTTCATAACCCAAAATTGCAAGCATAGCTTTATTTTATAAATTCTTTTGTTACACGTGATTGCAAATAACTGTGGAAGAATTAACTAAGTTTATAAGGCAAGATGACAGACAGCATTATTTAATATTGAAGAGGTCTTAAAACTCAACAGTATATTCTGGTCATAGCTTCTAATGGAGAGAAATATTAGTGCATATGAGTAACTTGAAATATTTAACATCTGAGTAGGCTCAGTGAATTACTGTAGCTGTTTGCATACTCACTTAGGACTGGATATGTACTCAGGAAACCTGGTGGGTTTGCATCTGGCCTTTATGAATTAAGTTCTGCTGTTTTGATTACTGAAAATTACTAGACATTTTTGTAACTGAAACAAACTGGAGCCTTCTAAATCATTTCTATGAGTCAAGTGGTAGTCAGAAGCTTATAGTTTTTATATATAATTACTCTTCCTTTTTCTCAGATATCATATTAATAAGTTGTTGTAGATTTAAAAGAATGAATCCTTCCTTCTCAAGATCAGCCTTAATAGCTGAGTGGAAACTATTTTTTATATGCTCATATGTTACTTAATTCTCACAAACAAATGTATCTGACAGTCATTCCTTAAATTTAATGAAATTGATTACTGTGTATCAGATTTAATTCTATTTAGTAGATAGAACAAGGCAACTACTGCAAAAATAAGATTTGTGAATAATTTAGAATAATGCTTTTGTGTTCACTATGTGCAGGCACATAGAATCTTTTTTTTCATTTTTTTTTTAATCTGACTGCTCATGAACAGATATAGGGGAGTTCTTTAAGCACAAACAAACAAAAAACAAAAAAACACGTGTGCAGGAGTTTCAAAGCCATTCTTACTGTTTAAGCCTGGAGTGGTCGACCTAAGCAGCCCTTGCCTCCACTAGGTGACAGCAACAGTAAATTGTTTTCCTTAACACATTTAGGAAAGATTTTAATAGTTGATTGTGTCTCTGAATGACCCATCTGGGAAACCAACCTGAGACCTCTTAAGAGGTTTGTACTCATCTTCTTTCCTGAAAGCTCAGCGGTTCCAAGGTGTAGTCAGGTGGCCAGCCAAGAGCGTACGACGACTCCTGAAACGAATGGCCACGGATTGTTAGTGAACATTCAAGAGCAAGAGGCTCACCTGGCAGAAGCCCAGTACTGTTCCAGTTGCAGTAACTAGCTGCAGTGGTACAGATTGCATTCTAAAATCATGTCTGGTGTTTAAAAAAAAAAAAAAAAAAAAAAAAAAAGGGAAAGAACTGTCAAATATTTCTGCATAACAAACACATTAAAATAAGTCAGAGTAGCATATCAGTTTGAATGTTCACTGAGAAAATAATAAATGTGGCTGACAAACAATTCATTGTGAAATATTTGCTTATGCTTGACACTATGTTAAAGATAGAAATTGTCTGTTATCATCACTGGTTTCATTAGAGTATGTTCTAATTGATCGCCCGTGTCTTAAGACATACTTTTGTTCAGCTGTAGTTAATGAAAGGCCATCAACACATAATGCAACTTCAGAACTAACATTTTGTGCTATTCTATTTTTCCTTCCGTTATTCCAATTTAGTCTCTGAACCATAAAGTGTACAAATGACAATGCTATATTTGAGTTGCTTTTATATCCAACATGTAATGACAGCCAATTACCTGAACTATTAATTCCTACTGCAGAATAAATCGTTAATGTCAATTAAACTAAACTCATGCTTTTACTATGTATTTGAAGCACCAAGTCAACCACCAGAAAATGTTGTATGGAATGTTACAGACTCCAGAGTAATTCTCAACTGGGAGGAAGTAAGAGCTATGGAGAATGAATCTGAGGTAACTGGATATAAGGTGAGAACAGGCCAGCAACGCATGCTCTGATGGACTCTTTCTATTTGCAGGAGTTTAGCAATTAAAATACCTGCTGCTTTTTTGTTTATTTCCCCCATAAGTCTTGATTAAGGGCTGAACAATGCCTGGCCTAAAACATTTCTGTAGTGTCTGTGTTTTATAAATTTACATGGTATTGTAATGATATCCCACAATCTGTG
This sequence comes from Tinamus guttatus, assembly GCF_000705375.1. Next base: position 277,778 of record NW_010589221.1, on the reverse strand, counting down.
GTCCTTTTACCATGATCCCTCTGCTCATGCAAACAAAGCCAGGAGCTGCTGCCTGTGCGGCCAGCTCCTGGAATCCCAGATGTCCACATGTATAACATTAGAATGGAAGAAAATAAACCAAAATGTAGCTGATATTTCCATTTCTGGCCTAGCGTACTCACTGTTGCTACATACCAACCTGCTTTTCATTTTCATTACCTACATGCAGATTATCTTGAAATTACAATGTAATCTCTATTCTAAACAGTACACAAATATGCACGTATTTTTCTAAATATGCTCTATGTCTTACATATCTTTTAAAGACATGCAGAAGAGGTTCTTGATGATCTGTGTAGAGCAGGCTGCAACATAACATACTCCTGTATAAACGACTTATGATGAAGATCAGCTTGTGCAGCGCTCTGGATAATAATGCTAGCAAGAAATACATGTTCACAGCCCAGCTAAACCACCTAGTTTCATAGCAGGAAGTTGAACTAAAAACATACTATGTACAGTTTGAATTTAAATACTCTGTCTCCCACAACATTTTCAGGTTTCCCAAGTACAGCCTTGCAAAAAAAAATGCTATTTACTTCTATTGCAGGTTTTTTACAGGACTAGCAGTCAGAATAATATGAATGTACTAAACACAGACAAGACGACAGCTGAACTTCTGCTCCAGTTTAATGAAGATTACATTATAGAAGTAAAAGCAACAACTGATGGTGGAGATGGCACTAGCAGCGATCAGATCCTGATTCCCAAGCTGGCTAGTACGTTGATGCTGAATTGTTACTATTCTGTCATGTGCCTGGGTAGAGTCTTTGGCCAGCACAAGAACCTCCTTAATACCAGGCATGGAAAAAAGCATTAGTAAAAGACTGTGTTTCCCCAAAGCTTGTGGTCAAAAGATAAAAGGACAAGGGGAAAAGTATGGGGGGAATGGCAGACAGGCTGGAAAGCAGCAGCAGGCGGGAGCTGGCAACGCCAGGACGCTCCAGGGGAGGTTGTGCTGAAGGAGGGCAGGCGAGAGCCACCTTGGGTAACCCTGGAATGAGGCCCGCAGAGGTTAGCGCAGAGCAGCGGCGCAGCAGCAGCACGTTTATGATCTCTGTTTAAGCTTAATGTAATCATGCCTTAAAATACAAAAGATTTTCTAATCTGTCAGCAGCGGTGAAATAACGTTAATCATTCCTCAGCTCTTTAAATTGCTTTATCAACAGAACAAAGTGGCATGACTATATATAAATATATTTATATATATATATAGACATATATATATATGTCTATATATATGCAGAGTCTATATGCAGACACCCCCGCCAGAAAAAAAAAGAGATGATGCCATCACTTTGCCTTAGGGTAGTGAAATGTCACTAGAGTTGCACCTGACACCCAGAACTGAACACATATTGATGGGAAGAAGAATAAATTAATGTTTGCATGCTGAATGGTAATAATAAAAAAGCAATTAACAGTCTTCATGCCCTTACACATGACAAACTTCATTCTATTGCATTGGTAAATTACCATGTAAATTAGTAGTAAAAATGTTACATTTTTGCTTTTAAAAAAAATCATATTTTAAAAGTAAAGATTCTTTCAGTGTTTTGTAATGCGTTTTAAATTTTTAAAAATATTTAGCATATTTTTATAGGTATTGCATATCAGAATTTTTTTTTCTCAAAAATCAGTGTTTAGCATCTAATAAGAGTAATAATTTTGTTCAGCAGATACTCTTGATTTCATTTAATCTTTACCTTTTTCATTTGTCACAGATATGGATGCAAGAGGGTCTTGCCCATCAGTCTGGCATATCTTCAGCATATACAGCTCCTTGCCAACAGTATTTTTCTTGACTCTTAACTCACTGTTGTGATGACACATTTTCATTCACTGGAGAGAAAAAAAAGAATCTCTTATCACAGAAAAGTGCTTTTTAAAAAAACTGCAGTGGCTAATGCATGTTTTTTTCTTCTATTCTGATGCGTTTTTAAATTCTTTATATTTCACTGTAGGTTAAAATAAAAATGTCATGTAAAGTTTAGCAAATCCTTTAAAAAGGAATCTAAAATGCCTTAATACTTGAACCAAAGGAGTTTACATATTACCTACTTCCACTAACAACAAGGAGCTGGAGTGGAAGCAGCAGCCCCAGGAGTGCAGTTGTCCCAACGGAGCTGCCGCACGGCGGGGCCCTGCCTGAGCCCCGGCTGCAGCCTAACGTCTACGTGCAGAAGATGCAGTCAGAGACCTCCGCTGCAAATCCATGACAAAGTGTGCACCAGCTGACACTTCTTAAAAAATAGTGTCACTACGAAGTAGTTTTGGATAATTTTGCCTGCTTCCCTTTACATAATGTATTCTAAAGCTAATAAGTTATGGAAGATAGAGACAAGCTAGAGCAGAAATGCTAGTTTTGCACAATCCATGGTGGGGTGTCCAAGAGGCAGGGCCTCTGTAGCTTCTCTTGAGAGACATTTCAAAGGTGCCTCTTCTTTTGATTTCAGTGTACAATTATGTACCTTTTTCTTAAGCAAGAGACGTTTAAGTTAATTTCCCCACATCACTAAGTAAGTTCTTTACTCGTAACTAACCTTCCACCTTCAGGATCGATCCTTTTTACTGCCCTCCTCTGAACTCCTGTCGCTGGGCTTCACGACCCAGGTGCGTGCGTTACTAAAATGCAGTTGCACCACGGCCTTACGAAAAAGGACTCTTGACACCTCCCTACCTTGTGCTGTCGTGCTTTCAAATATGCAGCCCAAAAACGATGACTTTTTTTTTTTTTTTTTAACTTTTTCTATCACACCACATTGTAAACTCATGCCTATGTTGGTGTTTGCTGGTATTTCATAATGCTCCTTGATGCTGCTAAAAGCCTCTCTGTTCAGCCAGCTCGTGCTGTTTTCATCTGTGCCAACATGAAGGCACCTTATTACAATTATATAATTCTGATAGGACTATGACGATACTATAGCTTATAATATTATATAAAAACAAAAAGAAACCACACACAGGCTCTTTGGGCTTGCTATTATAGAAAACCAATCTATGCTATCTTTCTTTCATAGCACTCTATTAGCAATTTACTAAACCTGGCTTTAATAACCTTGACTGATTTAGCTGTGAATTTAGACAGATCAGTCTTTTGGTGACCTTTTAGACAGCCCTACACCTCCATGGTAGAACATGTGCAGCTGACACAAAGCCAAGCCTTTTAAAGAGCTGTTTTGTGTTTTTGTTTGTTTTTTTTTTTTAGACAACAACAAAAATTATCTCCTAGTATTCCTACAACAGACAGAGAGAGCGGGAACCAGGATTAAGGAAAGTTTGATAACACTGTAGAAATATCTCGATATGCATTCAATAAAAATTACAACATTCAGAAGAAAATATGTGCTAACTGCTGGAGTAAGCAAGATCTGTAGATACTGTACATATATATAGTTATAAATAAATGGCTAGTTGCTTTTCAATATGTGGCTAACCAGTGATGTTTTCAGACACCTGCAAATGGAGGGGATGGGGGGAGTTCGAAAACAGATGTTACTAGTAAATATATAGTTCTGTTTCATGCAACAAAGGATGAGTCTTTATATTCTAGTTTCACAAAATTCTAGTTTGTGTTCCCGTATTGTGTTTTCATGATAACTATTACTTGTATTATTTATTTCTAGTTATATATCTCCATGAGATATGTACCCAGTACCTTGTTTCATATTGAAAAGTTTGAAATTTATCCTTAAATTTCCAGCTGTGTGTGTATCCTATGGTTATCTGTATGCATTTTTTTTCTATTATTCTAATAAACTATTTATTACATTGAAGACTATTAGACTATTTCTATGTATTATTGCATTACAGTATTATATTTTGCATCCCTGGGGATATACAGCAGCTAAAAGCTAATGTCTATGTTCTTCATAACATTTCTGCTAACTGGTACTTGGTGGAGGAGGCGGAAGGAGGAGTTTTACCCCTCTTAGTAACTCATACAATCATAGAATGCTTAAGGCTGGAAGGGACCTCTAGAGATCATCTAGTCCAGCCCCCCCCCCCCCCCCCCCCCCCCCAGCCCCCGCACAGCCCGCCCG
>NW_010589221.1:261245-273608 GCF_000705375.1 Tinamus guttatus | reverse complement strand
AAAAAAAAAAAAAAAAACACATCCCTCTCGGCCCCTACTTTTTTACTCGCCCTCCAATTTGTACAAGAACTCAGTAAGTTTTCAAAAGTCTGTAAATGAAAAGTTATTTTAGTTTCAAATACGGCTTTGTTAATTTTTAATAACTAGCCATTACACGTCCTGACCACCTGCCTTTGGGCAAGGGCGGGGCAGATAGTGCAGCCCACTATTGATTTGCCCACATGGGCATTTACCACATTTACTTGGCTCTGTGAGTTCTCTTCTCTGTGTGGTCTTCACACCAGTGCTGTGTTCACCTCTGCCTCCAGTCCCCTTTTTTGGCTGTTAATAGGAATGATCAGCTGCTGAGTCTAAAGTCAAAAAAACAAGAGCGAAAGGAATTATTAAAAAAAAAAAAAAAAAAGCCTTGGCTGTTCTGGAATATAAACCCTGTAATAAAATGAGGTTTGGCAAATTTCCTAGCACTTAGACTCACATACCTGCGTAAGCCCGGCACCCTCACAAGCGCTCGTGGTGCAGCAGCAAGAGGCGAGGCAGAAGCATTATCTTGAGTAGGCTCCTTGGAGACTTGCAAATAGTTTCTCTGGAAATGTTAGCAAAAGGCAAAACTGGGAGTCTCTGAAGACTTTTTTGGACGAAAAAAAAAGTCATTGTGAAACGGAAGGAGAACGTAAAAGCATCTCTCTCATGCGCGCGCACGCACACACACACACACACACAATTCTATGGTTTAAAGAAAAGTTCGCATCTAGTTCCTTTGGGAGCAGCGACTGCTTTCAGTTGGGAAGCAGTTATTGTAGGTGATATGAGGGCTGTGGAATGGGAGTTGAAGGTCTGCGGATGTGGTTGCTGGGTTATTTTAGGCTTGGGTTTCAGGTTTCTCACCCCTGCACCACTAGTCTGCTGAGGAGACTTGCTTTATAATTGCTTTCCTGTGCCATCCAAGCAGTACATATTTTCATTCTTTCCTTGGACTCATTTTTATTGGGAATTGATTTTTGTGACTCTGAAGTCTGAATATTTCAGATACAGCTGGTCTAAAACTTAAAAAAAAAAAAAAAAAAAAAAAAAAAAAAAAAAAACCTTCTTTGGACATTTTACACTCTTGGCTATGCTGTGAACACATAGGATTCTTTATGAATACAAAATAAGTTAGAAACTAATATTACTTTAGCCCTAAGAAATATTGGAGATCGCCATTTTCTACTTAATTTGCCTTCCACTGGTGGAATGTAGAGTGGGCAGTGCCTGTCAGGTTATATCTGTTATATCTTACTAACAGGCAATAAAGCAAGCTGTCCTGCATGAGGGAGTGCAGTAATATGACAGCTTTCTGTCTGAAATAAATAACAATGGAATATTGTAGAAATAAAATGAGTTTGTAAACAGGCATTCTCTCTCAGGAAAAACACCCTTCTCAATTGTTCTATGCTAATGCTTTGAACTACTGAAAAGCAATATAAAAGGACATGTTTAGCAGAGATATAACTGAATGTACATCACTGTTTTATCAGGCCTGCTTGATAAAAAGCAACACTAGCTTTCTATAAATCTTATGCCTATATAATGGAAAGTAAAAAATGGGGAGGGGAATAAAGGGAAATAAAAAGGTTTTGTTAAAAAAAAAAAAGAAAAAAAAAACTTACTTTCCAACTATCTCTTTTCCCCTCCTAGAAGAGAGCTCCTTGTTGTTAACTTGTTGTTACCTTTGCCTTCCTGCCATGCATCCAGCTTGGGTCTCACTGGGAAGCAGGATGCACAGCTGTAAAGGAGGGCAAGACGCTCGTCCTGCCCCACGCAGTTATGGCAGTTCAGCACCTCCCTGCCCTCCAGTGGGGCTCTGCGCCAGAGCCTTTCCTGCGGGAGCTGCCTCTCCCAGGGCTGCTCTGGCTCCCCCTTCGTGTGCAGCCTTTCCCAAAGCCGTTCGGGGTACCTGGAAAGGGAGGGTTTAGGTTTCAGTGCCTGGCTGCTGGGCTGCTGGGAAGGCCGGGAGATGCAGATGCTGCCTTGGCAAGTTTCCTAAGGACAGTGTCCATCCCGAGGACACCCGTCCATGCCAGGGTGAACCTTTTTTTTTTCCCCGCTCTGTAGGTAAACACTTCGCCACAGCTCTTGGCTCTGCTTTATGTCCACAGTTGGTGTCACAGACCCGAGCAGACTGCTCAGCAGCATCTCAGCTCTGCCAGACAAGGAGATGCCCTAGGAGAACGTGCGTGTGTGAGAATGTGACAGCTGGAGCCTAGAATAATCCTGGCTTATCACCAGTCAGGTTCAAATCTAATCTCCCCTTTTTCTCTTTTCTATAGTGTTTGTGTGTTGCCTGTCCCTGACTCTCTCCTGTGCTGTGTTATACAAAAAATTCACTCCGCAACAGTCTGATTTTTCTGTATCTTTCCCTTCTCTTCTTAATAGCCTTTATTTTTATGGGCTTTCTTCAGCAACTTTTAACTACCTGGCATGTACAGGCTCTCACACCCCGTCAGGCTACAACACCTGCCGGGACACGCTTTAGCCTCCAAACCATGCTCTTCATTTGACTCGTGCTATTTAGAGACTTTCCAGTTCGTGCTTGAGGGAGTGTTTTAGTATTAAAATATCGCAAGATCTCCATGTGCATCTTCCCTTCCTTTTTTTCCCCATCTTGAATGGTCAAGTTGCCTGTGAAAGTCTCCCTCTATGGGAGACTCTCCTTTAATGGACTAATTTGTGAGACATGGCGGTAGCCCTAAGTACTCTAACACAGACACTTTCTTTCCAATGTACCTAAGACGATTTTCTTACCTTCTAAGAGCATAATTAGGTAATTGGTCCCTTGCGGTTTGGACCATGCCTGCTTTCTGTGCTGTGCTCTTCACGCCATCTCGGTGATTAATTTCCTTTCGGGTGGAAGAACATCAAGAAATCGACAAATACTGAAAAAACAGAAAAACGAAGGTGCCTAAAGTGAGGTTGCAACTCTGAGATATTTGCTCAGAGACACAGTATCAAACAGATACAAACCATCTGGCCATTAATGCCGAGGCAGAGGGCTCCTTTCCAGCCTCCTTCAGATGCCAGCGGCGGCTGCACCCCCGAGCGCTCCGGGCCCGCTCGGCCTCCAGGCGCTCCGAGCCCGCCGCTCCACGGCCAGGAGCTCCACGAGGCAGCCCCACTCGTGGGAGGCCAGAGCGGCCTCCTCAGTATCACTGCCCTCGGTGACTTCATCCCGCGGGTCCTTCTGTTTCAGGCAGGAACACAAGCAGGGACCTGCTCCATCAGCTGCAACTGGAAAGAGAAGGTAGAGAAAATAAGGGAAAACTCTGTCTTCCATGCACTTTAGGAGACAAATATAAATCATTTCCCCAACTGAGGATCTGTAAAGTAGCCTACCAAACAGGACATATGCTTAACAAGAAGCTGTCTCATTAACAATCCAAAAAGAGCCATGGTTAAAGAAGACAAATAATTTAATTTCTCTCACACTTCCTAACATTGCCACCAAACTGAGGCATTTCAAGTTACACTTGTCACAACACTAATTATCTATTCAAACACTAGAGCTCTCACTGATTGAATGAGCTCCTCTGCCGTGAGAACAGATTATTTCATCAGCTGCATCTGACTGTCATCGCTTTGGCAGGAGGATGGAAACCGGCTGTATCCGCGGAAAGCCGGCGGCGGGACCTCTGCAGCGGCTTCATGTGCGACACAGAGCTGAACTCTTCTCCAGCAGCCAAAAGCTTCTGCTCATGCAATAAAAACTGTTCTCTCTGGGTTTTGTGTTGCCCTGGAAACGTGGAAAATAAAGAACCATTAATTATTTATTTTAAAGCACCCGGAATATCCAGTACTGGGGGCCTGATCCAAGGCCTGTGATATCTCACGCCAATCTCAGCAGATTCTGAGGAACTGCCAGGAAAACGACCGGGGTTCAGGAGCATCATGGCCCGCCCAGCTGGCTGCATTTCCTCTGACGCTGTTCTCCTAACAGCCACACGCTGACCACGAGCATCTCCTGCTGCTGCCCAGTTACCGCCGGCAGCTGCAGCTGCCCTTCCTCCCTGCCCCCAGCATCCTCCTCCTCCTCTGCCCAAGCACGAAGCCGCTTCGCCAAAGGCATCAGGGACCTCCCACCCTCCACGCCTGCTCTAAAGGAAGGAGACACAAACACCCTTCTCTGGGAGCAGGAGCCCCACGTGCCCCCGGCTCCTGCCCGGGGCTGCTATGGGGCCGCGGGGGCGACGGCTCCGCTCGCAGCGGTGCATCCAGCCTTAGCGTCTATCACCCGTCTCGGTTTCAGAATACACACCCTTTTCCTTCAAAGAGATACTATAGCAGCTGAGCTCATAAATATCCATGCAAACATCTATAGGAAAGGAGAGCTATAAATCCCACAGAAGCATTCTTTCCAAATGGGAAATCAGGCCAATATTTCTAGTTCTTGGTACAGAAGTGTGAGTTCAGGCAGACTGAGCTGCTGAAAATGCTGCCAAATAAAAAGCTTTTATTATCTGTAAAATCATTTTTAAGCGTACATTCAGCAAATGAAGATCACTTGTGTCTTTTCCTCCCCTGGTCAGCAGTGTCTTGGTCTGGTCTGTTCCTGTGTCATCTCTGATGAAAACGGAGATCTGCATAGACAAGAACTGACCTTCCTACAGCAGCATGATGCCCAGCAAGGACTTTCTTCTGGAGAGACTGCTCGCCTCCCTTGCAGTGCGGCCCACAGCTGTGAGCTGGAACTCTAGCCACAGAAGTCCTGAGAGGATAAAAATAATTTTACAAAAAAATTCCCCCCCCCCAAGAAATCCTGATAATTAATGAATTACACAGGGCGTCCTTTCTCTTTCATTTACTCTTGTTAAATGCCCAATAACCTATGAAGCCAAGCACAATTTTAGGGTACTTTCCACACCTGAATATATGCAAGCTTGATCATGGCACCTAAATAGCTTTGATGAGAAGGTTTGGAATTTGGGCCATGTTTTAGCACAGAATTAGCTGGTATTGCTGAACGCATTTGTAGAACAGTTACTGGAAGGCAACAAGGTCACACCAATGCTGCAGCCTGCTCGGAGCCGGGCACGCACAGTCGCATGTGGCCCCTGCCCAAACAAGGGGGTGACAAGCGGTGGCCGAGCCCCTTTGTGGGGCTGCCACAGGGGTCCAGTTCCACGCGGACAGCACGCGGGGCGCTCACAAATCAACCTGCACTTGGCCATGGCAGAGCAATAATAAAAAAAGATAAGAGAGAGCTTTTTTCACAACACATTTCTCAAGAACTGCTCTCCTGCTGGCCAGCTCTACTAATATAGAATAATGGGAAGTTCAATGTGCATACTGATATTTACTCTAACGACTGCACCACCTCCCCTTGCAGATGCACCAGAATCAAGGACATAAATATCTAAGTCTTAAACACCTACTTCAGCTCAGCAGGCAGAGCTGGCCACCCTGCAGCTCTCAGCGAGGGTACGGGAAGGTCCTGCCTTCACTTAGACCCACCTGGTAAAGCCTTCCCTGAAACCACGATGCTCAGGTCACAATTTGAAGCTGCCGGAGGTTTCAGCCCTCCTGAACTCCAGCAATCCCCAAGCTCATCCATTTGTCCGTAGCGGTTGCTTATACATGATGAAGGGCAGAACAGCAGATCCGTCACGTTGCTGACAGGAGAATCAGCGACCTCGCAGAGGAATCTAAATAAAAGACCAGGCACGGAGATAGGAGCGCAGCCGAGACCAGCACCACGAGATCAGGATTACAAGGACGCTCCCCAGGCTCCATCCCGGGATGGACCCGCTGCCGTCGTGCAGCTCCCGCGCCGCAGCGCGAGCCGGCGGGCACCGGCACGGGGTGCTGTCTCGGCCCTGCCCCTCCGCGCACTTTGCTCCAGCACCTGCACGTGCTGCCCCATGGAGCCAACCCTGGAGCAGCGCTCAGCACCGTGCAGCCACGGAACGTAAAACTCCACAGAGTATTAAAATATTACACGTGGTAAAAGGAACAACACACTGAAACAGTGCTCTTTGCATACGTCTGAGATCACTGACATATTTGCACATCCCTGATTTTCTGCACAGACTTCGCACCACCAGGATAGAGCATCGTGCAGGCTCACAACACAGTCAGTTGAGCCCTCTGCAAGCACACACAGTGCAAGGAGAACACCAAAATTCAGCAGCCTCTCATAAGGTGTTCATAAGCTGCAGACAACTGCATCCCCGTTGCCACTCCCCAGGAGGGGATTTTCTAATGCCAAAAGTGATCACTACAGTACCAGCTTGGAGATGTTTTGTGCAGGCAAATGGAAAACAAGCAGTTATTACCTTCTTATGAACAAGTTATTGACAATATCTAGTTCTGTTAGTGCAAGTTCAAAGCCTACAAATGAAGAACTGGCCTATCACAGAAATATGGGAAGCACTTTTATATTACGATTTTTTTATATTCTGATTGTAAACTATCATGCTGAGGCTCCACATTAGTTATCCATGTTTATAATGCAGTTATTTACATAATGGACAAAAATGCAGAGGCAAATAAGATGCATGGTTGAAAATATGTGTTGTTCCCTATTACAGCGCAAGTAGGAGACTTCATTCAATTATATTGCTTTAAAAATAAAGGACAACATTATTCCTAGATGCACAGCTTCTAATGGTCTTGAAAACACACACTCTACTGCAAATGTTGGAGATGCAGTAGAGAAAATTCAGCCTAATGCATATGCAGGACAATAGCCAGAAAGAGGAATCCTATCCTGGAAAGCTTTATGTCTTTCTGTGGTCACAAACAACCAGAAAAAACAACAAATTTCTCTCCTCCTTTAGCTGCAAGATACAAGAGAAAGCAAAGAACCAGCATAGTATACGAAAGGGTCCTTCAACAGCCAGCTCCTATATCCTGTTCTTAAACACAGATAAAGCCAAAGGAAAGGCAAAACCACAGGCTGACATGGGCTGGGTTTCACTTTTCAGGCCTCACTCTGCTTTACAATCATGCACGGACTTGGAAATTACCAAGCAGGTGTTTAAAAGCCATCCATAAGCACTTCTGCTAGCATCTAATTAGTGTTCTAACACACATTAGAGTGCACAGTCATCATTATTTCCTCTTCATTAGCTCCTGATATATAACACATCTTAAAAAAAAAGTCTAACCCTCTTTCTTAAAAAAGAGCTTATTTCTTCTATTAACATAACAAAGGCAATAGGAATATGATTAATGTGTGCCATCTAAACTATGTGCATTAAACATTAAAAACCAATGCACCATCTCAGCTTAATGGGTATTTGCAAATTATAAAACATGCTTGTCAATATTAATACTTGCACCAAATGAAAAGCTAGTTTAGGAAGAAGAAAAAAACCACAACAATAGAAAAATAAACCTTAGAACCGTCTTCTGTTGTTACCTATTCCCATTACTTGGGAAGGAACCTCCCAGGCCCTCCCAGCACAGGGATTAGGGTCTCACGCAGGGCTGGGGGCGAGATGCATCTCTCAGCTGCTCCTGCGCCTCTGCGGCAGCTCCGCGAGCTGCGGATCAGCTCCGGCTGGCGATGCCACCCTTGCTGCCAGCTGCAGGACGGAGCCCTTGCTAAAAGCGCTGCCTTCCTCTTCCTCCCTGCTCCTCACGGCGCTCTGCCCGCCCCAAACAGCAACGCTCCCCGCAGGGCCCCGCGGAGCTCGGCCAACGCCAGCGCTTCTGTCCACGTGCAAGTCATAACGGGGCAGACCATGTCCAACCCTGACACGTGTCCTTGGAGCACGGCTATCTGCTGGGAACGGCTGACACCTCTCCCATTGGGAGATCTGGTGCCTGGGACAAGGTAATCTCTAGGCTGGTGGCCCAAGTTTCCTTCTATTTCTGAAGCTTTATAGCTACCAAGGTGGAGGAGACATCAAGCGTTCCTTCACAGAAACCTTCTGCTATCTTCCAGGGAAATCCATGTTGGGAGCTTCTATCTTATCTCTGTAAGTGCCTCATCCTAGCAGAAATTCCAGTTCAGGTCGCCCAGCAAAGCACGTGAAGAAACAACACAAGAAGTCAAGACCAGCTCAAGTGCTGCACCACTGGTCAGCGGCACCCTGACCCCATGCACGCGCACGGGGCCCACTTGGCCCCGTTGTCCCCTCATGGGCCCTCACTCAGGTCAAGGAAGCAACTGTCCCTGCAGGAGCTGCTCAACAATTCACAGAGAGAACCAGGATGTGGAGATGTTGCCTCCTGCTGCCAGCTGGCCCGAACGTCACTAGAGGCACCTTAACTGCTTCCTTGGGTGCCGCAGCCCAAAACCTCAAGCTTAGCAAATGGCACAAACCAGCATGCAGTGCTTGAAAGAAAACGTTGTGGGATTCCACAGGAATCTAAGGGAAAAATTCTTAACAGTGAGGGTGACAGAGCCCTGGAACAAGGAACCAAGAGAGGTTGTGGAGTCACCTTCTCACTTGCACGCAGTCCTGTGCCACGTGCTCTAGGTGACCCTGTGTGTGCAGGGGGGTTGGAATAGATGATCTCTAGAGGTCCCTTCCAACCTCAACGATTTTATGATTCTATAATTTTGTCTCCTTTACTCTCAACCTTTTACTCTCTACCTGGGTACTCAGAGCAGAGTAGACATGGTTGGTTTTGTGGGGAGAGGGCAGAGGGTGTCACACCTTTTAAAAAATTATTAGTATTATCAAAGAATAATCAAAGTTTCCAGAGGAAAGAGTAATTGTATCATGAGAATGTAATACATATTTGAGATGAATTCAATGTACTCAATGAGCTTTAGATCTTCTCCTTCCTATAAAGGCATGTTTACATCTCAGCTTAAAGAACTATTGAAGCACGTATAACGGAAGGGGTTTACTATACCTTGAGGCACATTAAGGCAGCCAAGAAGCAGAGTAGTTTGATAATGTCTTAATGCACCATGGGCATAACATTTGATTTCATATATTGATCAATCCATATACAATTAGTTGCGTAAGTGCCAGTTCACAATTGCTGCCGCTTCTTACTCTTGTTTTCTGTACTGAATAAAACTGACTGAAGCATAAGTGTGGGAAAGCAATCATATTTTACAACCTTAGAAGTTACATCCATCCACATTAATGAAGCATGAAGGTTCTTTAAAAATCATACAGAAGAGCAGTTTGTTCTTGGGAGTTATGCTGACTGGCCTCTCATCTATGATTTAAAATCATTTTAAAGGTACCCTTAGAAAAACATGATTTTAAAATGCATTTTTAAAGTCACATTAACCCACAGTCTCAAGGAAGTCAGAGGAAAAGCAGCTAATTGTTCAGTTTTAGTTCTGGACACTTCTATATTTGAGAAGTAAAAACTGCAATACTACTTAATATATGTAGTCTTTTAATAAATGTAATGCAAGAATATAGTTTTCCTTCCTATTTTAACTAAAAGTTGCAGGTATTTACATTGAATTCCAACTGTTGGTTACTCAAAGCATGTGGATAAATGCCCTTTATCACCAAGACTTCAAAGCCCTTACTTTGACATGTCCAACATCAGAAAGTAACTGTAAAATCAATTAGCTCAACTGTTATTTTGGCAGTCTGAAGTGTAATTACCCATGAAATGTTGATGCTTTTCAGCACAGCAGAAATTCCTCACTCATGCTCAGCTATGTTCCCTCTCCATATACTGGAGAGCAGCAAGGCCGTCCTTGGACGCGTGGACAGACACCAGCAGGCCCCGGTGGGCTGGCTCCTCCCGGCCTCACTGGCCACTGTCCTCCTGCACTCACCGTTTTGACGCTCAGCCCCAGGAGGCCTGCGGAGCAGGGCAGAACTTGCAGGTGCAAACCCAGACCCTGCGCTGGGGAGAGTCGTCCCAAGGTGATGCCCTCCTCCTCCTCCTGCTCCCACCTTTCTGCCGCTCCTTGTCCCGCTCCCAGAGAAGGGACCTGCAGATCGGGCGGTTTCTGAGTCATCCCGGAACATCTGCAGGGAGCGGATTCCCGCTGGGCCACGCGCGCTCTCGCCGAGCCAAGTCTCTGACAGCGGCTGCTAGGTACCACCTGCCTCATCTCACTGACATTTAACGTCCGAAGCTTTCAGACGTGCCCCACATCCTCCACGCATGGTTATTTCCAAAAGTTTGTTCCCGTTACCGATGCAGGATCCTTATGACAACTCTAAGCATAATAATTAATTCTGATACCTCAGCCTTAAAGCATCTTCATGTGAAATATTTCACAGTTGAATGACTTGATGCTTTTTTTAGCTCTATGTAAAACACGCGGCGTCAGTATAATCCTTGGAATCTAATAAAGATTCCATCAGTGTAAAATCATTATCCTCGGGCAAGAAGGGAATCAATTCAATTATGATGTTGGTTGAAAAATTAGGGTGAAAAGTTGTAGTACATATTAAACTTGAGGCTGGAAAAGTTGTAGTACATACCGAAATGGTTACTGCAAAATTTGTGCATCAAGGCTAACAAATGCTAATACGTTCTTTTGTTACCTTCTAATTTATATGATTCATGTAAGCCTGCAGCAAGAGAAACTTGTTTGAAATTTCATCTACATTAAAAAATAGCAATGCAATGAATTGTAAAGTTATTAGCATTCATGTCTAGTTGTGTTATTAAGCTGTACACATCAAATCTGGTAGTACAAGTACAGAAATGTCATAATGAAGTAGAACAGCATTTAATCAGAAGAATTTCTAAAGGTCATCAGAGCATCATATAAATCCATCCAAGCATGACAGCAATATGAAATAAATAACTGAAAGAACATACTGAGAATAAACTTAAAGCTTTGAGCACTGTTTCCAATTGTAGAAAAATTAGCCGAATTTTGTGCTGACAGAACAGTTAAAAGAGAACTCTGAATTCTGCACCTGTAGTTGATGAAAGACTACCAGGATGCAGATAAGGAAGGTTGCACTGGGGAACCAGTGAGGAACGTAGTGTGATAGCTTCCAGTGAACAGTTGATCTTGTATGTCTCCGTCTGAGACATAAAACTGAAAAGAAGTTTTCAGTTCAGTTGTTTCTCCCTCATTAGCCAGATGAGCCCTAAATGATTTGATTTAAATAACCAACAATTTATTAATATTTTTGTACTTGCAACAACAGTTTGATTTCTCTAGGACATGTATTATAGGTCTGATACTTGGCAGCTCCTAACTCTGGAGCCATTTTAATATTTCATGTTAATGTAGTGAAGGGCTCAGTTTTCCTTGCTGAGAGCTCTGCTGCAGCTGAGGCAGATACAGTGGTCACCAAGGGCCAAATCCTCATGCTCTTCGTCATGTTCAGCTGAGCCTTCCCCTGCATGAAGACTAATTGATTTCACTGGGACATTTCCCAGAATAAAGTTCACAGTGATTAAGGGCCCCAGAATCCGGCTCATAAGGTGGAATCAGATGGCCTGGCAAAGTGATGTAGTGCATATAAGTTCAATGAGGAAGGCTGAATAACTAATTTATCAAAGGTAGTTTGGGAAGCATTGCACATACACACATTCCCTGCCTAATTAGTGATCTTGGACATGAGAAGCAGAAAGGCCGTTTGAGCAGAGCTGGTCTCCAGTGAAAGCCCCAGGAGCCACCAGCCCACGCCAGGAGGCTGTGGAGAGGAAAGGGCTCCCAGGGAAGCACTTTCCTTCAAGAGGCCACATCCAGAGCACCAGAAAACTTTAATCTTCATTCTGCTTCAATCTGGCCACTGCTGTGTTTACATGATAAGAAATTATAGAAGTTGTTCTCTTCTAGAATTAAGTAAAACCACATTCCTACAGCTGCACTACTGACGTGAGTACGTGTGCGCCAGCACACAGAAGAGAGAGCAGATCAAGTGCTTTAGGGCTCCGATACCTTCCAGCTGACCAAGCCTCCTAGAGCAGAGAAGTCTGCAAAATGGATCTCCCAGCCTTCTTAGCCTCATTGCAGAGGGGAATTTCTTACAAAACAACCATTTCTATCCTGCTGAGCCTGTAAGTTCTTCGATTCTCACGTGTGCACCCGTATCTGCTTGGGCTTTTTCACTCAAAAGAACAGTGCCAGCTTTGCCTCTGTAGCAGAGAAAAAATAGAGGCGCTTACATATTTCCACAGCAACAAGCCAGCAGGATTATCTGTGTGATTTTGCACATCACTAAGAGAAAGGGCACATCCTGCTCTTCAGGCTTCAGCTAATTCAGAGCCTCGGCTGCCGCCCCGCAGAGAAGCGGCTGCTCCTTTTGCAACTGGCCCAGACTGATGTCTCGGCCTGGCCACCAACACCCTCGCCAGCAGGGTCTGTCTGGAGTCTCCTACAGCATTTGTGGGGTATTTTTCTTTCTTTCTTTCTTTTTTTTTTAATTCATTTATTAGGGCATAAAATGAAAGCCTTTATAACCACCATCAGGTTTCCTGAGAAATTTC
>NW_010589221.1:110934-257854 GCF_000705375.1 Tinamus guttatus | reverse complement strand
AAAATAGCAACCTGCTTGGCAAAGTCAGAGATGTAAATATTAAATCCAGCACAGTTCTGTGTTCCTCCCTCCCCTCTCTCTGCAGTTGGGAGCATACACGTGCACATCAGCCAATTCTTTCCAAGCTGATCCGCAGGAGTCACAACACCACAGACACACATGCCTGCTACAGCTCCCCGGCACAGCCATGATATACATGTTTGGTCTATACACACAACTAAAGCGCAACAATTAAGCCATTAAATCCCATATTTACCACCTACAGTCTGGCAACAGGACCATGTCTGATTTCAGAGAGAATAACTCACTGGGCACTGCAATTGCTAGCTTGTCACCGAGACGATCTGTTGGAAGAGAATAATAATGTGTGGTCCCTTATCAATCTCAAAGCTGACAGGAACCAAAAAACAACTAAAATATGACATGGTAATTTATTTGAAAGGTTTCTTTTTATCAAAAAGCAGAATAGATATAGTTCTACCCAAAAGTAAAGATGCATGACTGAGGACAGTGAGGTCTGGGGCAGCTTGGGCAGGGGGCTCAGTGGGAAACACAGCCGCAGAGGAGACAGAGCTCAGCTATTCACTCTGTAAAAGTCCACAGCAAGTAGAAGCCATTGTGAAAAATTAAAATGAAAAACAGTTTAATTTGCACATGCACATGATAGTCTCTTAATTGTGCAGCACAAACAAGGTGGTGGGGGAAACAATAATTCATCCATTTCTTGTCAACTTTTTTACAGCGATAATGTTTTCCCAGCTTAGAAATCTACATGTGGGAACCCATTTTACTCCCCAAAGGTGAAAGAAGCTGTTGCTAAACCCTTGAAGGCGCTCAGCGCTCCTGAGAAAAGCAGAGCTTCCCTCGGGAACGCGCGGGTGCGGAGGGCGGTGGTGAGCGCTGCGGGCTGCAGCGGCTGCGCAGAGCCTGGGCCTGCCACGCTCCCGCCTGTAGCTGAACGCAATGCATTTGAAGAGAAAGTCGTTAAATGTGAAGGGAACAGAGGGAACCCATTTTGCAATGATCTGCAGGGTTGATTTTCTCTCTCCTCAAACAAGGGTTAAATGTACTGGCCTCTTGGGTCACAATTCTGCATGCCATTAAATGATTCCTTAGCCCAGGTACCAGGGAAGGAAGGGGAGATGCCCTTGCCCAGGCAGAGGTGCCCAACGCACGGGCTGTGTTTGCGAGGCAGCGAGGCTCTCCGCTTGAGGATGCTCTTCCTGCTAAGATTTAGATTCACTAATACTCAACACTGCAGTGCTTAAATCCTCCCTCGAGTCTAGAGCCCTGGGCCGCTTTAAATGCACAAGCAGATGCAAAATGAGTCCTTCCACAGTGGAAACACCTCTCAAGAGCTTAACCGCCTTCTGAACAGCTCTGCGTTTTGTTTACTGAGTTCTATTGTCCCTGCTTCCCAAGTGCCTCCTTTCCAAAGCTCGGCTGCTCCTTTCCTGTTGCTAATTTTGCAATTTCAGCTATTTTAAGTCCCCGTCTGCCAGCAGCTCTTTGAATCCTCTGATTATTAATGCTGAAACAGCCACATCTTAGCCCTGGGGCCATTTCCCAATAAATACCTTTTAATCTGTTGCATTCTGCTGCACGCACCTTTGGTGTTGCCTTTCCCCCACCCGTGATTACCCTCCCTCCCCCCTGCCACAGGCCCTGGTTCTGGTGTGCAGCAAGTGCTCGCTGAGTTATTTTGCCAGCCGCCTTTTATCTCCAAGTTTCTGACAGTGTAAGAAAGTCTTCCAGAGAAAATAGGTTTTTACTGCCAGAGACACTAGGAAAAATCAATTTATCTTTGTTCTTATCTATAGCCTTATCTGCAAGAAAATACCAGCCCAGTATTTCAATATCCTGCTGCCAGTTCTCGTTGCCTGGATTAAATACTCCCATTTTTCCATAAATTGTCACACTTCAAATACTTTATTGCCAATTTTGGAAACAGAAAGCTCCCTTTGTTAAAGGAAAAGATCACCTGGGCTGTGCTGGGGGGAATCACTGCCTCAACTGAACCAAAGTGAGAGCAAGAGGGAAATTCCCAGCGGGTGTTTCCTGAGTCTGGGGCTGGCAGCACTGGGGCAGATCAGCTCCTCTGGCCTCTCCTTTGGCACTTGTGCCCAAGGATACCCCGCAGCTAAAGCCTGCCTGTTAGCAGGGTAACAAGGACCAGCATCTCCCCATGCAGGCAGCGCAATTCCAAGAACGTTTCACACACCGTAAACCCCATAATGTGCCAAAGTAAAGATCTACAAACTGCCATCATTTAGGATGATGGGTATGTGATCCCAGGCCATAACGCTGCTGGCACTTACTCCAGCACCTTTTCTGGTGAACGTTTCAGTGACATCGAAGCTGCACGCACAGCGATGCAATGCTCACATTGCGAGGATGCCGAGAAGACAGGCCACAGCAAAATCAGAAAGGTACAAGGCAAATGTCCGATGCACACATTTTTTCCCTTTATTTCTCTGTTGGGCTTGCTGCCTGCAGCACCTCCAAGCTCAACCTGCTACCCGCCTGGTCTGAAGCAGGTAGAAAAACTTAGTCCTGGGGCACAACAGGTATTTGGGTCTTTTATCTTTACAATCTTATAGGTTCTCCCCCTTTCTCTCCCTCTAGATGCCCTGTTATCCCTTCTAGCTGCCGCTAAGAAAAAGCAAAAAGGTGAAGAGATGCCCTGCTAAGGACCTGCTCTGTGCCTGCTCTCCCCTCCCAGGCTGCTAGCCTGGCCCTTGGTATTCTCCAAAGCAGCCATTTTATGCTATCTCCTCTGATAAATGTCTCCTTACAATACACTTTTACAACTTTCAGGACTAACTTGCAGTGAATTTTATTTCTATAAGCTTGCTGAACTGTGAACTACAGTGAGATGTTTCCTTTCTAGATGATGCATCCCATGTGTCTGGGTATTGATAGTCACTTCCAAGCATGTTTTGCTATCACTCCTTAGCGCATGTTGCAGAGCCCTCGCACAGTGTTTTCAGTGCGGAGACTAGCCTAGAAAAGGAGCAAAACAGGGAAATACTGTCACAAACAGAAAGAAAAGCGACACTGGGAAAATGCCAGCGCTGTAGAGTCACCCTCTGGGTTGGCTGCAGGAAGGTCATTAAGTACAAAATAACGAGGATGCCAGATGACAGCGAGGTATGTGCAAGTCTAACATAAGCTTCATTAAAAAAAAATACTAAAAGAAAAGGTCTGTTCTGTGCTGCTCACAAGCTGTTACAACTCGCAGAGAGGGCTGTGCGTAAGGGCAGAATGTGCTTCTACCACCAGCTCCCTGGATTCACAGCAATGGCATTTCACTGAGCTGCCTGCATGGATGCTTTTAGCCCTGTGCAAATTCAGAAAAATAGGATTGCAAAAATCCATTTCCCTGAGGGCTGTCGCCTTGGGCAGAAGGCACACAGGCCACAGCATCCCCACAAGGTCTTGCTGGTGATCCATTAGGGGGATCTAGACACTGGAAACCTATGCCCAATAGTTGCAAGATTCATGGAAGAAGAGACCAATGAAGAGTCATCCTAATGCTAACATCTATCACTGGGTTTGGAAAAAAGGCAAAGGGAAGTTGCTGTTGACGTACGAGTCACTTTTGCCTTTGGCAGCAGCCTGGAGCAGGCAGCCCCTCCGAAGCCGCAGCCTCCCCAGCCGTCCCGCAGCCCATGCAGAGCTCGAGGCAGCAGCCCCAGGAAGGAGTCAACATCCCAACCAAATAACCACAGCAGCTGCTAATAACGCACTAAAAATAACGGTGCGCATGTTGCTTCCCGGACTACAAACTCGCCACCAAGTGTGTTCCTCCTCCAGCCTAGGCCCCTAAAGCAACATGCATCTAGCAGAGGGTTAATAAAAATATATGATATATAAATTGCTATGTGGGATTAGAAAAAGTTTCCCCTGCAGATGTCCTGTGCTTTTTAGAGAAGTAGCTGGCGCTGGTCACTGTGAGAGGAAGCAGAGTCTTACAGGGTATTGCAGTGTGTTTGCTTCCATTCCATTCTGTCAATATTATGTCCTTGTTTCATTTATTGCACCTTGTATAGTGGCCTGGCTTCTGACCCAGGCACAAAGGCTGGCCACGTTATTCTCACTTTGTTTTTAGCATAGACCTTTATAAACGAGGGATACAGGCTTTTCTGGAGACTGTTCTTTCTCTGACTTTGTTTTTCTTCTCGTCTCAAATAAAAGATGCTCCTGACCAAATGCATCCATACATTTTCTGTGAACAGAGTTAGTTTTTGTGAACACATTCAGAGCTGGCTGGGACACAAGAACCAGGATTATTCTTCTTCAAAAGAGTGTTTTAAGGACTACTCTCATTCTACATGGTAATTGTTCTACCATGTAATTGCTTAGCAAAAGGATGGATCAAGTTTTTTAAGCAAAAGCTCAGCCTAGTAGCAACTCCAAGCACAACTCAGGCAACACAGAATTATATATATATATATAAAAAAAGCTTTTGTTTTGAGAAGGCGAGCCATTCTAAACCAAGAACAGTGCGTGTCCTGTCTGGAAACATCTAAAAATTGCCAGAGGCAAAATGCAAACAATTCTCTACTGGCACTGGGGACTCTGGGATACTAGTTGCCTTGGGTACTCAATTTAACATAAAACAAATTGCCTGGGGGCAACAAATGGAAAATTTGCTAGTAAACAAAACAACTCTAATTATTTAACAGCAGAATCCAGAATAATTAAGCCACAGTGCCCAGAGTCACTAAAAGCCAATTGCACAAAGAAGTATCCAAAATATTCCAACTATCTTCTGAGAAGCAGGAAATCAGCTGCTTCATTTCCAGCCTGCAAGAGGCTCCTCTCTCCAATGGGGACTCTTTCCTGCTGCAGCACCAGCGCTGGCAGCTCCGGGGACAGGTCTGCAAAACGGGAGGGTTACGTTCGAGGCCAGGAGAGAACACAGCAGCCTGGGACCAGGCAGCCCCTTCCCCTTGGTGTGGCTGCGTAGGGCACCCACCAACACAAACTCCCGAGACACCAGGATCAAGAGACTGGGCTCCATTTAGTGTCTCAATGCCAAACACAATCCTGACTTTTGAACGAGAGCTCCCGCGGCACGAGGCGCGCCGAGCACCAGCCCGCACCGAAGCCGCCGGCCTCGGCGGCGATGGTTCAGCCCCTGCTTCCCTTCAGACTTCGTCATTACAAGGTCGCCAAGCACAGCACGGTTCAAAGCGCACGCAGCGCAGCCACCGAGCGCTCACCGGCATCAAGCGGCTTCGACATCTTTCCACAACACTTCAATCATCGCGCTGCTTGCTGATTAACCCCAGCTTTAGAGCTGACATTCGCCTTGCCAAAATAATGTCTGAAGGGTGTACGAGAGCAGAGCGATTTGCTGGCTGACTGTAATTACAGTCAAATAGATGTTGCACAGTTAAAGCAGGATGACTTCGGAAAGACAAAGGGGTGAAAATAAATACTTGAGAGAAGTATTAAAAAAACATGAATGAGGTCCCCATATTATGAGCATTTTTGATAATGCTTTTCAATTTCTTTACATTCGCCTTCTGGCTTTAAAAAGCCCTGAACAGGTTTTTATCTATTACAAGAGCTAGAAACATGCCTAAAAATAACACTACGATTCTCAACTAATCACATGGCTTGGAGAACCAAGGCGTGAAGAGCTCACAAGGTATTTCACGGCTCAAACCTACATTATGAGAGTTGCAGTACTGCCAATTCCCTGGGCACTTCTGCACCTAACTCAAGTCGCCCGGGGCTGTAATTACCTCTCCTCTGCTCATCTCCAGCAGGACCCCTGCTTCAACCAAATCCAGTGACTTTCTGCCAAAATTCATCCCTTTCTTCTCTCCCTGCTCCTCTAAACTCTTGCTTTT
Organism: Tinamus guttatus; assembly: GCF_000705375.1. Next base: position 251,990 of record NW_010589221.1, on the reverse strand, counting down.
GATTACAGCAACTTTCTGTCAAGCCTCTGGGCTTCCCGGCTCTCCTTGCAGGAGCACACGCCAAGCTGGGCAGCCAAAACCATCTTTTGTTCTTCCCTGGTATTTGAACCTCCTTTTGAGCCAATTTAAAACTGTTTAAAACCAATTTAAACACATGGCAGATGGGATCAGCCCCTCCAGAGGCTAAAAAACATGGATATCTGTGGTCTCTGGTCCAGCATAATAGCCCTTTCCTTGGAATAACAACATAAGGGTTGGAAGCATCACTTGTCTTAGGCTTGGATGTTCATGACTCCAAGACTGAGCAGTGCTGATCGTACTGTAGCTATCACATTCGTGCTGAAAACTCACTTGTTCGAGCTGACTTACTTATTACTTGAGCTGTTAATTTTACTGTTTTATTAAGTGACTCTGAATGAACGCCATTAAAGCACATGGTAGTTTGGCTGATTGAATGATTGATCTTACACAGTTGTCTTTTTCCCACACTCTTAAGTACTTTTATTTGTGATTAACAAACCTCTCCATTTCACTATTCCACTTCATAGCTCCCTGGCTCATTTTCTGCTTCTCTTTTTACATGTTCTTTATGGGACAAGGATCTTGCTTAACCATCTCTAAAACTATATGGAAAGAAAAATTTAAAAAAGCTATTTCCAAGAGATCCAGCTGCATGCCTGCTTTTAGGAGTTGTAGGTTGGACATGATGCACATTCTGCCAGCAGGATGCTGGCTGGCAGAGATCCTTCATTCATCATACTTGGTGTCTTTAGAAATTCTCTAAGATTTATCTGCCCAGCACAGGTGTGCACACAGAGAAAAGAAAGCTGAAAGTCAGGAAGGCTTTTTCTTGAGCAGTATTATTTCAGCTTAGTTTTTCTAACTTGTTGTTTTAGGGGATCTCTTTTTGGGGTTTCCAGATGTGGTGAAACATATGGGACAAGTAACCACAGCTCCAGCTTCATCCCCTATCTGGATTATTTTTTTTAATGCAATATTAGCCAGGACAGCTGAACAAACCACGAACCGAGTAAATATGGAGGTATGTAATGCCTTTTTTTTTTCCATTTTTAGTAGGATATGAATTCACTTTAGTAAATACTATAATGCTGTTTTTATAGATCACAAGATGTATATCCTAAGTTATACATAGGATTTAAAGTTTCTTAGTAAAGTCAAATGAAATACAAGGCACCAAAACAAGCAAGAATTTTCACAAATATCTGTTAAGAAATTACTAATATAAATTTAGATCAAGAAAAGTAAAATATATAAGATTTCATAAATGTTTTGCTGAAACAAATATTCAAAGGCTTTTATTCTTTCCACAACTATCTGACATTTTGGACCCTTCCCTCCTGAAATCGAATAAAAATTCAAACTCTTGAAATTCGGCATAACTCAACTGCAATGTTCCATCCAGATTATTGATGTGATTATTTTTTACCGCTTTTTTAAAAAATAGTATGTATTAAATTTTTAAAGAAAAACTTATTTTGATCTACAAAAGGTTATCACACAAAGAAAGGGATATCAAGTCCTGAGTTTGAGGGAGACAGGATGACACAGAGGATATGGAGAACTCAGGAAGAACAAGTGCAGAAGTGAAGGAGCATTTGCTTTAAGAAGTCCTTAAAACAGAAGAGGCACAAGATGATATCCCATAAGGAGATGGAAGATTGCAGACCAGTGTGATGCTCCGTTTGGTAAGCGTGGAAGAAATCAAAAGTTTAATATACGTCAGAAAACATTGTACTGCTCACTCAAAAAAGGACCAGTGCGAACAAATTTTCCCTCAATTCCTCGGAGAATGTGAGGGCAGCACTAGCTGAGACACTTGGACTGAGACCAATAAGACAATTTAAATTGCTTTTCAACTGGTTTAGGTTGAGGATCGCAACACAGGAGAGGAGAATCGTCAAGCAGAGATTAGAGCAGAACATAACCTAATGGTAGGAAGTGGATTTCTGAAGCACATTGCGCGACTTCAGCCACAAGCATCTTCGCCTTAATGCCCAAACCACCAGACCCGAAATCTCTCTTACCCCTTTAGAAAATTAAAGCAATAACAGGCTTTGTTCCCAGAACAGAAGAAGGACACTGTGCACACAGACCTCACATCTAATAGCATTTTATTAGAACAGAGGATGCAGGGGTAGAAAGCAAACAAGCTTCTGCGTGCACAGCCCTCCTTTGATTAGTTAGGTTCAAAAGCTGGAAGTTAAGATAGTGGTCAACTAAACGGGCTGGTACCATCCGCCCCGAGAGCCGGCTCGGCAGCTCCGGCCCCGCTCCCACTTCTCTACCACAGGAGGCAAAGCAGCTCCCAGGCCCCTCGCTGCCAGTGCCCAGACCACTCTGCAGATGTGACCCCCAGCATGGGATAACCAAATATTTGCTATCTGTGCCATTCAAAGAGAATTACTTTATTTATTTATTGCTATTGCCTGGCAATTCAGAGCATTCATCCAGGAAACGGGAGACTTGGGGTCCCAATCCATGCTCCAGTGATTATCTGAATATCTTATTTAGTAATTACTCAAAGTAAAACAACCAATTTACCAGGATATGTACTAGAGAGGAGGAAGGAAATCAAAGTATTAACTCACAGAGCAAGAAGAGCATCTCTGAACCAACTACAAAGACTTCTATAGAAGAAAATCAGCCCTGCAGATGGAGGGGATGAGAGGGGAGGCAGGAGAGATAGGTGATGAGCTCTGAGATTAGGAAAGGAAATAGAGGAGTTTGAAGAGAAATGAAAGGGAGAACAGAGACTCTGAACATGTCGGAATGGAAAACGTGCGTCAGCAGAGACGGGGTGACAAGGTCACCCAGAGGAAAGAGCATCTTGGCAGCCCCATTTAACAGGATGAGGTGGTGGTGCATCTCGTGACCAGCAACAGCCCCAGGGAAAAGTGTTTCACCTTCAAAGGGTCACGTTTACAGCAGCAGCGAGAGGGACAGGCCAGTGCATGGGGTGAGTGGATCCAGGTGAGGTAGGACCTTGCCTGGCAAGCTTGAGACTCTGAGCTTGGGGACAAGCTGGCCTCCCTGGCCAGCTTCAGGCCAGTCCCCCTGTGCAGGATGAGGAATATCCTCCTGGCGCATTTCTGTCTTGGGCACAGCAATACAGCCAGAAATACCCTGTCCTGGTGACACCTGCACCCTCAGTAATTAGCAGAATGGAAAAAAATCAGTCCAATTGTATTGCTTCACCTTGCGTATTGCACAAAAATGCTAAAATGGCCAATTCCTGCTTCTCAGGAAGCATTTTTACTGACTATTTTAAAAGCAATCCTCACATAAATTGGTTTAATAACCTGACAAACATGTTATTTGTGAAAGCCACGAGCCCTGGTGAGACGGCAGGAGCGCTGCAAGAGCTAGTTTGCAGTCCCTTTTGGCAGCATCCTGGTTACTTTGCTGTAGTCAATGCTGGATGCCAAAATCCAATGCAGTTTATAGCCACCATCCGAAGCACTGCATTAAACAAAAATTAATTTGGACTGCGATTAATTCAGACTGCGATTACTCACAAAGACTAAATGTCAGCAGTTCTTGCTGAAAACAGACATTATATATATATTTTTCTCATTAAGTATTTTTTATAGAATTGCCTAGAGCAGCAGTGGCCAACTGCCCTTTTATCGGAGCACAGAAATATTCTCTGAGCAAGAGCTGAAGGATATGCATGTGGAAGACCCTACGGAACAGAGGCGCAAGCTCGGCTCCCTAGGGCCATGGTAGGACTCCCCACGGATGCTGAAAGAGGACAGCAAGGGATGAGCCAGCTGTCCCATGGCTGCTGGACCATGACAGCATCTCGCACGCCACAGAAGTCCTTCTGCCACCCACACGGCCCAAAAGCCCCCGAAGAACTGGAGACCACATGGAAGCAGCCCGAAAGCTGCTGAGCTGTGGCTGAGCACCAGGAAGAGAGCCTCTCTGCTGAAGTCACAGACAGCCCCTGTGCCAAGGACTTGCCATTATATTTGCAAGACTGGCAAATGCAGAAGAAATTCAGGCAGGTTTCTCCTGTATGATCAAGTTCTAGTCCTGCTGCTGGCACAGTCCTGCCACGCTCTCTGGAGCTGCCCAGCGCTCACAGGTCTACGTCGTATCTGCCTGCGGGTCACGACGTGCATTGCCACGTGGGATGCCCCCGTGGGGTCCAGGCCAACACCCCTGCACACACACATACACAAAATTCACCTCATCTGTGACAGCTGGAGCAGCTTTGCCAAAAATCCAGTCTCGATTCTCATGCTTTGGTTCAGCCAGGAGGTGAAGGGGAGGCCTGAGTCAAGCGGGGGTGGCCGGCCTCGGCGCACACCCCACGGCTGCCTGTCCCGCACACTCGCACTGCGGCTGACATAGATTTGTTACGTTGCTGAGCTGGCTCTAAATTGAACCTGTCATAGTGAAGTACATGTTTTCCACTTCTTCATCTCTTTGGTTCCTGTTGCTATAGTGACCATCAGAAATCAGAGCAAAAAAAATACAAAGAGAAAGATCATCCTGTTTTTCTATTTAAATCGCACTTTGTACATATGACACCTGCAGCATTCTTCCTTTTTCAGTTTTACCTTGTTAGGATAACTACACAAACGCTCTTGGTTCTATCAGATTTTAGGGCCTCATCCAAACCTACAGACAGCAAAGGGAGTCTTTTCCCAGGTTTCTGAGAGCTCTGGCCTGGGCCTGCACTGCCTAGAAGAATCGATGCAGATTTGCAGTGCGCTGCAGACCGCGTTTGCTCAGAAGCCCCAGCACAGACACGTGCAGATACCCTGCTTCAAACAGTGACTCATGCTAGGAACAAAACGCACCACATACATGCAGCCACCTCCAGCCTCGTTTGTGGTCACATCCCCCTTCCATCTCCTTGACCAGGGATACGGGACACAGACAAGGGACCTTTTGTGGTGGAATGACCAACTCCAGTGACACGCAGACATGATTCAAATGCGACTGTCTCCCTCTGGTGCTGGACCAAAAGGAGACCTAAGGCTTGATCTTTTTTTTGTAAATTTGCTGACCTCACGTAACATTTTCAAAATCACCTCCATGTCACAGGAACACAAAGCCTGTGCTGATACCAAGTGAGGAAGTCCAAAATCCAGGAGGCTTCATTTTACTAGAGTTAGACTTGGTCTAGATAAAACTGTTCCTGCCTACCAGTTTGGATGAGGAGGATGCAGCTGCTACCCACATAACAGTGAAGCTACAGCAGAGCTCTAGTGCAAACCTGAGGTCATAAGAGTCCATACCTGACCACAGCTTAAGCCAGACCCGAAGAGCTTTTATAGCAGCATAACTGCACCAAGGGTAGGAGAGCTGGGCAAGCTAAACCTACACTTCCATTACACCAATGTCAGTCAGTCAGTCAGTCAGACCTTTCCAACCCTGTAGGTCCCCTGGATTGCTCTGAAAACAGAACTTAAAGACATACAAGCAGCATGGATAACCAGGAGACCCAGGCGCGGAGAGGCCCGACCCCGCTTTAACTCAATGGAGCAAGAAGCGGCAGCGCTGCCCTTTGGCTCCCGCACCGAGCGCACGCCTGGGAACACTGGGCACTACGCACTGCTCGTTGCACCAGCAGGTCAGATTTTTACCCCGTTTTATAGCCCGGATATAACCATGCAGGCAGATGCGTTTTTGAGTCCCCCAAATCAACATATACCTCTAGATGGGCACAGGCAGGTACTAAAGTCCCTATTTAAACCTACTCCTGGCTGCTAAAACTTCTGTCCTCCCTGAATCCTGCCTGCAGCGAACGCACAACATCAACAAGACACCATGCACTTCTTCAACACTTGTGTTTTATGGACATACTAGAATCAAAATGCCAGGCAGATGTTTAACAGAGCTGTTATACAAACAAAACAAAACAAAAAGATAATGCCTTCTTAAAGCAGAAAATGCCAAGAGTTTGCAATATGATAGTTGCCATAAATAAAAATTTTGAAATGAGAAGTTTAGATTTTATAAAAATAGGTGAGCCTTACAGCCTGTCTTTTACCACAGGAGGAGTGATGGATTCCCTGGCTGGCAGTAGCTGGCAGCAGGATTTCCACCACAGCACCCGGACTGAGAACCCTGCGTTCCCTACGCAGCATTTATATAACCCCAGCTATGCCCCAGGGCTGCACAGTAAATGGGCTGGCAGAAATAAAACTGGGCTGAACACACCTTCAGTCACACAAAGGCAGCCTCCCAAGCAGCTGGTCTGCCATGAGGCAAGAGCTGAAATTACTTAGATTTGACATTTGAGGGTAACATATTACTTCTTTTGCCCCCTGTAAGCCCAGAGGGAGCACTGTGCCTTCAAAGTCCGCGCTGCTGCTGCCTCGGAGCCCCCGTTGAACAGGGGTCTGAAGAACCCAGACTGGGAATCCAGCAATGAAATCCAGCAGTATCAAGTAAACGTTTGGAAGATTTTCTAGAAAAGATGTGAAGTTGCATTCTATACCCTCTCCCCCTAGATTCAGCTAGGGGGTTCTTTGGGTGAGGCAAACCCAGGAAACAGAGAGGCTAGATTTTATTGTGAAAAATGACTGATATAGAATTGCGTGCTGGACAAGCCTGGCTCCCAGAAACAGGTATTATAAAACCACACAGATATTTCAGGTTAGTTCATCCCAATCATCAGAGATCGCATAAAATATAAAGCAAGCAAGGCTAGGTGCTTTACCCGATTCCCAGGGTTTTCCAGGTTCATTCCTCCCCAGTCTCTCTGAGGCTCAGGGATGTCCACCAGGAGCTCCCGCTCCCAGACAAACCAAAGGCTGCAGGGTCCCCGCAACGGGAGCTCTGCGAGGCTGACACGTATTTATGTGTAGGCTTAAATAAAAGAACAATCCTGCCAAGGTGAGAGGTAATTCCTTCCTCTGTCCCCCTGTCATCCTGCTTTTACGGGAGGAGATATAAGTCATCAATATTACAGTGACTTAGCAATTCATTTACGCAGTTTTACTGCTTTGGACCAAACACAGCCAAGCTCCAAGCTTGATGAAATATTGTTATCCGCATAATTCATTTGGAGCAGCTTCAACAAGGTATTTGGATTTGTGGCTGCTCCCATTTGAGGTGGAAATTGAATTGAAAATGCGCGTGTAGACTGCAGGGACGAGGCGAGTCTGCATACCAGGGAAGTGTCAATTAAATTCACCTTCCAGTGTCGGAAATAAAAGCCTGAGCTGAAGGCCTTGAAAACAGTTCCCATTATCATATCCACTGAAAACAACAGAAATAACTCAAACTGGAGGTGAATACAAGCTTATTTCAAGGTATGATAATCAAGTTCCAATCTGTTTTATTAAGACTGTGAATGTTGACTGCTCTACACAGCAATGGGAGATAGCTTAGCAATTTATGCTTTTTCCTGAGATAACATGCACTTATTAAAGATGTTATTGATTAAACGTAAATTAGCAAGTCACTGATTAACTCATCCCTCATCTTAACATTTCCATCATAGCAAACACCATATATACAATTTAGGGATTTAGAAATTGCTATGAAGTTGTATCCAGCCATCAGCCACACTCTTTTGGAGAAGCACAGATATAACGGACTGCCAGGAATAACATCCCTATTATATAAAGTTTGCATTTGTGTACAGGCACCGAGAGCTGGAGCTTGGGTTTGCTCAGCAGTCCCTAGTGTTCCGATGCTTCCCTCCGCCCGAGCTCTGAGCACGCGATGCCCCGGGACTGGATATCAACTAAAGGGATTTGCCTGCCTCCACTGAAAAGTTCAGAGGAAAAGCAATGGAAACCATGACAATTCTCCTTTCAATAATTCCCATTTTACCTCTATGCTACATTGTCATTTGTGACCTTCTACAAACTCTCTTGAATTAAATATCTCTGTCTCTCCAAGTTTCCTGCCAGATTATTAACAAAAAGACCCCAGCAAAGGCAACACCCAGGAGGCTGCTGTGTTTTTGCTAAACACCCTCCCCAGCTGCAGTTATTTTAAAGACAACCACCCCCAGCTCCGGCTGGATGGAGGTGTTTGGAAGCAGTTGCCTAGAGCTGAGCAGGGTTTTCTCCTGCTCCCACCTGGCTAAAGCGGTTAAATGGATGCACCTCTCCAGGCAACCTGCCTGAGCAACCTGTTCGCAAGCTCCAGCGCGCATGGAGAGCTCTGTGATATGCGGAGGAGACACCAGCTGAAGCGGGAACTACAGCACGGATTCATCTCCTGAGCAGCAAGGTTGTCCCTGGTGCCCATGGAAGACGAGGGATACATCAGCGCATGACTGCTGCAATGGCAAATGACCAGAAAATACATCCAGGAATCCCACAGACCACGTAAACAGTTGTTGGCAGAGATTTCCCTGGTCAAGCTGGAGGCGGGGGTAGCATTTCCAGGTCCAGTTTCACCAATTTTTGCAAAGCAGAAACCTCACACCTCTGCCACTGAAATCAACAAGCAGGTGGTAAAATGCAGTGCTTCCTCCTTTAAAACATACCTGCCAGGCTTGCCATCACAGACAGGATGCCACTGAGTGAAATGCCTGGGGAACAAAGGGATGTTTGGGAGGGAAGCAGTATTTTCATTACTTCTGCAACCAAACAGATTGCAAAAATGACCTTCAGCTTGTCATGGAAATTTTCTTCCCACTGAAAGAAAACTGCCAAATGTAAAACTTGCACAGACAAATGGTAACAAGAAGAGTTTAATGACCTGAAAAAAAAAACTATATATATATATTTTAATATATATCGAAAGATGGAGGTGGGAGTAGCAGCTCCAGCAATTGGCTGGTAACTTGAAATGACAGGAGATGAGCTGCATTGGAGATGGCTCAGAAAAATAAAAAGAACAGATAGCAGTAAATAGAGTGGTATTGTGGAAACCTGAATCAAATCACAGCACAACAAAATAACATTCCAGGAAATCCTGAGAGGTGACACTGCTGCAGAGTGAAGGAAAGGCAGAAGCATCGCTGGGAGCCCGGGAGCAGAAAGCAGAGCCCCAGCTAGAGCAAACTGGATCTGCTGCAGAGGGAGGCACCCCCCACAAAAAGATACTTCTCTCCCTCTCCAACAAGCATACACAGAGGAGACTCTCTGTGCTAGAGGAAACATGTACTATATTCACTTGGAAGCTGCATGATCAGGTCATTGGTAAAACTTAATGGTGCAATTTAAAAATTAGAATTAAAGTTCTCTCTGGAGTCAGTTCTCACCAGAAACTGGATCGGATTAATTAAATAAAAGAATATTCCAGGAACATAAAAACATGAACCAAACCAGCACAGCAAGTTTGACGTTATACACCTAATCCAGAATAATCACTTCATTTGTATTTCAGAGCTAATTACCTGTAGCAATACTACACCAGAGAGCACAAAAATTCACAATAAAAAGAAGATGCGAACCTTGAAAACGTAGCAGATCGGGTGCAGCTGAACAAGTGAGATGGTTTGGGGATCTGCCATACCAGCAAAACTTCAATACATTGGCTTTCACAAGGGCTGAATTTGTCCTTCCAGTTCTTTTAGCGAGGAAGTCACCCTGCGGTGGCAGAAAGCTGGTGCAATGGCAGAGGAAGGGTGAAGCACACTGGGGATGGGAGCCTGCTGCCATCATATTCAGGGCTGTTTTAACTTTCACTCAGGGAAGTAGTTCTGGAAGCATAAAAATAGCTTGAAATCCCTGGCCTCAAGCTACCTCCCTAGCCCTTGACGTACCTGTAGGTCAAACCTGGCATTTCTCATTAGTTGACCTGGGAACTGAAGGATACTCAGGTTCACATGCCCTAGGAAAACAAAAAAATGCTTCAGAGCTGTTCAGCTAACCCAGTGTGGGAAGCACCGAATGGGGGATGAGGCTATGGGGCCAGTAGGAGTGAGATGCAGGAAAGGCTCGAGAACAGAGCGACCAAAACCTCCTGGCAGGGGGGGAAACACTAACTGGGCAAAACAAAGCAAACAAGCACGCCAGAACTCACAGCTTGGTCAAAACACTCAGAGAGCTGTTTACTAGCATCATTTTGAGGAACATTTTGATATATCTGAAACAAAATGCTGCAGTCTTCAATTCTGAGAATATATTATCCTCATTTTCAGACTCTGTTGTAATATCAACTACAAAGACGCCACTGGGATGAAGTGATTCAGGTTTATGTGTCTTCAGTGGCCAGAAATTAAGCTGGGGTTTGATGATCTTTTATTTCAGGAAAAAAAGATACTGTCATACCCTGTTTCACAGGAGAAAAGCATGAAAAATTGTAGCTTTTTCCATGCTCCAGAAGAAGATGCTCCCCAGTGCTTCTCAGGTTCGGGGGGGAGTGGAAATGTAAGCAGTGTGCGAGCAACAACTAAACATGGTGGGACAATCATCTTTCTGAGCTGACCAATACTTTAAACCCACAAACGAGCAAAGCACTTTCCATTTGTACAACTAACATGCAAAAACACCACGATCTGCTAGAGCACTCGCACCTCTTCAGGTGGTTTTCTGTTTGGAACCTGAATGAAGTTTCCTTTACAAATCAACTGCAGCCATCCCAGAGAGCCCTTGCTGCAGCTACAAACACTACTTTGAAAGCCACCCTGCTGGAAATGTATTAATTTGCATCTCAGACTGTGTGCCCGGGCAGGCGGGAAGGCTCTGCTCAAAGGGGCTCAGTGCAGACACTTCTGTCTGCTCAGTGAAGGTGTTGGTGGAGTTACATCCAAACCCCTACCTATTCCTATGCAAAAAGTACGAGCTTGTTTGCAAAACGGAGCCTCCTACAACATCCGCATTTTTTTGTTTTGTCTTCATTTCCTCTTACCTTCTCAAAGCTATATGATCTGTTTCATCTTTCCTGTCTTGTAGATTCTTTCCCCACATTTTATTACAAGCATCTGAAACTCCAAATACAGATGTGTTTTACTGTTTGCATGAATATAAATCCCATAATACAATCTGACAAAAAATGACGGTAATATAAAATATCTATATAATATTTTATAAATGACAGTATATTATATGTCACATAAAATGACAGTAATATAAATCCCATAACATCATCTCCGGGCAAGTTAACTGCAGGCTTGAGTTTCAAGGGCCTCCTTCCCCCTCCCATCTTCGGTGCCCACACTCATGTGCTGCCCATCACCTTCTCATCCGGTCGCGCTGCCGGATGGATACGCGGCAGAGCCCGAGTTCCCCATAAACCTCATGCCTTTAAGATTTCTGCATTTAAGATTCAATACTTGAATATTCCTATTAATTTGCATATTCTGACCTGCAGCAATGGGGATATTTGATCATGCCAGCAGTAGCTGCGTATGTAAAGAATATTTTCTGTCCTGGTCTAACACATACTAATAATGATATCTATGCCAACTGCCATGTGCAGACAGATACAGTGCTTTTTTTCAACAATATATACACTCAAACCAAGCCTCTAGGATTAGGAATATATTTTTTTATATTTTAATCTACTCAGAAAGTAGACTGAATTTTGCGAGAGAAGCAAGATGTTAAAGCTCTGCATTTCTCTGTTTCAAATAACTTGGAAACAGCAGCGAGGCCCCACACACCAGCGAGTCAAGGCTATTGGAGCTGCTGCCCGCGTAGGGGACGCAGCGCTGTCCCCTGTGAGGCTTCTCCTTTGATCCGATCACCACATCTTACAGTTCTTTTTCTGATTCTCTATCTCGGTCTCATCTCCACAAAAAGTCCAGGCAGGTGTTGGTGCCCACAACTACCCTACTGTTCTGTAATGCGCAGCCCGGGGAAGGCACCGAGTTTCTCTGTGAATGGTCACAATTATTAACTGCCACTGAAAGCAAAAGCCTTTCAAATATTGCAAAAACAATGGGGGAGGAATGGAAATGCCTCTGCATTTCAGCCAGAGACGGCGCCAGGCTGCAAACACCTGCTCCCTCGAGGGACTCGGGGGCAAGACGCTGCTGTGTGTGTTGCTGCTTGAACTCCCAGGGGTTTCTCTCCCATATGCAGTTGGTATTTATTCTGTGAAATACTGTTTTTAGAAAATATGAAGCTTTTTAAGAATCTTATATGCAGCATCTCCAAATTCCGGTTATCTCCAGCCTCAAGCATGCTTCTGCATAACATACAGCCCCCTCCCCTGCAACCATTTTTAGCTGGGATGTATGGAAAGGAATTGGAGAACAGGAATACTCTGCTTCTCTGCAACTCACAGCCATGACACATGGGCACTCTAACAAGTGATGGAAGAAAAACCAAATACTCCTTAGGGAAATCTAGTGATTTACATGGACTCTACTCAACTCAGCAAAGAATGAGAGTCAAGAAGTAGCAAGGCTTTTCTTGAGGGCTGCAAAGAAAAGATGTGCATTTAAACACTTACGTGCAAGAAGGGAACAAAATCTGAGAAACAAGGTCAGGGTGACATCAATAATGACGTATCAAAACTGACTAAAATGAAAACAGAATATCTGGCCCCAAACCATGTCATTGTTAAGCACCAAAATTATCCCTGCCCTCCTGTCACACAAATGATTCCTCCTGATGTCACTTTGCCACTTCTTTGTGTGATCTGCTGCGAATGCCTGTGCAAGAGTCAGGGGCACAGGAGACGGCGGCCTCATCGCACCACCCTGAGAGCCACAGAGCTTGCCAGAAAACCTCTGAGAAAGGTTGCCTCTCTCTGTACAGGTTAAAGAGCATCCCAATACCCAATTCCTGCATCATCTCTACTCCTTTCTGAAAGATTTTGTGTATCACATCAACACACTACCATTTTAAGCTCTAAATAATAACCCCCAACCACATGCCAGGGGTATCATAATGCAAAGATTTTCTTTCTTGCAATCAGTTTGACTATATGGTATACAATAATGTGTTTGCTAGTAAGGAAAACACAGGTTTATCTCTAAAAGCAACCTATAATTTAAAGGACGTGAAGAGAAAGGATTAATCACAGCACATTAACTGGCGGGTGCAGAGTTTCTGTCACTACAACAGGAGAATGGAATGTTTTTATACAGTTCTTCTACCCTAATTAAAAACTGTCAGGAGAGCACGGTGAATCACAGCGCTACCATCAACACTGCTGCCCTTTCTGCCTGCCCAGTGCTCGTGGTGAGTCAGTTAACGGGGACTGCAGAATTTGAAGGGAGCCTGACATGGGAGTGAACACCGGGAGAGCAGCGAAAAGGGTGGGAAACGGCTGCTCTCCCTCCCCACCCAGAGGCTTATTCCAAAACCTGTGCCTGCTAAATTAGGTCGAGCTCTGGAGAAACGTCCTGATTGATAATCACAGGCGGGCGGAATCCTCTGCCAGGCAGCCCCAACCTTCTCAATCAGCAGCCTTTTCTTACTTAATTGCATGATTTCAAGGAGTACTAAGGAGGTGCTGTCAGATTTACATTGGCGCTTGTGCCAACCTCACCACTGTCGTCATGGTGATGGTATATAGGAAGGGACAAAATGCCAGAGACCCGAGGAAATGTCAGGGTTTTGGTACTCCCACGCCGGCTCCTCGCCTGGGATTCGCTCAACGCGTACGGATGGAGCTTATTTCTAGGCAGCAGCCAAGGTGACCAAGCAGCGCGTGTGCCACCTCCTCGCCAACACCCAGCTGGGGAGAGTGGCACCTCTCGGCCTCGCTCTGGCCAGGGGCCGGACGCTGCTGCCTCAAGGCTCCTTGGGGCTGCCAACTGCTCCAGCCTCAGCAGCACAGGGACACGACCGCCTGTGTCTTTGCAACCAGGGGAGGCAAAATTAAAGGTGGTGGGTGATGAATATTTGGCAATTTAGGGAGCTGTTCCCAAATTTTCATTTTCTTCTGGTTTTCCAGAAGAATCCATCCAGCATCCATCTTATGAGCATGCAAAGGCTGCACTATCAAGAGCTCCACTTCAACGCCATTCAGCTCCTCACCACCTGCCGCAATACCCAACCAAAGGTACAGAAGGCTCCTTATTTGTTACAGCAGTTACATTCAGCTAAGCCCTTCACGGCTTTATGACCCCCCTTAACTTTTATTTAGCCATATTTCCCCAGAGAAACCTCCTGCCTTCCAGGCAGCACAAGTGGGCTCCCCACTGGCAACAGCTCCTAGGGGCAGATGCTGCCTTTCCTTGCCCAGCTCCACACCAGGCATGAGTTGCCTCCAAAGAGAGAGCAGCTGGGGAGCTCATCTCCAGCTCCCACAATTAGCTGAGTTGAACAAAATGGACAATCAACCCCCATCCATGGTTACATCCATTTTATCACTAGTTTCAGCAAAGCTGACTTGCATTTTGGTTGGATGCACATGGTGCATATTCTGTATCTACAGCTTGTGCAGTTCTGTAATGGCATCTGAACGCTCCACGATAGGGACAAGACACTGCCATCCTGGGCAAAGTGTGGCCCACATTACATCCATTTTATCACTAGTTTCAGCAGTGCAGTTCGGTAATGGCATCTGAACGCTCCGCGATAGGGACGGGACACTGCCATCCTGGACAAAGTGTAGCCCACACGCTGCCTATCACAGGCTCTGGGCACATCCCATGACTACAGCTGAAATTCTTATCTTTATAGAGTACGGAGGTCAGCGTTTACTACTGCATGCACAGGCAGCGCACTGCACTACAGGCATAGTTTGCCTGTCTGTAATTTTCATAGTTAGCAACATTTCAGTCTGAAATGTACTGCAATCTTTACAAGGGTCATATGGACAACGCTTATTCTGCTGTTTCAGATAGGTCTTTGTTGTGTTTTCTTCCCTTATTTTGCAATGAACAAAAGTACAGAACGCCCCAAGGAAACATGAAACGGGAGGCAATCAATTCTTGGATTCAAGGGGTGACAACTCTTTTGTGCTCTCAGGAAAAAATTAGAGGATATAAATCAAGAATAGAGCTAGGAACTAGAAAAGGCCACATCAGCTAGAAAAGGAGATCCTGTGAGTGGCGTGGGAGTGGTTACCCAAGGTAAAGCAGTTGTAGATAATAATGTCTTATCCACCTACATTTATCACTGTGCAAGGTATTCCGGGACAGAAAGCAGCTACCTGTGATCAAGCTAGAGAGTTCCTGATACATAATATGTGATGTATCCACATAATGGACCTTATGGGAACAGGGAGCAAAATCCTATTTCCTGGATGGGACATGGTTACTGGTCCTGATATCGCGTTCCTTCATCCTGCTGATCGCTGATAAGTGTTTGCTTGTTACAACTATCTTGTCAGTCACAAAGGCCATCAGCACAAGTTAATAATGTACTATTCTGTCGGATCGATATCTTTACAGATCCTCCTGTCCTGATACAGAAAAGTTATTAGAAAGATTGGACTGCCCGAGCTCAACTCATCCGTTTGGTGATGCAGGTGGCTGCGGGGCTCGCTCCAGGGACGAGCCGCTCTGTTGCAAACAGACACGATGAGGAAGAGCCCGGGAACATCTTCACGGCAAAAAGGAAAGAGGAGCTTGGCCTCTTTTCCCTCTGGGGTAAGATTAACAAATCAAAGCCACACGCTAACAATTACAAAGGTCACTGCTAACCTCCAGCAAGCTTTATGCATAAAATCAAATTTCATTACCAAGTATTTGGTATTAGTAGCAAGGATGGCTAGATGTTCACATTCCTCTGTCCATTTACTGGCATAGCTGCTGTGATCATTTAAGATGCTCCAGCTAAAGCTATTAATTTACCAGGAAATAGCAGTATATTCCTTGTAGCAAAACCTGGAGCTGTGCATTTATTTCCATACTGAGTCAAAACAGAAATATGTGAACCCCAAGGCGCTTGTTCCTCACGGTTAGACCCACCACGGGAGCAAGGTCTCACTTCACCTGTCCAAGCAAAGCCACTAGGTGAGCAATGAGGATGAAACGTTAAGCCGCACTGGCATACACAACACACACAGTCAAGTATTTACCAATAACATAGCAAGTGCCCAGCACCTGTCTCCAAAGCTGTGCTGAGTTTAAAGACCCACGTCCCCCAGCATTATCCTCTGCTTGGTGCAGAGCATTTATCTGCTATTGAAATGACTAGATTTAATTAAAAAGGTATTAACTATCTCCAGAGGGTTTGCTGCTTCCTGCCCGTGAATGCTGTGCTTTATTTTTCGATGATTACTGCACATCACTCCCTCACCCGTGTTAGCAACAGTCATGCACAGGCGTATTGGGCTGAGACATGGCCCTGAAGTTTCAGAGCATTGCTCGGTTTTTGAAATTAGGAACAGTCCCCCTGAAACACAGGAACTGGTGTAAGCAGGTAAAAAGCTTGAGGAATCAACATAAAATAAAACTTAAGGTCTCCAGGACATCTCAGAAACTACTGAATCCATCCCCAGCAAAAATGGATTAGATTTAGTAGATTTCTGTATTGCATTTTGCATGATTAAGCATACAAACATCTTCAGTCCTTAAAACAGAAGAAATCATGATCAGATGTCCCAGATAACACTATAAAGGAAAGGCCACTGGGAAACAAAAAAGAAAAGAAATGAAGTATATTACTTCTCTGTAACATACAAAAATATCATTGAAGAGAATATTTATAATCTGTTGGTTTTAATGTTAGAACAGCATTAAGAATTTCAAAATTCATCTTTACTCCTTTTGTTACAGGACTTGCTGCAGAGCTAGAAATCTTCACAAGTATTCTGTTCATCCTTTCAATAAATAGAAGAGAAAATGCTGAATCTTTCAGTGAGAACAAATGCTTCTTTATCCAAATCAGCTATTTAGAAAAGCATGAAATATCTTTTCCCTCTCTCAGCTATTTAGAATCAAGACTCATTTGTGATCACAATACTATAACATCTGTCCTCTCTGAGGAAAAAAAGGCGTGATTTCTCTGGACAAAACGGTGGTATTTCTTAAAAATCGAATTGTTCTATTTATCAGTGAGAAAAAAAACACAAGCATAAATGACATTTTTCTTTTGCAAAGTACATCCAACACCAAAAATACGTTTCCTTCCAAATACTTCCCATTTTGCATACTAACAGTCAAATTATTCCTTATTTTCTTGACAGTTCTCCCCATGGAAATCATGCTCTGGATGCAGAAATCTGACTCCCTGGGGTTGGGGTGGAACTGGGAAAATCTCCTAATGTATCAAACGAAACTTAAATTAAATCCTGAAAGAGAAAAAGAATTCACATTCCCAAGATCTGCAGCACTGCTGATTATCTCTTATTCCATAAAATTACATTGCATTTAAAAAGCAAGACTAATAAAGGCTTTAGAATTTCATTGCAAGTCCATTAACTATGCAGTGTTTTTAGTATATGGTTATCAACAGTAGCCCAGAACTCCAAAACACGGCAGGAAAGATGCTTATGAAGCAAATGAAATATCCTCAAATTTAAATATCAGAAGTCCTGGATAATAAAAGAGGAAACTATAACTGCAGTTGCAAAGGTGAAAATATTAGAAGTCTTCAGTTTAATCTTGTATCAGTCTTAAATGAAACCAGAACTGTTGACCTTCCAGCAGCCAATCTACGTACTCTCGGTTAGAAATTTCTGTTGAGCTCATTCTGGGAGCAAGAAACAGAAACGACAGCCTGTTTGGCAGCTCTACCTCAATTACAGCCTTCAAGGGCTTCATATTCAATAGGCCACAATAAGGTAACGATGTAGGATCAATATTCTGTTAAATTATCTCATTTAAGAGATGATAGTGCAGGATTCATTCCAAGTGGTCTGTTACCTCCCTCTGCCCATGGAAAGCAAGTCTTCGCTGGCTAGTTGAACCAACATGAAACAGACTGCCCATGGTGAGATATGTTAATAACCAGTACAAAGGATTGTGGAAAATAATCTATAGCAAACACAGGCCAGCGCAGCATGCATTAAGTTGGTAGAAACCCCTGTTCTTGCAGCTGCACTGATGGACGCGGCAGAGCCGTGCAGCAGGGCTAGCTTTCCTCGGCCCTATGCAGGCACGATCGCATGGAGCTGCAGCCCAACACCCCGTCCTAACCCACTACAACAGCAACTGCTCAACACGGCTTCCCTTAAAAGAAACAAGGAGCAGATCGCTCCTGATGAAAGCGGGCAAAGCCCCATTGCCCAGGATATTCCTCATGGCCAGCATGTCCTGTCCTTTCCTAGATGCTGCAAAGCAGCAGTGCTGTCCGCAGTCCTTTCTCCATTCCTTTGATGCCCTTTCATGTCCCCCTATCTCTTACACTCTCATCTTTGGCTCTCTCCCAGGTCCTCCATTTCTGTTAAGCCCTGTTCTGTCTTGTCATATCTCTTTGATAATTTATCAGTCCTTTCCAGTTATGCTGAAGTTTGTTTGCAAGCAGTTGTAAAGTAGTTTTCAATAGAGTAACATTAAATGCATAAGAAAAGGAAAAAGGTTTATACCATGAGAAAATTTCATGGCAAATCTCATTATAAGGGCAGCACGACATATTCTTAATCTAAAATGCAGTCAATACGGTATGATTCACATTAACAATTCTTTTATTTTTTTAATAAAAAAAAACTTTTTTTTAAAAAAAAAAGAAGGAAGAACTTCATCCACTCTCTAGCTAGGAAACTCAGAACCCAAATCCTTCCTCTTGACATTGCTCACATCTGTCTTCCTCAGTGCAAACCCCGGCTCTGCACACCACCAGCACAATCAAAACTCAACACAAAAGGTTGTGCAGAACCCAGTGTCCCTGTGTCCCCCATCTCAGTGCACTCCTCAATGCTCTGCACGCTACAAAGACTGCAGTGTGCTACAGCAACATGCTCATATGGATCTGCGTTATTATGAGACATGCACATAAATGTTCTGCATTTCAGTCATAAATTATTGCCATCACCAGACAACAGGTAACACCACACAGTATCTTATACCTGCAAACACCCACAATAAGATCAACTTTAATGTATTGTTTTTTGTCTCTTTAGGCATATAATTATTGTTTTAAAGACTGTAAATAATCTCACTACTAATCCAGGAAGTGCTGAATAGGAAAGTGTCTGCTTACCCATGAAAAATAGGAGCAAATTGATAGCACCATCATTCATCCCCACAGCAGAAAGAGCATATTCCTTAGGAGGAGATAAAAAATCATCTCACCAAAAACACTATCTCAGCATCTTTGCTCCAAGATTGTTGATTTATGGTCAAAAAAGCATCATCCATACAAGAGTAAGTGGTTTTAGGTCCACTTACACTAGTCTGCAAGCTTTTGGGGGCAAGAAAGATCATTTTGCTGTCTGTTCAACACCTATAACAGAAGCTCACACCTACATCTGACTCCTTGGACAAAACAGATCAGTTACACGGGAAGAAGCAGTAACAACCGCCTGCTGCCAAAGGTTACACTGTTTCATTTGTTGGTTTTCAGAAAATACATCTATGTGCTTTCAAGAATGGCCATATGAGCACGCAGGAGTGTAGAGGTGGAAGCTCAGGGCATGGAAAGTCTTTCCACTCTACCAGCCATCGCAGCCAGGCACAGAGCACGTTCATGAAGTGCCATTCTGCAGAGTATCTTCCGTGTACCTACAGAAAAGGTCCAAGCAAAACTGTCCACACGTTAAAGCAAAAGTCTCACTTTCCATGGTTTATAAGTTTCTGTTTTCCTTCTTGTTCAAAACTGATACTGTACCATGAGACTTGGGACCCGTGAATGCGAGTTAATACAAGGCTGCAGCTGGGGGAGGAAACAAATTGCTTCAGCATTTTTGTGTTTTTAAATCTGCTGCCTATTGATATTCTCTTTCTTCTCTGCTCATTTCTTATTAAAGCTTTACTATTGTTCAGCTCCTGCTTTTATTTGTTAATACCACAATAATCCGATTACAAAACCATGGGAAAAAAAACAGCATGCAATTTAGGTGGCTAATCACACAGTCTGAATGTCAAACCACAAGCCTAGAATATCTATAAATCTGGAATACCTGATCCACAGATAGCTGAAGTTGATGGAAATTCAGTATCGCTGTAATTCAAGCCTATACTGAGGAATTCCAAATGTTTGTAACTAAATATTTAACATGGGAATGTGAACACAAAAGTATTATCATGCAATCTTATTCACCTGCACAGCAACAAAGGGTTAAGTTCGGCCACAATTTTCTCCTCCACTTACTCAAACCACCACCATAGGACTGGCTAATGAGCCAGTTTCTTAGCCGGTGTAAATTCCTGCCCTTCTGCAATTTTCAAAGCAGTAGATCCACTTCCAGCAGTGGGGAGTTGGAATTTGTCTCAATTGTAAGTGGGTCAGACTGATCTGCTTTCCTGCTTCTGAACAGTTTCTAAATCGAGGCTTTTCTATGTGCGTATGAGACAAAACAACATTATTTTAAAAAAGCAGGATAGCCAATGTGGAACATAACTTATCTCCAAGCTTACACCACAGCACAGACACTCACAGACTGCATGAGCTGCTTTGCCTGCAATAGCTTTACTAGAGGTACATTTTTAGGAGGTACTGCTATCCTATAAATGTTAATTTTTAATTAAGATTCTTTTATTTCTGTGTTCTTAATTGGCTTAGCAATTATTTAGAGAGACACCAGAAACTGCCTACTGCACTACTGTGCTAGGAGAAGCAGGATATCATGTTAAAAACTTTAACTGGTTTCAATTACCACCTCCATTACACATCTCTATGCAATCTTGTCCAATATTCGAGAAGTAACAAGTCATTCAAGACAAATGTTTCAAGGCAAAGCCGTATTGATGGGCACAGACAGCCCTAAGCTCACTCTGTGGGTGTCAGGTGTAGATCCAGGAGGCTGGGAAGGAGCATGGCACCTGGGAAAGCCACCAAGGCATTTCCAGACACTGATTTTATTTGCCCAAGCCCATGCTCAGAGCTGCTGAGCAGACTTAATTCTGTCATGTTCAGACAGCGGCATTATGGAAAGAGCTGAGGAACCTGCCCAGTGCCCTGCTAGCTGGTGTGAGCACATCCATATTTTCTTCATGCATCAACTCTCCCAGCCCTGCGAGGGGGATAAGCACATCCCAGCTCTTCATCCGCTCCTTTTGTCCATCCAGATGGCCTGCCCTTTGAGACAGGATTACTCGCTGTGTTTGTACAGCACCAGCACAAGGAGATGGCTGCCTTGGTAGCAAACATGCGATTTAGCTAAACAGGCAACAAAACGTACAGGGAGTCCCAGACGCCAGTCGTATCTTTTCAGTAAGCCTTTATCTGCTCTAGCCATTAAAAATGAAAAACCAGAGGACATGATTAAAATTACGAAGGCGAGGGGAAGAGAGGAGCACGAGTACAGGTGAAAACCCAACAAATCTTCCTAATTGCCCTGTTATTTAGTTGTCTGTAAACAGGCACGATGATCTTCCTTTCATGGCCTCTTGATTGATGGGAGCCAAAGCAGATGCAATTTGGTTTGTAAATATTTCTGGCAGAACTGACAGAGCTACACAAATAATAAGCATTTCAGTGAAGCAAAGCAGGTCATCTTTCCCTTTAAAAAAAAGGGATCAAGAATTTCCAAGCCAAGGTATTTAAATGCTGACATATGAAAAGTCAATGCACTGAAAACCTGCACAGAAGCAGACTGCTTCAGAGATTTTCTGTAGGAGCTTTATGCTCCTGGAGCTAATCACCAAAGCACCACGAGCGCCGTGGAAGCGATTGGATTTAGCAATGTGTATGCTGAAAATTGGCAGGCTATTCGGCGAGAGGCTTTGAAGCGGTCTGGTCTGTATGGAATTTCATTACCAGGTGTAAAAATATTAAAGATACCACTTTAAAAGCTGTTTTCAGAGATCTATACTTGCTGGATAGTGTCAAATAATCTGTTTCTATTAATAAAAGCTTCTGATAGCATATGCTCAAGGAAAACTATAAAAGTCTTCCAGAGCCTTCCGAGGAAAGTAGCACAGACCTAAAGCAAAGAGCATCTTTCTTGCCCAAAGACACACTCCAGAAAAAGCCTCCCTGTAAGCAAGGCTATAAAACAGGGACGTACATTTAGCATGCAGCTCTCCTCCTGCTCTAAAGGCAAGACATTATCCTCCCTTTTCATCCTCAGGACCATTTTTAAATGGTCTACCCGCACATTATTCCCCCACAATGCCTGGTTCCCAGGCAGGACCAGGGAAGCTGCAGGCACCTTGGGGAGACCTTGCGGCCAAGGAGCTGCTTGTAGCCCTGGGCTAGGATGGACAGGGGAGCATCAAGCGTGAGACCTGCCGCCTCAAAGAGGAGACCAACACAGCTCCAAGCCCTCGACCAAAAATATTAATCAACAATTTTCTCACTACAAGCTTAGGAATTTCTCAAACGCAAGTTTCTCCATCCCTGGTGTCCACTTCCAAGCCCCCTCGGTAAATGCCAGCTTGCTGGATTATGAAATTACTGAAGAAGTTAGTGGAAGGCAGTAAGAAACTAGTTTTGGTAGCAGTTCTATCTGATTCAGCACAGCAAGAACACCTCCCTTTTGTGCTCTGCTTAGCAAATACACATCCAGAATGTGTTTTAACTCCCATTGGTTTCAGAAACGTATTACAATATGTGAAACTGGATAGATGGATGCCTGAATTTGACGTGAAACTCTATTTACGGGGCTCCTGCACAAAGTCAGTCCCTTTATTCACAGTGCAAAACCGCACGGCGGACAGCGACAGAGAAGCAGATCACCTCTCAGCTGGCAGAGATACATCCTGCAGGCAAGAGAATTTCTACAAGCCCTGTAGACCACAAACAACATAAATATTTTCATGCATCTGTTCGGTCTAACACAGGGATAGTTTCATACCAGCACTTAAGCCACCCACACAACCACTTTGCAACCTCCATTCTCATTCATGCAAAATGCCTTCCCTTAGCAGCCTTCCTCCTGCCGAATCGCCACTCTGGGCTCTTCTGCTTTTTTTTTTTTTTTTTTTGGTAATGTTTCTAAAGCGATTCCTTGTTGCTGGTTGGTATGTTTGTTCTTCTGCTAAGCTTTGCTTTCTCATGCCTGGTTCAGCTTCTTTATGACCCATCAGCACAATATCCTCAGCCCGCTACAGCATCTCACTTTTACGGCTTTGCAGTCATTTGCATTTCAGCTGCCTTGACTGTTTGCAGGGTCTCCTGACACGCTGACTTCCTCTCACCGCTTCCATCAATTGCACAGAATTTATAGAGGAGATAACACAGGGACAGGTTTCTTGTTAGCTGAAAACACAAACTCCTGCATACCTGTAGCCTTCACATGCAGGCAGCTGGTAACATATGGCTTTCTAAAGCCCCAAGACAGACACAACAATTTCAAAGTTTAAGAAACCTTCTACAGGCCTGGAAAGGGAAGAACCAGGGGCATATTTTAAAAATGCTCAAACTGCAGCAGTAATTGTAATGGTCACACAGGGATGATTTAACTACAGTTTTCTAACCAACCCCCACTAGGGTATCATGAATAAAGGACAGATGCAAAAAAAAAAAAAAAAAAAAAAAAAAAAAAAAAAAAGTCATCCTCTGTGGTCTTATTAATCTATTTTGTAGTGAAAAACCATCAAGAAAATTGTCTCGTAGAAAGAGACTGGAGCACAAAGCTGCAGCTCTTTGGAGAAGCAAGGAAGTCTGGCTGCTGCAGCTTTATCCAGAGAATGATCTCGCACAGAAAGCGTCACCCCGCACCGCTTGCCACTATACATCACGCTAATTTAAGACACTGTTCCAAGTAAGGGCTATCATTTTTGTCCTAGAGAACTATTTGTAAGTAAAGCTAATGTTTGTCAAACCTCTGCCTCCTGTTACAAAACCTGCAACTAGGCTTTCTTCCATTAAACACCTAGAGGCTTATTGCTAAATACAACTTCCCCCTGCCCTGGAAATGCAGTTCTGTGAGTGGCAAGAGGACAGAGCACAGGCAGGAGCCAAGTCACCAGGACCTGGACTGCTGCAGTCTCCCTCCGTCCTTTGTGCAGGCCCAGCCACCTACAAGACATCCAAGTACCCCAGGCGCTTTGAACAATAAAAGTGCACTTCTGCCAAAGAAAACAAATACTCCTGCTCAATAACCACAAGCCTTGATTACACTGAAAAAATATAATGAGGATGATTGTGATGCATTTAAAAAATTCTGCTAAAATGTTAGTACAGTTTCATGTTTTAATTCTAGCAAATCATTTATAGGAAAAATCATGAGATAAGAAACTTAGTGATAGTAGAACATATGTTCAGGCTCTCCAAGAGCATTTATGCCATTTCCTATGTTTTGTCAAAATGACATAGTGATAAATGATAGTAGCTGCTCAGCAGCTGAAGTACTAAGCGATGCTACTCTTTTGCTTTACAAGAGTTTGTGCAAACACGCATACCATACAAAACACAGAGAGGGGCAGCAAGACAGTAAAGGACGTAGAGATGATAAACAAACAACTGAACACAATACAGGGTCAAAGCAATTCTGTCATGAAAATAATCTACCCTTCTCTCGCTCAGTATCACATGTTCAGGCTTGAACATCTTAGTCTCCCAAATGAATGCACACTAAGACAGAGGGGCTGTATTTGCATGTGTCTGGGAACGAGGGATTCAAGTGTGCCTGCTGGTCTCATTTGTATGATAGAGCCACCACGAGCCTCGTATGTCCCATTCTCTCGGCTGCTGTAGAGCAAAGCAAGGTGCAGCCAGACATTTCCTCTTTTAGAAGAGTAGTCACTGCATTAGCTTCTTTCCTGCTTCACTGTGAATGAGGACAAAGAAATGATTGGCATCTGTCAGATGACAGGCCAAGATGATTCATACTGAATGTTATTCATCTTCCCATAACGAGAAATAACCAGATTCACTTTATGTAAAGTTAATCTCCCTGCTAGAAATAAATGATCCTTTAATAATAAGCATTCCGAATCCTTCATATTTTTTTGACTATGCGAAAAGTTGTTGTTCTGTGTCATTCCCCTCCAGGACTCTGAGCTATCCTCAGGCCTTATTGTGAGATTTTGGTATCACATGTACTTTATGCAGTATGCCACCAAAGTAAGGATTTGAGTACATTTTGCAGATGTGGGGAAACGGGAGCTAGAAAGAAGCTCTTTCTTTCCAAGGAAGCAGGGCTGGCGCTTACCCAGTGGCTGTCGGGTGCTGCTTCACGTCAGGCTTGCTCTGCAGGACGTGGCTTGAGGCTCCTGCCCGGTCCTAGTGGCTCAGAGGCGCAAGCCAGAGGGTCAGCTCCACAACAGCGTTATCCAGCCTAACCAGGGCTGCAGTGATGGGCTCTATGGGGTTGGGAATGCACCACTGGGGTGACACAAAGTTCAAAAGCACAACAGAGATAACCGAGATCAACAAAAGGACGTTACAGATCTGCATTCTCAACTGGTTCAGCTCTATCTAGGTGGAAGCACTTTAAGCCCATGCAAAGCACAACTTCAAGAAGAAATACAGGAGATTAAAGATCAAAACTACAGCACTGGTGAAATTCAGATGCTTTGGTGTCCCAGGTTTGGTGATCAAAAACTTATTCAATTAATCCCAGTCAATTAATCCCAAAAAGTCTCTTCCATTGCCCCCTCCAGACCTGGACTTTCCTATGATGAAAATCCACCAAGCTCAAATCCAGGCAGAGGCAAAGCTAACTTCTGTAACTTAGATCTCAGCAAAGCTCATTTGCTTTTTAAAATATTAGCATGAGATACCTTATGCCCAGGGGTTCCCAAAGATAAAAACAGCCAAGCAACCTGCCCTTCCCCTCCAGCTTTTCTGCTGCAAACCAAGTGCCGCGTCTGCTAATAACGCTCCGAGTTGGCCTCAAGGGTGAGGTTACCCGAGCAGCAGAGAAATGTTAGGCCCACATGAACATCCTCCCAGCTGCCTGGAGGGCTGGAATTGGCCTCACGGGTGAGGTTACCTGAGCAGCAGAGAAATGTTAGGTCCACAGGAACATCCTCCCAGCTGCCTGGAGGGCTGGATGAAGCGTGTCTGCAACGCGGCGCTGCACTCAGCGCGCACTTCTGCTCGGCTGCGGGGAACGCCACCTCAGCAGAGCAGGGCATCAGAAGTGACCCAGGTCAAGGCAGCCCTTAACAGAAACGCGTTTCTAATGAGCAATTTGGGCTCCCCTTCCCACACATCAGCAGAACGACTGCCGCATCCTTGTTTGTTCAGGAGGGCGGCTGGCACGATCACAGCAGTCCCTTCTGGCCTGACCAGCCAGGGCTCGGTGGCAAGAGAGGTGGCTGTCTTGCAAAAACTGTGCCTAGGAATGAGATGAGATTTTGAGTGCTACTAAGGGAAACAAAGATAAGTAGACAGACAAAAAGACAGACAGAAGGACCCAGGGCGGGGTGGGGGAGAAGGAGCGAGAGAGAAGGAGCGAGAGAGAAGGAGCGAGAGAGAAGGAGCGAGAGAGAAGCAAGCACCTAGAGCACATATCTTATCCAGGAGGTCTGAACAGGGAGGTGAAAACCCAACCAAAGAAAGCAACCAAGCCCACACAAAGCAATTTCTGACCTCCTGAATTTAAGATTTAGCTCATAATAATAAATAACCATACAAATCAGTTCAAAGGATCACTAATAGCATGTCAAGGTTTGTAAAAAGTGTTTCCTCTCTTTACTTTAAAGAAATTCTTATTTGTTAGCATGGCCAAGGCAATTAAAAGGTGCAGCAGCCCCTGTCTAACAGGGCCTTCAGGAGGATTGTTTGATGGTGAACTCTGCATTTTCCTCTAAAACCCTCTTGCTTTTTAAGTCATTAAAATGTTTTGAGAAAACTTGAATAAATAATAATGGACTTTTAACTGCCTGTAGCTGAAATACAGGACAAATAGGAAAAAAAAATCTAAATTTTACCAGGTAGAGCACCTCTATAATAAGTGATACAGATAATGCAAGCATTCATAAGCTCTTTACTGTCTAAGGCTGTAGAAATGGTGTCAGCATCTTGTTTACAGGGCTGATGAATCGCATGGAGCACGTTCCTCGTTTTGTCTCCTTGCTAATTGTTCTTTAATGGAGACTACTCTATTGGTGTAAAAAATGCCTAGAACTGTGTTTTCTAGGCAAAAAGCCCAGTGCTTTAATTAATACCTTGAAACCATCACTGATTAATGGCACTGGTCTGAGGCTGTTGCACAAAAGTTTTTTGCTTGATTTTTCCTAAAACCGGAAAGATTAATGGTGTTATTGTTTGTATGAGAAGCTCCGCCCTCTGCTCCCACTTGGACCTGGGGAACACAAGTGACACTTAATTGCTCTCGCAGGCATTAGGAAGAACCGGAAGCCAGAACACCCAGGGTCCTTCAGAAGCAACAGCCGTGAATCTTTCCTACAGACTTGGAGGAGACCATGATTTCCATCTCCCACTCTTTCACTAGCTGTATTCTGCAAGAAACTGGCTGGGAACAGATATACTTAAAATTGCTCAAAACCTTGATTTATGTCACTCAGTGCACTCACTTCTTTAAGTCCGGAAGGAAGCTAATGAAATGAAAATCCACATTAAGCACCAATTTGTGCACATGGTTTAATGTTTTAGGAAACTGCATTCTGCTAAACTCTTTGGGCACATTCAGTTCCACTCTGCGGTGCACAATCCTGCCTCTGGTCCCAGAGTTACAGGAAAGGCGGGTGTGAGAGCTGCAAGTTCCCCATTTCTTGCACCTCCTCCCAGTCTGCGAGTCCTGCAAGTGCAGAGAGCAACTAGGACAAGCGACACCTCCCTCTGCCAGGAGCGAGCGACAGGTCTAATCCTGGCAACATCTTAGGACTGGCCAGTTGTACTGGTGGCAGGTGTAGCACAGCCCTGCACGCTCCTCCCTTCGCTCTGCAGAAAGCAAGCAGCACGGGAACATGAGCGACCACGCATCAGTCCTTTACCTGCTTGCACATCTTCCATCCTCTGTGAAGAGGGTGGATAGCAGGGTGCCCTCATCAGGTTCTTTATGTTCTCCCTTTTTCATTCCTACTTGCTAACTTCTGCACTTGGAACCACAGATACTCTACAGCCTTTTACCCATAACAAATCTTGTAGCAACTATATTTACCCAGTAGTTTTGCAGAAATCAATTTCCACAGAGAATGAGAGATGCAAACCAACCCATGCAAGTAAACACTTCAATAGCTCAGAAGCTTTTCAGAACATAGAACAAGCCTTTTTGGGGGCTTCTGAGATGGGAGAACCTGCATTTGGAATGGCCACGGTGCCTGCCCTGGTTTGGACACTGATACTGACAGGTTCCCTTACCTGGGAATCAAACCATCACATCTGTGTGCGTCCCACTAGGTGCACAGCAAGGACCTCCAGGACTCTCTCCTGCTTTCACTCACGTACAACATCACGTCTGTACTATGGGGTTTGACTACATAGTTATTTCAGGGCTTTAAATTACTCCTCATAAGAGCATCAGTTCCCCATTGGGACACCTCATCAAAAGACATAAATGCTTAAAGATAAATGCTGTGAATAAATAACATCACAATTTTCTTCAGCACTGCAACAACAATACTAGCAAGAAAAACTATAAAAACTCTTTATACTGCTATGATTTCTGTTGATTTAAGTCCTTTCTTCTTGAAATCCAGAAAAGACACACTGGACCCCTTCTTTTTAGTTTAAATGCAACAACAACAAAAATATGCACAGCACTTTTTCTCTCATCATCATTACATACTTCATCAAGCATGGTGATATCAAATGAGCTTCTTGAGAAATGAATGTGAACATTTTAGCTTTGAGGCCTAACTTATTTGATCTAAACTTTGAACAGTTTGGCTATGATCCTAAGAATCCACAAAGCAACCGAAATCAACAGACGCAGGCTGGGCACCACCTCGCCAGCAGATGCTCCCAATAAACGAAAATGTCATAATGTTGGCTAGTCTCTCAAAACACTTCTCCCAGGAGCATCACTTCCATGTTAAGACATGCTGCCAACATGTATCCCTTCACTCAAGCCTCCTTTTATTTCTGTAAAACAGTAGCTGCAAAGATAGCGACTGTATTAGGGCTGAGAGAGATGTAGATTTAATCTCCTGTTCATGGCATTGGGTTTATTTTGCTTGTAGACTCGGTGGAAGTATTTGTAAAGGGGAAGCAGACATAAAAGCTTTAAACTGGTCTTTTTACAGCAGCACAGCTACCACTGACAAAACATTTGGACAGTCAATTACTCGTGGGGTAGCGGGAAGAACATGAGTCCAAGTCAAGGGAGTTGGCTCTGGAGGAGGCAGAGAAATCATTATTTGCAGTGATCTGATTATAGTCAGTGCTGGTGTGTTTTCGTCATGTGGATAAGTTAAAGCTTTGGCTGTTCCATTTCTGCTCTTGGTGGTAGGCAGATGGATCGGGCGCAAGATGAAGGAGATGTAAGGTGTACTGACCCTGAGCGCGGCCCCGTGCACCTTGCAGCATTAAGTGAGTGGAAGCAAGGAGGACAGCACTGGCTGCTGCGGCTGAAGCAATTTGTTACTTGCTTCAAACATCCACGAGACAACTCTGAAACACAGTTACAGACCAGGGTAGAGCATTATGAGACTCACAGCCTGCAGGAACTCAGTGTTGTGGTACATTTACCCCCAAGGCCCTTTCCCCCTGCTCCCCTTTACTCTGTACAGACTGGGGGGCA
Source organism: Tinamus guttatus (assembly GCF_000705375.1). The sequence continues at coordinate 222,500 of NW_010589221.1, read as the reverse complement.
TGGAGCAGCCACAGTGAGAGCCAAGCCCCGCAGCCACGGCTGCGCCATCGTGCTGCTCACTTGGCTCCAACAGACGCCAGGTCTCCATATGCTTTCCCACTTACTTCTCTAAAGCTTAGGGGACTCATAGCAATACAGAAAGCTAAATAGATTTGCAGAGCATTAGCATATTTTTTCTGCATTGACCTTTCCAAGAGACCTGTGCAATATATTTGCAGCAAAGAGCAAATTCCATATTACTTAAGTTTTTCACTTAATTATAGAACTCCTCATATTAAAAGCAACCCTCTTTTATGAAAAACAAACAAAAGAATATTTCCCATATTATGGATTAACAATAGCAATTCAACATCCTTTTCTAATTCCAAGCTCTGTGTGGTGAAAAAGCAACGCATCGTTTCCGAAGCTTTCCATTACCACCCAGGGACCCTGAGGTTGCCACCCACACCAAGTGGCTGCGTACTGCAGTAAAACTGAAAGATAGTTATTTGGACAAGGTCTGCTGCAATCCTCCCACCGCTTTGTTCTCCTCCAATAACTCAGTCATCATAAACCTAAGTAAAAGGCCGTTTATCACAGGAATGTAGCTGCTTGCATCTTTATTAAAGTTCAAAGCCATAAGAGCTAACAGGGAATATAGAGCTTTGTTTTTTAAAGCGCTATTAGAAACGTTCTGTTGTATCCTAGCAATTTATTTGCAAAGGCAGAGGGAGGAGAATCGCATCTGAATATGCACCCAGCGCTCTGGGCTGAGCTACGCCTCGCGCTACACAAACACGTAGCGGAGGCCGCCGCGGGCCTGGCGTCTCCACCGCTCCAGGTAACACTTCAGTAACAGCTTTGTGCTGTTATCCCAAGATGAGCTAAGGATCATAATAAGCATTTGCTGATATTCACAACTGAGTGGCATTTGCCATTTATAGATCACATATTTGGTAAAGCACAGTATAATAGAAATACTTTCTCTTGACAATAAGCCAAGACATTTTAAGCAAAACCTTAATAAAGGAGCTTTTCTTTCAACCTATGAGATCCCAGACATTCATGGGAATTTTTGATTCATTGCTCTTCAAAGGAAAAACAGTCTATTTTAAGATGCAAGGAAACAAAAGCCATAATGTTTAAGTAAAAATATCCGCATGCACACAACATTCTCTTGAAAATTCTTTACAGTTGTGAAACTGCCATTGCTACTGTGCAATAATCTGTAACCTCCTGTCCCTGGCTAACTTGTGAACTCCCTGCAGCAAGGATCCCTTTTGAGCCCTTCCTTGTTCAGCTCCTTTAAAGGAAAGGCCCATGCACAGGACTCTAAGCAATATAAGCACTCAGCAATATAAGCAATATAAGCAGATAAAGCAATATAAGTGCTTTGTCTGAACTGTAACCATAGGCTACCGAAATAAACCTCCAATTTTTAAGCATCCCCCAAAGACTGTTAGGGAGCAATGTTCTGCTGCCAGTGGCTTTTAAAACAAACAACCAAAAAGTTAAATCAATCCTATTTAGGTCCCAGTGCTCCACTTCCTGCTTCCTCTTAGTCTCCAACCAATGTGACATGTAAGGTAGGACACAGGATCCCTCCCTCTGGTTTTAGCAGGCACAGAGAGCACAAGAGGTGCTTGCAAAGCCCTGAAGAAACGCAGGACTTATGTTGGAGGACATGAAAGTTCAAGGTTATGAGAAACTCGTCAAAAGTCATTTGAGAAAAGCCACATACTAAGCAAACAATGGCAGTTTCAAACAAGGAACTAAATTCAAGGAAGCAAAATGCAACCTAATTGAAATAACATTGCCTAGTGATGGGATGAATCACAGGAGGATATTTTACCCACAAACAGAGAGCTAATAAATTAGCAAATGCTAGTCTCTGTAGGCTTATCAGTAGCAATGGGTTTGCAGCAGGGAATGTAATCAATTAGTGTGAAGGAGATCCCAAAATCTACGTGTTAAAACCTGAGAAGTTACCATGTGTAGTTGAGCCTGGAAAATAATCTAGCACCTTAGAGAGCCATTCCCTGGGCTTCCTTTGGGCTTGGATTTATGTGACTCCATTGACTTTTGTTATTTGGATTGTATTTCTTGATAAGCTTTTCTTAACCATTGCAGACACACTCACTCTAGAGGAAACATCTGGAAGTCGTTTTCTCTTTGATCCCATAATACTGCTCCTTTCTTTCCCTTGCAGCCCTTATCCCTCCTTCCTTCTCTCCTCTTTCAAAGCTATAACTGTTGTCTTTTCTTAGCTGGTCAATTCTGATGCCAGGATTTTGCATCTGAACAATCTCCAATGTGAAAAGGTTTTAAAGAATGCAGGAGTCTTAACCTTGATCTCACAACACCCCGCTGTTGTCCCTGAGCACATGCGGCCCACGTTCGTGGAGACTTCATGTGTCAGCGGGTCTGGGCTGGATGCCAAGGGCTCAGTGAAACCCTGGAGTTCACTGATCCTACAAGAGCACAGGGCCGATCACCTCCCTCTCCTACTGCCTCTTCTCTTTTCACAGAGAAGACACTGAACAGATAACAAAGCGCAGTTATATTTCATAATTTTTGTTTAGGCAGTAATTTTCACTGATTTAGGTAGGCTCATTCTGATCAACGTAAGCTAAAACATTAGCACAAATTTCAAGACTGGAGTATGTGGGGGCCCTGAAGTCCTCTAAGATTCAATGGTAACGTGCTTCAAGCTAGTGCCTTCATACTTCTCAAACACCAACCCAACTCCGTTAGGCAGTAATTTTCACTGATTTAGGTAGGCTCATTCTGATCAACGTAAGCTAAAACATTAGCACAAATTTCAAGACTGGAGTATGTGGGGGCCCTGAAGTCCTCTAAGATTCAATGGTAACGTGCTTCAAGCTAGTGCCTTCATACTTCTCAAACACCAACCCAACTCCTCCAGCAGCCACAGGCAACAGCAAGGCCTGAAGGCTGCAGTGTTTGGCTCTGGCCTCCACGGTGTTAAACCTCTCCCTTGTTCCTCCTCTCCTGTGAGGGGCCCGTGAACAACACATCGCTGTGTTTTATTTCTAAACTTGAGCGAAGACGCTCCCTCAGCTGATGAACTGGAGCTTAAATACCACCAAAAAACAGGCTCAGACTTGCTACAAGCCCGGGGATTTGTGCCAGTGGTCGAGAGGAGGGAAAGGACACAGGCAGGGCTGTTCAGAAAGCTTTGAGAAAAGAAAGAAAAATATGGGTTGCACTTGTAAAATGAATAAAATTAGATCGCACTCTAATATTTCTCAAAAAATGTAAAGCAGCAATGCTATGTGGAAATCAAGAAAATGTACAGGAAAAAAGAATATATATATACAGTTCTCAACTATCCAAATGCTGCCATAGCATCAAGGTGGTGTCTACAGAGAACAACCTAATTCACCTGCTTTCATTATGCAATCTTTCACATTTCAAAAAGAAAGTAACAGATGAAAAATTCAATACTGCATTTGCTTTGAAAAAAAATGAAAAGGTCATTTTTTGGCCTTTTCATTATTAATATCTATTTGGGCTTATATTCTAAGCACCAAAAAACTTTGCAATAGCAACCTAGATTCATGGCCTAAAAGTAGTTTTACAAGTGGCCACAAATGCATCTGTAAAGCTGAAACAAATCTCATCTTGTCAAATTAATCATTTTGTTCCAGCTTTTTGCAAGGAAAAGAAGCCCCTGGGCAGCTTCTCCAGATCTCCGCACAGCAAGAGTTGGAAAGAGCTGAAAGGAGGGCCCAGGCAATGTTAAATCCAATAGGAAGAGCAGTTCAGAAGCTAATTCGTATCCTTCAGCTTTGGGAAACTTCATTACAAATTACTGAATTTGCAATTACAGAATTATTCTTTTTTCAACATGATCCAAAACTCACTGAATAAAAACAGCTTTTATTACCACAACAGAATTTGCATCAAATGATTCTTAAAAAAAAAATAAATAAAAAGGGACAAAGGAACCCAAAAACCCACCACCTTGGTTTTCAAGCCTGAAACTTTCCCTCAGCTCAATCAGAATGAGTTTGAACCTTTTGCACACTGTTACTGCTCAGAAGGTCCCCTGCAATGATCCCTTTTCATTTCTCGGTCCTTCCTTCCTCTTTGTCTTGCTGGAGCCAACATTACAGCAGTGGGAAATAGGACATGCAGTACGGAGCTTGCTGAGCACAGACTCATGCTCTTGCCTTGTTAGAGCACCCCACAAGGCTTTACAAATCCAAGAGTATGTGGCAAAGTCCTCTTCCAACACGGGGGCTGCTCAATACCATATACTGTGTCATACAGCTCAGGTAATTGGGATAGACTCAAATTATAGAGGTATGACAAGATGACACGGGAAATGGAGGGCAACCACCCTTCTTATAAACAGTCATGCTAACAAAGGACAAATTTAGGGGAGAAAAGGGGGAAATGAAAGACAGGAGAGAGACGGAACAGTACTAATAGAAATAAAAGTCTCCTATCTTAATGTGATTATTCAGTAGCAAGGTTTAATTTCTGGTTAAAATACCTATTTACATGAATGCAATAAAAGCCAACTGCTTTTGTTTTAAAGAGACTACTTAGAAAGTTCACACTAATACAACTCTTCACATGTGCTTCATACTATCAAAATAATTTCCTTGTATAATTCTGCCAGGCACCACCACAAACCTAACATACGCCATTGAGCTCATATATGTGTATCTGCCAAACTAAGTAACACAGCAAGAAATTATGGACTTTTCGGGACTAGTTCAAAAAAACAAACACAAAAGGTTCTTGCCGAACTGGAGCGCAGGGACAGGGCAGCAGCTGCCTCGTGAGGGGCTCTGCCTCCATCCTGCCCACGCCGAGCTCACCCTCAGAGCTGACCGCCACGCGCAGCCGCGTTGGGCAGCGCGCAGAAGGAACGAGCCCCTGTCGACAAATACTCATTCTGAACACAAGAATGTTGTTTATATTGTCAATTTCAAATGGTAACAGGAGTCACTTGTGGATGTTCATTTACTTACCCTAATTTAGACTAGCTCATAAATTATCTGAAACTTGAAATTACATATTAAGTTAGCAGCACATACTGTTATAATGATATAAGCTAAATTTCTCATAAGAGATTTGGTCTCAGATCAAAGTTGGCAGTTTTGAATTTACAGGATTCCTAAGGACAAATAGACTAACCAGACAGGCAGAGCCGATCTAATTTGTTATTCGTACTCATTAAAGACCCACAGCAAGTAATCTGAAAGATGCGCCGTGTTGCTGTAATTTTGTTTCCATCAAAATATTTTTTTCTTTTATCTTCATAAATTTCAGCTATAGAGACTATTTAATTCTCATTCAGCTCATTTTTACACTAGTTTAATTTTGGACTTTGAAAGACAAATGCGAACGAAAAGTTACAAAACTCCGCCAAACTCATGCCCCGTTGTCTTTTCTTCTCTTTTTAGTGAATTAGCAGATCACCTACTCCAAAATAAACCTTTTCCTCCCAAATACATGCATTATGATAATGCTAGCAGCTTCTCTAAGTGAGAGATTTCCTGTGGATAAAATAAGGTCGACATTCTAAAGAACTATAAATCAGGGAAAATTTTGCCTTTGGCATTCATGAGCACAGGATTACTTTCTTAAACATTTACTTACAGCTACTGCAAGGTCATTGCAGGAAATGGGAATACCGAGCACTTCCCAGCACAGAGGCTGCCCCTTTAGTTGGGCACTGAAGTTTGCCTTTGGAACTACTCTGATATTTTTGAGGAAACAGATATGATTTTCCTTTTTAAGTAACATCAAAGTGGGACAATTTGTAACATAACAAAAACACATGACATTCATAATGTAGAACAGAAGGTCAAACCTAGCCCTTTCAGGGTATTAAAAGTCTAGCTTGGATCTGCATATCTTAATTTGCTCAGCTGGATAAAATCTTCCATAGATGCGTTTTTTTTTGCTCATTGCCTTTCTTATATAGTAAATCAATTCTTATAATAGTACATAAAACCTAATCATTATCCAGATGAGTCCCTACTTATCAGGTCATTTGATAACATGCTGCCTAAATGAATCTCATTTATAAAGTCTTTTCTTACCCTTTCAGTGCCAAGATTCATGACCAGCATGACTGAACGTGCAGCATTCGTAATTAGCAGAAGTCCATGTACCAAAACTATTCCCAAGACAAATGCAAGAGCAGGTACATGTACCTTATGCGCTTGATACCACATCATGATTGGAATCATTATCATTTGTGCTGCCATTATCTACTCCACTGCAATAAACTTAAGCACCAGCCTCACCTGTTACACCAGGCACTTTTATGAGGGCGGTTCGCTAGCGGCAGAAAGCCCATGTCACCTCTCATCACTGGCTTTTTTGGACAGGACCTTCGGTGAGGACAATTTTATCAAATACCTACCAGTGAAAATCTCTCAACCAACAATTTATTCAACCTATTTTTCCCTTTTCTTGTTCATGAATTGCCTGTGAACAGATTGCATGTTCCCAGCTGGATTCATGATTCAAAATGATTCAGCTATTCATCAGCAAATATATTTTGATCTGCAGATGGTTTTCAAATTACTAATATTCATATTCAAAGGCTGTGCTCTGTTTGCAAGGGATCTAAGTCACATGAGGTCAGATGTATCTCATCTGCCTTCCATCTTTAAATTACAGTGTATAACATCAAGTGCTCTTCAGACGTTGTTTAGACAAGTTTTGCCAAGGGTGATTCATCACCTATTGGAGAAGGTTAAATATGTAAGAAGTCTCACCCTTTAGAGGCTTCCCTTTTTTTCCTATTAATCACAGAGGAAGGACGGATGGCTAAATTTGACTAGGTGCCTAAACTTCGGACAGCTAAAGCAAGATGAATTCCAGCCATGATATTTTCTTGTATTTTCCTCACCAGTGCCTTACATAACAAAACAAACACAATGAAAAATACTGCAATCACATTTAAAACGCATTGCTTACTCAAAGTCCAGAAATTTTGCAATTACCACTGTCCTGCAGCAGCAAAGGGGCTTCCAAGCTCCAACTGCTACCAGACATTGCAAGTCTGAGTTATGATAATATTCTAGCAATTCATCAAGTAAGTAGAAAGAAACATCTTTCTTCCTCTACATCTCACCTTCCTGGAATATGACTACTGTAAATGAAGATTTCTCTTTCTGACCGTACTAAAAAAAAGTAACACAGACATCCAGGTCCCAGGATATAATTGGGGCAGAATGCACTTTTAAACCTTCCTACAGCCTTAGGGAATATTTCCGTATATTCCACTTACATTTCCACTTATACAAGCCCTTTTTGTATAGTTTATGAGAAACACTTCGGGTACGACTTCTTTTTTAAGAAAATTTTTACCATTAACAAAATTCTAACCTTCCAGAAGTGGATTATTTAGCAGAAGGTATCACTCCTTTCACTGTCCAGTTGTGCAGAACCAACTTACCATACATCCTTTCACTTATAAAAGTCCTGGGGGAAAAACGTCCAGTTGTGCAGAACCAACTTACCATCCTTTCACTTATAGAAGTCCTGGGGGAAAAATAGTCCTTCTAAAAAACCTAACCTCTTATTAAAAAGCTTTTCACACCATCTTATATTGTCATGCATGTCTCGTCTTAAATTTACAGCCAAGATGAAACATCTTGATAAATCCTCCCAAGAGGAGAATTTCCATCCTCCTTTTAATGTCTCCTTAGCTTTTCCTTTAGAGATGCAGAGATGATGGCATTTACTCAGCCATTTCACCTCTTCCCCTCTACTTCTGCAAGCAGCTCCGATAAATACTGGTAATTTAAAGATTTAATTTTTGCCACTCCTCCCCTAACAAAAACGTTAATGTCATCTTCTCCCCCCAGGGAGAAGATTTTTGCAACAATATTATCTTTTGCCTTTCTGAGGCAGAAAGCGAGTTCTGTTCGGTGTTTTAATATTCACAATGGAGAAATATTAAATGGATCAATAGGAAAATGAAGCTGTTGCAAGTTGATCTCCACGGAGTAAGAAAAATGCAGAGGAAATAGGAATTATTAGGAAAAAAAGAAAATTAAATTTACATGCTTGAGATAATAAGGCATGTCGCTTATCCTCTGTGGTTTCTCTAATCTAGCTTTACTTAATTGCATTCTTTGTAAAGACATATTGTTTCATTTCTTTCCCTCATGGATCTTTTTTTGTTGGGGGAGTATATAGTGTAATTACTAGCTCCCAGCATTATCTCTACTTTTATAATAAAATGTCATGATTTTGAAAAGAAAAAATTTCAGGCACTGTGTAATGTCAATCATCTGTCTTTCCAGGACGGAGCAGCATTCCCTTTGTTCAAAATGGGTTTTAAGGGTTGAGGGAAACTGTCTTCCACATACAACTATTTTCTAAAAGCAACGTCCCCATCTGCTTAGTACAAGAGCATAGTCTCAGTTACTATCACAATTTTAAAGCAAATTTTTGCATGTCATTAACAGCTTTCGTGTTTGAATGTATAGACAGAGTTATATTCACAAAGAAAGAGAAGGGCAAATCATAATATTTCCCCAAACTTCAAGCATCTGTTTTCATTTTAGTATCTTCACGAATAAGACCAAAGCTATTTTTACCCTATAGCTTTTGAATTTTACTTAGGAAAACTTGACGCTTCCATCATTAATGCACTCATGAAAGAAATTCCAAAAGGAAAGCTTGTACCTGTTAACAGCTCTTAAACCTCTAACTCCAAGAAATAACAACGACAAGACCTACTATGCTTACAGAGCATCCACACGTTCATTAGGCTACCCAGGGGATACCAGGGGGTGTCACCAGGTGGGCACATAGAAGTGCAGGAGAGGCTGTTATTTGGCCAAGGGGCAGTGCTAACACCCCACCCAAAGGACTTGGATGCCATCTAAAATCCTTTTTTATTTACCAAATATTTCCAGAAAAGCTGTTTTACTTTAGCCAGCAATCTATCCTCAACTACAACTCCCACTGAAGCCCTGACATTTTTGAACAAGAACGCATCAATGACTGGGAGTTTTGCATTTACAGATTGACAAAAATGGAACCTGAAATGTCACTGGAAATACAGAAATCTCCCAAGCCAAAACAAGACGGTAGAAAGATGACAGATAACAACAGCTCATGGTAGAGTCAAAATATTTTGGTTCCCATCCAACTGCCTTTTGAACTGTATAAAATCATTAAAACTTAATAAAGCTACAGTGACATTATTAGAATATGAGAAATGTTATTGAATATTCAAAAAATAAAAGTGTCTATTGACAATCGTTACTTAAATTGTAAGTAATTATAAATATGTTTTAAGATTAATTATAAATCTGTTAGTTCATACTCCTGAATGCTTATATATAACTATTAACTGCAAGTACATAAATAAATGAACTATAACCACACACAGTATGTATTGTTATTTATCATTGGAATGTATTTGCTTCAACCACACGTAAGGCACAGGAAAATGCTCAAACACTTCAGTCAAAAGCTCTCAGCTCCGTAATCCAAACCTTAATATTAAATCCTAAACCTGAGAATTTCACATTTCTTATTACATATATTATGGGAAACGGTGGCATTTTAAGAAATGTCTGAGAAATTTTAAGCTCATTTTGAGTCCTAGAAAATGATTTACGTGTTCCTGTACTTATTGCTCTAGATAACTGACCATTAAATTCACTGCATATCTGAACGTGAAAGTCAAAGAACAGTGACTGTGTTTTGAAACATGGTTTATGCTAGATCCCACCAGTGACCCCATTAGCACAATAGACTTTCCTACGAGATGGTCTAGAAATTGAAAAGGAAAGCAGGGAAGGAGCAGCTCTGAGGTGACTTGCAAAGAGTTTGCAGCTTTTCCCTAATATCCTGTTATTTGGATGAGGGGACTGATTCCGTGCCCATGCTCTTCAGCTAAAAACACACAAACAACAAATAAAATCCCCCTGCCTTTGGATATGAAAGATTCACTGGAAATCTCTGGCAATCAAAACTCAAAATCTGATCAGATTTGCAATACTTGCAAATTTATGTTTGATATTTTATCCCAAGTTTCATAACTCCGCAGCACCGGTTACTCAAGACAAATGATTAACTGAGGGAAAAACTGAAAAAAGATTGCAGACATATTCCACACATCTGAGTGGAAGAGATTAGTATAAGATGAATACTGGAAAAAAACTTAAGGAGCATCTAGAGTGGCAATATAAAGCTGTTCTTCAGATGAGGTATTTTCAGAGAGGTCACTGCACTGAAGCTCAAAGCAAATGCCTGGACTGACAACACTGCAGACAAGCCACAGGATGCCCCAGGAATGAGGCACCTAGTTGTTCTTTTTTCCAAGGCTGGACATCTTCTGCTGAGTATTACAGACTCAGGTCTCCCCACAGCCGTGCCTACACATTCTATTTTCTTACCAGATCTGTCAAGAGATCACAAACATTTCCCCTATAGGTGACAGCAGTGGTTTGAGGGTGGCTGAATGCTGGGACAGTTCCAGCAAAGCCCAATTAAACATTAGCTTTGTGCAGACTTCGTTAGAGGGATCTGCAAGTGAGCAATAGCCTCATCTTTCCCACTTCATTTTCTTTTCAGCAAAGGTGTACAATGGTTACAAAATTCTTGCTTATATGCTTCTTACAAAATTTATCTGAATTATGTCTATAGCAATGTTCAAAATTGCTTTAGAATAGAGTCTTCTGTAATTTTAATATATGGGTACACAAGTGAAAGATGCCAGGAGCCACTGAAACTTCTTCCTGCAGATTATTTGCCTTCCAACTACCTACAATTCCCTATAGTGCATGAAAAACTAAAGCAAAGTTTTAACACAAAATAAACTTGTATTTATTAATGCATCTTCAGGAAGAGTTTTATTAAGGGGCCAGAAGTTACACTGCGTTATTATGGGTAATAATAAAGGACATACATAAAAACTTCTGGTAATATTGGCTTAGATTTAGATGCACAGTTAAGGTAACCTTCTATTCCTCCTCTTTTATATAAAAAAGCTACTGAAAACACTAGAGATTACAAGACACTGTCGTTAGTTGTCATACTGTGTCTATAATTACTTACTTTGTTCCTGAAGCCATCACCATGATAAATTTGCAGTTTTTCCCATCTGCCAGGAGTAGTAATGTGCAATACATTTAACAACTGAATTTGCATATAGAAAGTATCACTGACCTTTGAATTTAAAAGGACAAAGATTTACAAGGACACCCTTTGAAACAAAGTGCCTAGTTTAGGCAAAATGGAACAGCACAAGAAAAAGAAAGAACCCTACACTTTCCTCTGAATACAGGAAAAACTGCAGATTTTACTACCAACAAGATCTTTGATATCCCTATGAAGTGGCTCCCTCACGGTGACCACACGCAGGAATGGAAACAAGGGCAACACCAAGGCAGAACCCGTGAAGCACCTGGCTTGGCCAAGCGGGGTGTTGAGCGTGTGCAGCTGCGCTGGGAGACAACCTGCAGCCCCGCGACGAGCGCGGACGCAGCGGGGGCCGCGCTCTGCCCGTAAGGGTCTCTTTCCAGGGCCTGGTGCTGCTGACAGGGCTCTGCTCCTGCAGCCACGTGGGGCTGTCGGCTCGGCTGCCCCCCAGCTCGGCAGGGCTCCAGCAGAGCTACGTGGCTGCAGCTTGAAGCTGATTTGCATGGAGGCCAAGCAAGCTCATGATGGCCAACAACAGGCTTAGAACCCAGCGCAAAATCGGGCCTTAAAAAATCAGAAGTCCTTCCTGTGCTGCCCTCCAGGGGGCAAAAGAGAAGCCTTTTGCCCAGTTGAGGCTGCTACCTTATTGCCAGGCCATTACAGGTACTGCAGACTCCCAGGGCTGTCCCCCTGCACTACAACACAGCCCCAGGCAGCTCTCCTGATGCCAGAGGTATCCAGGTACAGACTGCACATCCATTCCCCTTATCCACCTCTACGTTCACAGAGTTTTCAGGAAGTTTTGATGTGCTTTTTGATGGATACTGTCATTGTGGAACAATGCATCACTACCAGCATCTTGCTCCCAAATGTTAATTTTGAATTTAGACAAGACAATTCCAAATAATTCCCATTTTTGGCATCTCAATCCTCCTGTGCATCTGCTATAGGTAGCATGTGGCAATGCTGCCACATCTTGGATACTGTACTGCATTTAAATTTCAGAAAATATTTAAGAGGTGGGGCAGTGGGAGAAATATAAAGTACATCACATATTCTTGACATATTCTAATTTATTCAAAGGAAGAAAAAAAAACTATCAAACTTGACATATTCTCAAGGGGCTGTATGTAGTCTCTTCAGCCTATCTCTACTGACGTCCTTTTGTTAACATTAATTTTCGTATTGTCAATAGTGCTCCCAAATAACTCTAGGGAAGAAATTGCTATAGTTCAGCTTACCATGCCATGAATGAATTATTCATAAATGTCATTCTGGCTCATAAAAACTTAAAATATTAGTTCAGAACATCATCATAAATACAACTTTAACACCGACTGCACAGCTCTTACTCCCACACTACAACGCTTTTCCAGGAAGCTATGATGATTCAAGATAAAATGACGCTTGCAGAAGCAAGGTAAAAGTCTGAAAGATGAAGAACGGCTGAATTTTGAATTTCTATAGCATTCTTAGAACACGGCTTTTTGGTCATTCTTACAAGAGTTTTGCATAGTCTTGTTATCGGATTTCTTTGCAAATTTCCCTGGCGTATTGTGTACAATATCCATTCCCCTACACTGCCCCTGTGTTTACACCACCAAAGCAAAGAAGGGATTACTTGCTTACTATAACTCAACCCTTACGACTCAAATTCTGCATGTACTTAAACAGTGTCTCGCAGGTCTGTGAGGCTTAGCTGCACTGTAGACTAGTCATGGAGAGAAGCTAAGAAAAAGAGTGCGGTGACTAGCACCAACACCAAAGTGGGCTCTGCTCTCCCAGCTACGGATTATCAACCCAGCACATCGCCAACAGAAGGTATTTCCTATATTTCTTTTCTGACAGTGACAAAACACCGTGAGGAAGAATTCCTCCTACAGAACAACAAATCATTACAGGGGATGAGAGGAAGACAACCTAGGAAGGAGAACAGGACACTGGTGAATAATAAGGACTTGCTGTCTTCACTCCGGAGCTGAACAAGCTACTGCGAAAAAACAGTTCCTGTGAAGAGAATATGTCATTGAGAACATCCTGGAGGCATAATATTTGGAAAAACTGTGCATTATCATTCAACTTACAATTATTTTCACAAAGCATCAGTAGACATGGGAAAGAATAGACGACCTGCCTGTTACTCGCTGTTTTCAGCTGATTTTCCCATGCTTGCTTCTTACAAACAAAACAGCATGCAAGTTTTTACTAATATCCCTTAACTATAGTTTTGTGAATAGTTTCAGCAATGAATTCTGAATTCATATACCTTAATCCAGTGGAGTACTTACACGTTGCCTCAATTTTTATCCCTTCCAATGTCAGTCAAGAAGCTTCCTTGAATAAGCACTGCTTCAAGTTTTCTGGCACATATTGGACAGATATGTTCTTACAGAAATTTACAGTTAATACCTGAGTCGTATTTAATTTGGAATATGTATGAAGATTTTCTCAACTCCAGCAACTCTTTGGCTAAGCCTCAAATTCAATATATGCACCTGATAGAAAAAAATAAAATAAGAAAGATACTGGAATCTGCTTTTCACGACTATTTCTCTAACACGTTCTTCTTTAGCAAACATCTGCTGTGAAAGGAGCTTTCTGGAAAGTGTTCAAGCAGCAGCAAAAAGGGATGAGAATTTGACAGGATGAATAATCAGGGACAATTTTTGGATGGGTTTGCTCAACTCTGTGAAACAAAATGGGACTAGAGGGCAGTACTTTGGACTCAGCAGCACTGCTAGGTACACGTCTACAGCTTTTATCTTCCACTGGATGTGAGTTTGGCCCATTGAGTGGAAGATGTGCAGTGGCTTGGGCTCATACACCAAGCATATGGTGGAGTTAGATTAGGAACAGTGAGAGAAACTCTCTCTATACAGTAACTGTGGTCAATTCTCCCTAAATCTGCCTGCTATTGGCTTGCGAACAAAAGCAAAATCAAACACCTGTGTACCAGACAGAGCTGCTGAAGTGCCAGCACCGACCCATCTGCAGAACATGACATTAGGCAGCTTCTTTTCTTGGGTGAGACACAAGACAGACTCATCAGAGCAAACCCACAGCACCACTAAGGGAAGAAGCCGACTCTCCTTTTCTTTCTTTGCCTTTTCCTGCCATCATAATTGTAGCATGAACAGGAATGAAATATTCATTTCCCTCCCCCTCATCAGGTAATTTTCCAGGTCTTGAACCTATATGCTGTGAGCCTCATCCTTTCCTCTTTTTTGGTTTGCCTGCAGCTTTATTGGCAGATCCTGTCAGTGCTCCCTTCCCTCCCCTGACTTCTGCTATGCTCCAGAGAACCAGTGAGGTTTTCAAAAACACTTAAATTCTGGTGGTGAAGTGTGACATTAATCTGATGGACATTGGAACAGGAGGGATCATACATATTTGATTCAAGTATCATCTTACGCAAACTGTTTGCTAGGTGAGCATCTCATTCAGGTTGTGTTCCTTCCATCACGGGTATGGCCTTTCTACTTCTGCCTCTCTTGGCGACTAACACGAGTGGCAGTCCCGACGTAGGGTGGGATTTGTTTGGGACTCTCAATTGTCTTTCCTCACAACTATACAGGCACATCCTATATATCTCAACTGTTCTTTCAGAAATAAGATGCTGTAGTGAAACATCATCAGAAGCAAAGGTTTAATAAAAGATGGCCTCCTGTTTCCTCTAGTACAGGCCAAAGAGGAATGCTCCTCTTCAGTTACCCTCTAAACATGAATTCGGAGAGCAGAAGTGATAACTGGAAGTGGCAGAGCAGCTGTACAGTGTTGATTAGACATTAGCATCCATAAATTTGCAGAAGCTGGGATTATTCACCAGCTTGGAAAGATCTCACATTGCAGGTGTGCACAGAGTGGCTTAGGCAAGAGCCCCAACATGCAGCAGACAAACTGACACAGAAGATTCGGCTCCTGAAAAGCAGATGTACAACAGCAAAGCACACTCAAGCTATCAGCTGCTTTTCTGACTAGCTGCCATTGCGCACTCTCTCAAAGAACAGTCAGGAAGCTCCTTGCTGCTGAACACAGTAGTTTACTGCTGTCTGAGGCGGTCCTCAGATTTGAGGGCTGCAATTCCCATAAAGAAACAGTCTCACCCACAACTACATAAAAAATAAAGTCTAAACTGTCTGCAGAGGCTGTGCTGCCTTAAGGCTGTGGTCTTGTGCCCAATGCATGGAACATTTCAGGTTGGCAGGGGACTCTGGAGATCAATTGGTCCAACACCCTTGTCAGACAGGATCAGCTAGAGCAGATCGTCCAAGACCACGTTCAGCTGGGTTGAATATGTCCAAGAGTGGAGATGCCAAAACCCCTTTGGGCAACCTGCTCCAGTGTTTGACCACAGTAAAAAAAAGCTCTTTTCTTATGTTTAACGGGAATTTTGTGTGTTTCTTTTTGTGCTCAGTGTCTCTTCTTCTGTCACCAGAGACCACAGAAAAAAAGAAGTGTCTCTTTTTTTGACACCCTCCCATCAGATACTTATATATATTGCATCTTTCACAGTCTTAAATACTTGTTACCTTTGTGAATGCTAAACCAGCTTACGCAGTATCCAAGCAGGCCAGGTACATGCCTAGGCATTTCCCAGGAGCTCACTCCACCTCTCAGCACCAGTAAGTTCACACACACCTAAATGCTATGAAATCCTCCATCTAAAAAATACTACCCCAAGTAAAGGACATGGGCCAAGCGCTCATTCCCTGAGTATATAAAAGAGAAATATCAACGCTGAAAAGAAACATAAGGTTTGCTGATAATAAAAGTGCTGATTCTCTAACAGCTTTTTGTTTATTCATCTATTTGCTCATTCTTAAGATTACAATTCAGTTTATCCTATATTCCTCCCTCCTAACCTTTTGACATAACAATCTACATCATCAGAGTCTTTTTCAAATTTTTTTTTTTTTTTGTATTTATCCCTGGGTAAAAGATGCAGTTCCTCTGATCATTTTATGAATAAATGGCCAGTAATTTTCTTATCTGCATATTTCTGTTTACGGTTATTCAGTTGTTATAGCTCCATGTAAATACCCAACAATTCATATGGGGAAGGGTACTGTTACGGAAATGAAATGCTTTCATCCCTGCGAGCGGTAATAACTCCTGAAGCTGAAGGTCACTGCTAAGTGTGAAAGGCAGAATGAACTGAGTCCCTACAATTTTATATTTGCCTAACAACATCCAGTGAAGTCAGCAGAAATTTTTTCCAATGGGCAAGGGACCAGGTCTGGATTCTGCTCCCGTCCCCCTCACGGGGAACAAAGGTCCCTTCGGGCACAGAAAGCTGAGCCAGGATGTGCAGATATAACAGAGAGCGAGTGCTGTGGAGGAAGAAGAAAGGGCAGAGATGTCAAATGAAGTTGCAAGTTTGTCATAGCAATTTGCTTGGCTTCAGCTAATATAAGATGACATCGCTGCTAAAATGGTCAGTCCTGTCCTCAACCCCTTGTCCCTCACCCCAGTCCCTCACAGCATCTCCGCTTTGTCAGGGTCCCCTTTCCCTGCGGTTCCATGCAGTACTGACCCAGTAGCAAAGTAACCTGGCAGAAAAAAAACAAACTTTTTTGAGCCTCTTTCTCAGCTGGATCAGCAAATCAATTTGCTTCATTGTGCAGCCCCACAATCCCTAGCGCACAGAACAAGACAAGATTGAGGGACTGACCTTATTGGCATCATTGTGATCTTAGATCAGCTTCTGCTGACTCTGTAACGGCAGAAGTCTCATACTGTAGCAAAGCCAACACATATGGGATGGAACAGCTGGCTAAAAAAGCGGTGGAGAAAGGGCCAAGAAATCCACAGCCATAAATATGCCTCCCTCCCTGCCTCTCCCAGTGTCCAAATGAGCCATTTATAGCCTCCGCACTCGAGCCATGGAGCAGCCTGTCAGGATTTCTTTCTACACAAGCTACCTGATGCTTTGAAAAAGGGTTTCAATTACTCACACTATTTAATTGGTAGAAGAGCAAGCACTGAAGAGCCTGGTTTTTGAGATAGCAGAAGACATACTGTTTAAAATTGGGATTACTTGATAAAAAAATCCATTTGCAAGCAGATAAATGTCAGCAAAGAGACTGGAAATAGGAAATGTCTGTTAAATAAGGCAGGTCACTGTCAAAAGGAGATTCAGATTTATTCTGAACAAATAAGCTGGGGTTTAAAGGTTATTGTACTAAGGCAAAGTAAAAGATAAAGCAGACTGTTATCCTATTCAGCATTATATACAGTAAATTAAAGGAGGCAGCATTCTGACAGTACATATCGACTACATGCTGTTGTGTGCTACATTCTAGGCCGGTAAATACTTAAGCATAGAATTATTCGTCAAAGGATAGAGCGCAGAGCACTGGATTAATTTCGGACCTCAGGTTTAAATTCTTATGCCAGACTGAGGCTTCCAAGTATACAAACAGCAAAATTAACAGCAGGCATTTCACCCAGAGCAGAGATCTAAACACATTATTTTGACACAATTTTGATGGGTCAAAGGAAATTTTAATCGACTCACAACGAAGAGAGAGGAACCCCAACATTTATAAGATACAAGCATAATTATTTCTATATTGAGATTTGAGAAACTATGATACAACATGAAAAACCAGTACTATTAAAGAACTGTCTACTTGTGACTGACACTGACTTGTGACAGTTTTTCACTCCACATTGGACATCCCTTTCAGTTCCAGAGCTGCTCCCACGGCTTCCCACTGCGGCTCATTCAGAGAAGCTGTTCAATACGTATCCCTAAAACTGGGAATACTGTCATTGTACCCTTGCCCTTTATTGCTGTTTTTTTCTCCCCATATATATGGAAATTAATATATAATCAAATATGCATGTAATTTTTTGCTAGGCATTTCAGGCAGTGGGCAACTTCTGTGTTATCTTTCCCAAGGGGATACAGAATATACATATCATAGAAATGATACATGAAGAGATAAACAAAATCATTCACCTTCCATCAAAAACAGACAGGAAAAAGCAAACTCTCCATGTACTCATATTCTGCAAAGGGAAAAAATCAGAATGCTAAGGAAAGAAATACTATTTCTTACCTTGCTATCAAGTGTTTTAAAGGTTTTTGTTTGTTTGTTTTTAAATCATGCATTAATTCCTGGGAAATAAGGCTAGGATAACTGCATGCAGTCCTTAGCATTAATTGCCATGTAAGCTGCTTAAAAAGGTTTGCTATCTCCCAACTCCCACTCAGCCAAGCTGGAGCCACCTTGGTGGCCAGGGTAATACCGAGCAGTAGAAGATGTTTTAAACCCCCGGGTCAGCAGCAAGTCCGAAAGTGCAGCTCATGGCAGGTGATCTGGACACAACGAGCCAACACTGCTACCTGCAATTGATGGAGCTTTTAAGAGCTGTGGGATAGCATTCAAGTCAATACATCAACCCCTTGAATTGCTATAGAAATCAGTATGTGGATAATACTTGCTAAATTTTTGAAGAAAGGCACAAAAAAGCACCATGGGGGGAAAAAAAAAAGTCAATTCCCAAATTCAATTTTATAACTGAAAAAGTCCTGAAAACAATAATTCTGCAAGGACAGAATTCAGCAGAATGCCACAATAATACTTCCCATAATTCATGTGACCAGTCTGAAGAATAAGAAAGTTTCTAGGATTCCCCTTGGAAGGTATCGAGACACATTATTTATTTTGTTGCCTTTGTTTTCAATCTTAGCAGGTGCTGACCACCTAATTCACAATCATCTGGGATCAAAAATTCATTGTATGAATTTTTAATCAGGGACTCCCTGTGCTAAAGCTGTCAGCTGGGGTACAAACCCACCCTTGCAGCACGTGGCTTTCCAGGGGCTGAGCCCCTTCCCACCCGCAGGCATTAGCTCTCTGCTGGGGAGGAAAGGTTAGAGAAAACATTATCCCTTCACCTAGCTACTAGCCACTACCTTTCAATAATGATGAATAATGTCTAAAAATGACATTAAATTCTTTTTTTTTTTCTTTGCTTCCCCTTCTAGAAAACTATTTGCTGGATTACACACCCTGCAAGATTTATCTTTTTTATCTAAAACAAATATTGTTAAAAACATGTTATCCATCAAAAAAAGGCTTCCTTTAATGATTGGATTTCTCTTAGCACAGCTCAGTATTCTTATAATTTATAGAAAAAAGCAACAAGTTTAAGTGAATTTTGATTTTTTCTTTAAATACTAAAATAGCACACAATCGTAAATAAATAATAAAATAGTTCTTAAAATTGCTTTAAAAATATCAGCATGTGAAACTATTTCCAATCAAAATCCTTTTTTGTAGATTTTTTTTTATCCAACTTAACCTCAATTTTAATAAATCCTGTTTTGAAGTAAAATAAAATAAAAATTTGCAAGAACATCCCACAAGATAAAAATCTGTATTACAAAAAAAAAAAAAAAACTTACAAGAGCACTGGTGACTTGGAGAGAAAAGTAATATTTTACACTCCATCTCAACCCAATTTCAAAATGCAGCATTAACTATGACAGCACGACTATCTTTACAATAATTGAATAAAACAGTCATTAAGAACCTAATTCCTTGTGCAGCCTATAAGATTTCAAGCTTTAAACTGAACAAGGAATTGGTATTAAGCTAAACTGTGAGAAAAAATTGATGTTGCAGTACTAAACTTGAGAGAAGACAAACTTCTAAATGACTTTCAGTTCCTAAGCTAATGCAGTGCTCTAAGTGCTCCTCGTGCACAGAGCAGCTGAAGGAGTGTTTGGGCAGGAACGTAGCAGGGTTGGTGCTGGCAGCACCAAAAGACTCGTCCTCTGGACACAGCCCAGGACTGTTGCAGTCAAATCCAATCGTGCTTTGGAGAATATTTTAACTCTTCTTCAGACATCCAGGCTGGGCTACCAGCATGCTCAAAATCTCACCCAAAAGCACTGGGAACTGCACAGACATGACAAGCACCAGCCATGTGTTGAAAAAATGAATTTTTCAGAATCGAAGAGCCTGAGGCTTCTTTTCTTTTCTTTCATCCTTGTGCATCTGCATTACACAGGTAGCTTAGCATTTTCAAACCATATTTGAGCTAAAACCATCTCAGGCAATGGATAAACTGTGTCCCATGAATTCAGCACAATACGGAGGCCACAGGCCAGCCCAGCAGAACCAGCGTGAGCCCATGAGGACCTGGTAGCAAACTGGATAAAAAGCTCTGGGACCAGCAACTGACAATGCCTCTAATAACTGGCTAAGGCTTCGAGACAGATTACTGCTTAGTCTAATTTTAGGCCAAAAAACATTCGTGGTCAAGCACTGCAATTGTGTCAGCATAAATAATTCAGAGGTGCTCACTGGGAGAGGTGCCACACACAGCTGCTGGCAGCACTCACTAAACAAGAAATTGTGCTGCTGATTAAGTACAACTTAATTCTCCTAAAACTGAAAAAAAAAACCTGCTGAAAAACCCTGGTGTTGCAGCTGTGATTTTACTGCAGTCAACAGCGCTTCCACCAACACTGAGTTTGGCTCCTTGACGTTACACTTGACTTAATGAAAGACTCTGGTTCCTCATCATAAATGAAGCTCCTTCTGCCCACAGCGTGGCAGCAACATGGGCAGCCAAGCCTCTGCACAGGGAGCTCAGGCTCCTTCATACTTGCTGCTCATTGATCTCCAGTTCGATCTGGGATAATGAGAAAGTAGGAAGACAACTTACAATAGGTCAAAGACAACATCTTAATAGTCTGCAATACTTGGTGCCCACTGTGGCCTTGACCAGACATACACAGCCTGAGATGAGACTCTAGAAAGTCCTGAAAAAGGAATCCACATCTACCCTCTATCCCTTCTGTCCTGTGCTTAGAGCCATGCCCCAAATCACAGCTGTGGATTCTGTTATAGGAATCACTCCTACCAAAACAAAACAGGCTACTTCATTGGTTTTTGGTACAATTAACTCACTGTACACATGAGGCTGGAGCTTGCCCAGCGTGATAAAAGATGCCCATGGCAGCACAGGACTCATAGCCAGTGCTTTCTGAGTCCAGAAAGGAAGGAGCATTTTATCTGTGCTCTCACCAGCAGCACATGGGATGATACCACCTGCAGCTGCAAGGAAAGGATGCGTGCCCAGAGTTCAGCTGCATGTGTAAATTGCCACCCAGCTGGTCCAGTTTGAAGTCCCAAGTGGAGAATCACCCAGTAGTGTAAAAGCTTTCTCCTTTCGTCATCTTCCCCGAGGGAAGCGACATAAATGCTTCTAACTGGGAGCCCTGCTACCAATAGCTAGTTTTCCCCATGCCTTCAAAATGCCCATGCATCACACTGCTTTTAACTGGGAGTTCGTGCTGCATCCACTTGTAATGGTTCTTCAAGAAAATACCATATCACAACAACACAACAGAACCCACTTGCTTTATAGGTACAATTAACTCGCAATTTACGTCCAAAATACTAGTCAGGCAGTGCCAGTGGCACTCCTGAGAGCATGGCATGCTAGGTGCTCAGGTGAATGATGATGAAAGTCAGCTTGACCATGGCGAGACACAGATGTCCTTTTTCCAAGCTCCCTGTAACTTAAATCCTGAGCAGGGTAGAAATACCAGCCTGCTGCCATAACTCACCAGAGGCTGCTCTGAGCAGGATATGAACATTTCCAAAGCGTTGCCCTCGCCAATAAAAAGCAGGAGAGATCCTATTCCCCTGCTTGTAATGTGCACCAGCAAGTCCTGAAACAGTCGGCAAAACAGATGCTAGGCTAACTTCCACACACTGCCATGTGACAGCCACCTTGGTTGCCCTTTTCCAGACATTTAATTCAGTTACTGTGGGAAGCAGTGACATGGATACATCTACAAGTTTTATGTGCTCCCATAAATCAAGTGCTCATATACCCTCTTCCCGGGAAAAACATTAACCTGATTTGGAAGATACTTCCTGGAATATCACAATCCTGAAATTGCCAGTAGGTGTGAAGCAACATGGATTGGACAGCTCCAGAGGAAATGAGCTGCCTGACAGAGCAGAGAATCAACACAACAGCAGTTTTGTATTCCCACCATCAGGGGGGACATGGAAAATTCAGCTCAATCAAGCTCTCACATGGGGAGATTCAGGACACTTGCCCAAGAGCAAATTCTGCAGCTGCAATAAACTGTAAATGGCTCTGTCCAGCTACAGCTTTGCATACAGGGCTTTACTTCCAAAAACTTCAGTCATGTGTAACATAGAATAAATGTTAACTTTGCGCTGTTTTCAGCAAGTTTCCGCTGTTTTTTTTTTTTTTTTTTTTTTTTAACCTGTATGTGGTGTCTACTATATAAGAGGTGTCCTAACATCATTGACTCCAGTTTCAACCCAAAGCAACCCACACAAACCATGATACACAAAAAGCAGCACTAGTTTCAAAGGTACAACAGAATCTAGCGCAGAAAAGGCTTCAAGGTATTACTCCAAGATAAAACAGGCAACCTCAGGGCTAAACGATAAGGCTAAAACAAAATGATAATGAGAAAAAAACAAAGATTTCCAAAACTTTTGAAAGACAATAGTCTCTCTTTCCACAGCTGAGAAAAGTGGTGAGATTTTCAGTTCAAGATTCTCTCACCCTTTTCCCGAAAGTCGTTCAAAGTCTTTCCTCTCTTATTTTTCTTAAAGATACCCAGGAAAAAAACCTTTCAAAAAAAAAATCAGTGCTTTTAACCATGCAGAAATAAATATATTGTGTAATATTGCTGGTGAAGTTCAGGAGTGGGGGACTCCACTTTGTCACAGTCACTTTCAATAAACACTTCAGTCTATGCTAAGTTTCAACATTTATGAAAGTACTGAGGATAGATGAAAGGTGCAAAAATGGGAACCCTGCCATCAATCATTCTGTTGGAAACCAGCACCCAGAATGATAAGAATGAAGATAGGCTTTTCATGTACATCCAGTCTGCTAGACAGAATGATTGAATATTTTTGCATTTTTAATCAAAATAGTGCAGTGGTGGGAACATCACATTCAAGTTATTTTCTTCCATCACCACTGAGTATTAGCACTTCTTTCCCTCAGGATTAAGTTGCTTGCAACATTTTCCATGAGAAAGAGAAGCACCCTATATGAAAAGGTGCTTTGTATGAGATTCTGACAGAGGAAAAACATTTTTTGGCAAGACCTTTTAGAAATAAATGATCAGAGACAAACACAGGAGCCCAGCTTCCAATTAGTATAACAAAAGAAGAACAAAATAGTTCTATGCCAGATCACAGGTTGAGCTTCAAACTGTTTAAGCCAGAAAAGTTCTGGGACAGGGATCTTTTGGTGCTGAATTTCTAAGGCTTCTTGTACATGGAGTTTTTCCCTTTCTGAAACTCTGCTCCTAGGCATAACCACAGCACAAACATTACTGATAACAGCCTGAGTGCTGAGGTGAAATGGTGCTGAACGTAACTCCCCAGATCAGACTGTTCCTTCCGTCAGACAAGACTTTCATAGATTAAGAACCCAAACTGCAACTGGGTGAGGAACCTAACTTAGCTAGTGGCTCTTGCAAGGCACCATCCTATAAACAATGGAAAGAAAAGCCTTATTTATTAGCTCCAGATCATGCTCCAGAGGGACAGTTTCTCTCTTTTCACTACAAGAACCATCATGGGAGACCAGCCCATCAACCTGGCACATAACACAGATGATGGGGAATATTCCCCTTACCCTACCTTTTATGTTTTTAGAGTCTCCAAGAAACAGAATCAAATTCCCAAAACAGACAGAGTCCAAGTTCTTTTGATTTTAATGTTAATCTATTTCCCTCCAATGAAATGTAAAAGATAGAGTATAAAACTTATGAGATACTAAAAGATGCAATAAGCACTACTATCAGCTTGATGAGTTATTGCAAGTAACTATCCAGATTACTGAACTATTTGGAATGGAGTTGAACTTGCTGGAACTGAATACAGATTCACCATAATTTCACACCTGGGAACATTTATCACAGCAAAGTTTCAACCAAGCTTTACTAGTTAATACACAGTAAATGCCGGTGTTATCATTCTGTGCCTGCAATACCTAGCTGAAAACGTAACGATTCCCCTAAAATTTTGATTGTTCCCATTTGAGCGGTAAGACATTCATTGCTTGTAAACAATATGAGCCAAAAGCATAGATATATGACTGGGACCACCTCAAATAATCTGCATTGGAGTCTTAAGTATTCCTTATTCTTTTGTTATCTTCAGGTCTGCACACAGAACAGGAAAATAAGAAATTAGGACTGTCATTACCAGAGCTACCTCAGGTCTTTCATAAATAACACTACAGAACACCAACTGCATCTGGTTAAACAAGCCCCTGTAGCCTGATCCTTCAATTGGTGCAACTCCTGTTGTACTACAGTAGAGAAATCACATCCATACTGCTCATTCCTCAAGCTTTAAATCTTTAAACGAACCATATTCACACTAGGATGCCCTACAACACTCACTTAACTGCAACTAATTAAAAAATAACAGCCAACTTTGCTCTCACCAACTTCAGTGCTAGCTTCTACTGCACAAAAGAAGGAAAAGTGGGAAAGACAGACATCAACGGGCATAAACAAATGAACATATTCTTACCATTTCTGGGACTCAGAGATTTTTCCAAAACAGAAGACAGAAGCTGCTGCCTGTTCACGAAATTAGTAGTAGCCTTTTCCTTGACTTCAGGGGAACTAGGCCTTCAGGCAATGAAGCATATTCAAAACAAAGTCCTTGGAAGACTTCTGATAGCACGTGTTGCTATGTTGATTTATGAAAGGAGTGATATTAAAGCAGTACTTCAGCATGTATTCTTTCTCCATAAAGTCGACAGTAAGTCATTTTCTCTTAAAATCTGGGGTATCCATGTTAAAGAAGTTACCTCAGTAGTAAAAAGATTTTCTTTTTTTAAAACAAGCAAACAAAAATGTATTTCTTATGCCCAGTAACCCCACGGCAGTGGGAACGAGTAGCCACAATGCCACATGTGCTGCTGAAGGCCCAGGTCATCTACAAACCTGTGTCACGACCTGAACATGCAAATACTCTCCCAGCTCCAAGCCTACAGCTCCCCCTGACCTCCAAATCCTTTAATTTCAGCTTTTCCAAGAACAGGGAAGACATCCATCCGGGTGCTAAGTAATTCCTACAGACGCACGCGCTGCAGCCCGTGAGGCGGCCAGGGGAGCACAAGGGTCCCTCTCGCGATGACCTGACAAGGTGTGTGAGGCAGTGTCACGCCTCCCTCCCACAACTCAAAGGTGACGACTTCACTTTCTGACTTTCCTGTTGGAACAACAAATCTAACCTTGGCAGAGTCGGAAACTGTGCGGTGGACAGGGATCTGCAGGGACAGTCCGTCACTTCCAGAGTCGGTTGCAGCTCTGCTGTGGCGGCATCACGCAGAAGGGGCACGGACCATGGGCAGGCAACGGCTGCTCTCCTGGGTCTGCCGCTTGGGCTGGATTTTCTAAGCCCTAATGCTGTTTATCACACATGTTTTTCTTTCGGATGAGTCACTTGTGACATCTTCACAGATTATCTGTTGTCTAAAAGAGTTGAGTCCGTGTTTTAGCTTCACTCCCAGAGTATAAATGAGATAGAAGAGGAATCCCAGACATTTATTTTCCTGAAAAAAATGCAGATATTGGGCCTGACGCTGCCTCCTGCTGCCTTTGGGCAAGTCTGACCAGGACCTTCGGTGCTGGTTATGTGCAGTACATGCCACCAAGCACAAGGTGCACACAGGGCTAGGTTACACAAGGCCCAGCTAATGGGAACGCACGCCGGTAACGCAGAGAACTACCTGTCCTCCCCATATCCCAAAACACCACACAGACACACACTGCTGCTGTACCTTGCCTCATCATCTAAAGCACTTTCTGTTCTATAGAGGAGGGGAAGAAAGCAAGATAAAGCTAGCCTGGTTATTTTGAGAAGGACAAAGACAGCAGAGGTGACAGAGGTGTAATTGTCAGGCACCCTGCAGCACTTCCCACTAGAGCTATTTAAACATTTGATTCCACTGATAGGAAAACTAATAAACAAAGTTATTATAAAACTCTTCTATCTGTCAGCCAGTGAATCATTTATGAATGCATGCAGAAAGCTCCTTTCTATTCTCCCATCAGAAACTGAAGCTAGTCACTTAAAAAAAGAACCCCAAACTGTTGCTTTTATTTCTTAAATCAACCTGAAAGAAATAAAATATTGAAATGAGCAGAAATACAAAATAAATGTTTGTAGTTCTGTAATTCTCCGACATGTCAAAGAAAAACATAAAAATGTATGCTCTGTAAGTTTTCGGCTGAACTTGGCATGACAGTCTATCTATTATTTAAAAGATGTTGAAGCTCAATTTATGAATTATTAAATTCTCATTGCATTTAGTTTCCAAGGGGAAAAAAAATATTTCATTCACTAAAGGAAAAATTCAACCTGCTCTACAGTATTTAAAAAAAAAAAAAAAAACCCACACAAACAACTGGGATTTAAACACCTGAAGTTATTCTAAAAAGAAAAAAACCTCAGAGAAATTACTAGCTCCTATTTCACAGCTAGCTTTACTGCAGCATTAAAGAATTTGCTGTGTATCAGCAACTGATAACCACCAATAGTCCTTTATGAAAGTCATTCATAAAAGAGGTTGTCCATAACTTCTAGGCCAAGCTTCCAAACCTCCAATTTATCCCAGGTTGCAAAAGTCAAACTAAGTGCGTCCAACTGCTTCTGCCTGCATTTATCACCACTGCCCCAAAGCACAGGCAGATCCCACCAGCAGTACAAAAGTCTCTGCCCCACCGTCAAGCAAAGCTCCTGACTTCTGAGCTGACAAACTGGACCTACTCATGCCCAGAAGATGAAATGCAGCGAGTCTTTTGAATTTAGGAGAATATGTTGCTGTTAAGGGGCAGGGAGTGGATGCCTGTTTGTACATCACTGCTGCTTGCTTTGATCAGCACCAGCCACTGGCAGCTTCCGTGGCCTACAGCAAGCTGGACACCACGGCATATGTCACACAGAGCCATCTCCACCTGCAGGGGCTTCAGTAAGGCTCAGCTCAGCAAACAGCACTGCTGCTCCCAACGTTTACAGCTTCATTTGCAGGCTTCCTGGTACGATACTAGTTCTGCTCTTCGAAGGAGCAGTTAATAACTACAGGGATTTGAGATGAGCAGCTAACTGAGCTGATTTAATGAGAGAGAGATGAAACAAACTCGACGACACTACTTACAAAGCCTAATAAAGTTATTTTACTGTACTCTGGAGGTTAGCTATTCAAGCAATTCTAAAACCTATGCCAACACCCTTAAAAAGCTCCAAAAACACTGCGCTGACACAGGTGCGATGGTTACTCCGTACAACACGTATTGCAGAGACAGCTACTCAAGCACATGATCCCACAGACACAAAACATAATACAAGGATATTATTACGAAGCTGCCATTACTGTCAGCCAAAGCCACAACACCCAGCTGATCGGCTTCTACAGCTACATATTCCTGCACTCGCTTGGGGATTTCTCCTAGTGAGGAAATAAAGTTTTGAGGGAGTTTGCTACATTTTTCAACACAACAGTTTAAATTCCCAGTATTTCAAGAACAATCCACTTCATTAAAACCTACCAGAGTTAAATGCAAGCCTTGTTAAATACTCTTTGCCACGAACTAATAAATTTTCATCAAAGCAGATTTTGAACTGACATCATCATAATGGAAAAGCACTACTGAAATATCAGAAATTGTTTTCCTCAAGTGCTTAATTCATTTCAGCAGTACTGGTCTCAAAGCATTTCTTTCTTGCTTTAAACCCCAGGTATCAGCACTGCCTTTCAGCGCTTGAGCACAAAGGGGTCATGTACTTGTCCCCAGGGAGCACGGCCAGAATGGGTTTGGGGAGCAAGTCAGAAGCTCTTTGCCTTTTCTACCAATTCACTCGTTCGTCATCAACACCCCTAAACACAAATTATCTAGTCATGGGGCAGTCCCAGCCTGGCGTCCGGACAGGGAGCGCAGAAGTCACCTTGCACAGAGCCAACAGCTAGACCAAGGGATAAAGATGCTCTACAAGGGGCCTAAGATCCTGGAGGCAACAGAAAAGTGGCGGAGGGGGGAAAAATGGCTTATAATCATCTCCTTAAAGATAGGAAGTTTGTGATTTGTGTAGGTAGAAAATAGGCTTTGTTCAGATTATCCCACCGAACAATGCACAGACTGCTCCAGCTCCTGAAGTGAAAGTCTTCAAGTTGTTTTTTTATGTAATCAAAGGATGAGCAACACTTGGTGTTTCCTGGATTACAACATCAACCATCAGGGAAAGGGCTTCTTGGGTGGCTGCTATTGTTGTTATTGTGATACATGGTATCACTCTCAAAGCCCAGTGATTTACTCCTCTTTGTAAATAGAGTTATTGATTGCAATGTATTTTGCCCTGCATTGTGGTTTGCCTTTAATAGCACTTTTAACACCCTTGCTAGAGTCAAGCCCTGCAAGACAATGAGGCATTTCTGCCCTGAGGTTTTGTGAAAATTCTTGGTGGAGCCTGATCTTTCAGCTCAGAAACATATTGAAAAAGTAGTAAAAATGCCTGTCAAATACAAAGTATAGTTGGTTTTCATTAAATCCCTGGCATTTCAGGTCAAAATTCAAACCCAAATACTGGATGGGCACATAGCAGGAGTAGGAATGTGCAGTGTCCCATGGCATTAGGTCTGCAGAGACGACTTCAGAGGCACGATTATGCCACCGTTCAGAAATGCACATCACAGGGCTGGGTCCAAACCTGTCCAGCCCTTGCTGTACCCTCTCTCTGGCCATACCAGAACTGGTTTCGTGACCAGCAAGGCAACGCGCCGCTCATTCTTCAAAACACTGAAACAAAAGTAATTACCAGCAGAAGATAACAGCACAAGCACTAAGCATGCGGGACACAAGCACTGGCATTACCAAGCCAAACTGCAAGCTGATGGAGTTAAAAATGCAAGATTATTAAAGAAACTCTACTTGTGTAGTCTGGAAGGGGACAGGTATTAGGAACACAAGTCTCAGAACAAGCGAAAAATCAAAAAATATTATGTTGCAAAAGTAAAATATGACTTCTACATACAATACTACAGCCTCAGCTTTTATTTAGAAGAAAAGTTGGATTTCTTTATCTAAGAAGAAAATACAATAGAAAAAGGAGCAGCAAACATTCGCCCCTTGTTAAAGATGCAGAGTCAAGCACTTGAAAGTTGGAAATGCCAGAATTAAGATTGACTGCACACCTTAATTTGCCCCCTTGTGCTTGTGCATAATGATACTGTCTTTAATTACATGAACACGTACTTTAATTATAAGATTCTACCTTTACAGCACACCAGGCAGATCAGGAGTGAAAAGGGTGTCTGCAGGGCTATTTTATGCCACATAAAGGGGAAATCCTTAGAGATAAAAGCAGGAATCTGAGGGAAGCAAAAAGCTTGTCTCAAAAAGTAAGGTAGTTCAACATCACCCCCTCCAAGAACTTCATTCAACTTCACAGAAGTCAAAAGAATCAAATGAATTTCAGTTTCTCCATTTAAGAAATAGGACCACTCAAAAGCTGAGATGCCAGACTGGAAAGTCACAAGTAAAATAGCTAATAATATTAACACATAACATTGGTTTTCTACTTGGTTGAAGCAGCACAAAACATGATCTCCATGTCTAATGCATGGAAACTGAGTTGCTTTGGTGTCCATCTAAGAGGAGTTGTGCCATGCTGTTTACTTCAACTCAAAACCATTTATTTCCTAACTCCAAGCGTGCATTTTTTCAATTCATAAAATGAAACCTAGTAGTATGGCTCAGTTTTCAGTTCCAAGGATGGAAGCGAGAGGGGCTTTGCACTGCCAAGCTGTGTGCACACCACGGTACTTGCAAATGAGCAGAAACAGAGACTCCACAGGATCCTGAGCGTCAGGGCTGCTCCTTTGACGCTCACTGAGGAAAAGCTTTAGCAGTTTTTTACCATTAATAAATCTTGAAGAACCACCAGCACTTCCCCAGCCCTTCCCTGCTGGAGGCCAAGCTCTCCCGCATTGCTCCTCCTTTCATCTTGGGGTAACACACAGCACTGAACGGACAGAAAATCAAACCCATCCCTGTGCAGACCTAAAGAAACCAAGAAGCTCTGCCCTTGCACTCCTGCTTCAGAGTGGGCTGCAGCTCCACAGTAATATATATATATATATATATGATTTCCCCCCCCCCCAGTGGCTCTTATAAGAGCCACAAGTCCTTGGTTACTTTTGATTTACAATAGGCACAAGGTCATCCTTATAATGAAAAAAACAAGCTCTATATTTTCAGACACTGAGATACAATTTATCATACAGATCAATGACACTTTTATTCTCTAGAGAGATGAAATATCCATTTTGCAGTAAAATCACAGATTTTTTCTTGTCTCCCTTTGTTTTGTTTTTAAAGGCCCATTGCAGATGCTGTGCTGTTTGAAAAGCGATCTGTAATCGAACATTTTAGCACTAGCATCCCTTACCCCAGTTACTTCTCTCTCAAATATAGTTGACTTTTCTTGCATTTATGGCAGGAATAAGAGGGAATAGTGAAAACCGTGAAAGGCGACATGCTTCGTCAGTGGAGCGCAATACAAACGGTGAGCTATTATAGAGCCTTTACGTTACAATCTAGTCCCTCCTCGCCCACTTCCCACTCCTTCCTCCCCAGTTTCCATCTCTAGATATTCCCATCAGTCTGGACCAGGTGGAAGTGGTCACAGTGGATTACCTACGTGGCCCCTCACCATCCGATTTCTTCATGAAATTCTATTTGATATTCTCCCCTGAGCTTGGTCGAGCACCCTTGTCTTTGGCACTGTTTCTGAGCAACTAGAAACACCTTTAGGCATTTTCACAAAGACTTACCGCCTGCCCCAGGCTCTCAAGTTAATTTAAAAATTGCTCTATTATCCAGTTTTGCTGGAATGATGGAAGATATTATGTATATGTCTTCTATAAGGTATAGACACATCTTCGCATCATAGACATCTATAGTTGACCCAAATACCATATTCCAGTTGTAACTCAGGCTTTGCCTTTGCTACATAGTTGTCTCCTACCATCTCATAGGCAAGAAACACATACCCATATCCACCACCTAACACACTATATTGCTCTGACACAGTTATACCTGTGCAGAGATTCCTCTGTCACTTATGTAAATAATAAGACTAAGCTAGGACAGATGCCATGGGTTGGTGCCCTACAGGATACTGGCATCAGACAGCTGGGTCAGCAAAGACTCTGCCACAGAAGTAGCCTCCATCTTTCGAAGGCAATGATGATCAGTCCACAATGCAATACTAAAAGTCTTTGATCTCTCTTACAGTAAAGTCAGTTGATTAGATAGGTAGGATTTTTCTGTCCTGTTATTCCTTTAAACACATGAAACTCCTCATTTGATGGCTGTCCAGGATTCAGATCTTATCCAGATGTTAAACTACATGCTTTCTCTAAACGACTATCACTAGTTTCAGGAATTAAAGTTGTAACTTCGTTTCTCAGTTTTGCAGTGTTTCTTTCCTACTCTATTGGTACAACACCTTACTGTATTTGCCTATCTGCACTTCCCAAACACCTATCTTCCGTTTATTGATCTTAGAAATGGACGCAGAAGCAAGGAAGAACTATATACACCTGCATGCAAAAGCAACTTGGCCTTCAGCAACCCTAGCCATGGACAGTACTGCGTTTGGCAATACCGACAAATACATTTAGCATTTCCTCATAGGGGTCTCCTTACTTCAAAGGTTTCCCAAAAAAAAAAAAAAAAAAAAAAAAAAAGCTGAGAAATTAAAGGGAACCTTTGCATCCCCAGTAAAATTACCCCAATTGACCACCATAATTACCTACAAGAGGAGACCACAGAGCTTTTTAGCAGTTTTTAATGGCCTTGCCTCAAGCTATTTTTGCTAGTTATCAGAACATTGCCACAGGCAGCAAGATGATGATCAATGTGGTGATTATGACGCACCAGGCTTTCCCTCAAGGTGTTCATCCACCTCTTCCATATACATCAAGCAGAATATTTGGGTGAAAAATGACTCCCTTCTTCGCTCCTCCACTGGCATTACATTTCATTCATGTTTGCCCAGCCTGGTAAGTGCCAATGCCTAAAATGGACCCTCTGGATGTGTTTCTGTATGCGGCATTTTAAGGAGAACAGATGCTATGGAGCAACAATTGTGATGTCTTAGGTATTTTGAATCCTTGCTATTCACTGCATTATAACATCACTGAGAATCTGTACACCTAGCAAACCTTAAACCATTTGACCCCCAGTGAAAAAGAAGCTTCCCATTAAGGAAACAAAGGGATCTTCTCTAATAACCTGCATGTGTGGGGCCCTGATGCAGCACTGCCTTGCTCATTTACAGCTACAAGAAGAATGAGAATAAAACACCATCCA
This sequence comes from Tinamus guttatus, assembly GCF_000705375.1. The sequence goes on along the minus strand of NW_010589221.1, from coordinate 189,946 downwards.
AGCCACCTGCCTCTCTGCTTGCTGTTTTGCCATCACTTCACAATCAGCCTACGAGGTATAAGCCATCGTTTAGTGATGGCAAGAGCACATGGCAAGGGAGAAGTGGGCAATGAGGAGACACAGCAAAATCACCCGCTCAGTCCAGCCGGGTCCTGAGCACTGTCATTTTCTGTCCACAAGCACATGGGCAGGAGTGAACCACTTGGCTTTTAAAAGTGAAAAACCTCAGTGGGTTCTCTGCCATCATAGCTCATCAGAGACATTTTAGGACACGTGCTGCTCTTGACGCAGCCTGGCCCAGAACAGAGGTGACATCTCCCTCGCAGGCTCTGCAGCCCTGCAAAACACGGTAGCTGCTGGGCTGCTGTTGTGAAAGCTGCTCGACTTCATGGCTTTGGCCAAACCAAATTACATTCCGACACAAGGGCAGAATGTGACTTCCACTGAAGCCCCTTGAACTTATTCCAGGTATTACCAGATAAAGTTACCTTAAAATTGAAAGGGCTTCTGCAAACTGGAAATAGAAGGAATCAATCCAATAATTTGTCTTGGCCACCCTTCCTTCTTAAAAGGTCCTTTTAAAGCTGCTTATATAGTCAAAGTATTAAATGAAAATTCTTCTATTATATGTTCTTTACTTCTGTACTGTGAGCTACACAGCACGATGGAACTAGGAACCAAAACTAAGACTCTGTCGGTCTATAAATACATAAAATGCAGTGCTTGAAAAACAGCCCATCTACACGTGTGTGTGCAAGACACCCCAATGGACTTTCCCACCATGGAAAGACCAGGTTTGCCAGAATTGCACCTGGTCCTGTCCCCAGGATGGAGGGGCACCAGCAGCACAGCATCCCCTGCGGGCAGGATTACACCCCAGAGTGCAGCATTTCTGCTCTTCCTTCTCTCCTCCCCAGCAATCTGCAGGGTTCCCCATGGAACTCAGCCTGGCAGCTGGGCCAGGCCACCCCGGTGATTTGCTTGGACTCTGCGATCAGAAGCAACAGGACGGCAGCAAACTGACAGCAAATAGAAAGCTGGGCTCTTTGCTTCGGTGCCAGGCTTATTGCCTCCTGGTAACAAATTCACTTTCAAGTAAGTTAATACTAGAGAAATTTTTTCACAGGCTAGCAGAAGATTACTGCAAATAAACTAAGTTTCCTTCCCTACTGTTGGATTTCCCCAAAGCTCCGTCTGCTGAAGTATTTCACGAGAGGGGCTGCCCGCACGGAGCTCTGCATGCAGCAGCCAGCACTCACATCTACCAGAGCTGCAGCAGATGGGGATCATAGTATAAAGGCTAATTCTCAAAACATATGTGCTAATGCAGTGTAGCACACTTGTATGGTTATTACTTGACTTAGAAATAAATTCTGAACATGAGATACTAATTTATGCTCATATGACCCACTTCAAAAAAATTTGTCACATTTTCTATTTAAAAATCACTGGGAAATGATCATTAAAGCATACTGGAGGGAACAGAAGGCAATGTCTCAGCCACATACTTTTAATGGTTGCTTTCAGCATAACCAAGACCAAAACTGAAAGCAAGAGCACAAAGTTAAAGCTATTGGAAGGAGAAAAAAGGCACAAAAGCCTACAACCTACAAGATAAACCTGAGAAGGAGCAGTAGGAGCTGCCTGTGGTTTCAGAACATGCAGTACAGCAGGCAGATGGCATTTCATGAGTGCTTTAATTCAACATCTACAGCTAAACCATACGTATTCCCCAAGTTCCTGACAATTACAAAGAACAGCTCACATTACTACAACTTCCATTTCCAGGTGCTGAATATTAAAAGCAGAATGCAGTTATTAAGGCTACTCACTGGTTGAGGCCTCTATCCCACACTCTGGGAATTCCAACCCGCTGGGACATCCCTCCCTTACAGCTACATCAGAGCTGTTCCCTAGGAGCGGCCCCGTTCCCGGCCTCCGCAAGGAGGAGCCTCCTCTGCCCATGTAGCCAAGTGCTCACAGGCCTCGCGCGGCCCAGGCTGCTCCATGCGCCCAGTCCCGCTCTCCTCCCGCCGCCTCCTTCCTCAGTGGGGTCACCAGTGCACGTCCACAGGGGCCACGTACACGGCCCTGCGCTGCTGGACCCCGGCGCGCTCTCCCAGCCCGTGCGTGGAGCTGAACCGAGCCGAGCCCCTGCTCGGGGCTGGCCAGCAGGAACCAGCACCTCTGAGGTGGCTGCGGCCCAGCCCATTTCATCCCTCAGGAAAGCACAGAGTTATTGCTGCCTTTTCTGCACGTACTGTGTCTTAGAGACTCTTCAAAACTTCAGCAGAAGCTTTGGATTAACACTATTGATTCCATCAACGATTTATAGCTTTTTGTTTTCTTTCTAAAGACTTCTTCCCCCATTGAATGGATCAAATAGAAGTGTGAAAGCTCTTCAGAGAGGAGATTAGAAGTGGCAATAGTCAGGCAAAATTCATCAAATCTCATTTTACAAGTTAGCCCCAGAGAGAAGAAAATCCCTGCTGTGGGAAAACTGAAGAGTGAATACTTTAAGCACAGAACACCATGGAGGGTAGCAGAGCCCCTTATCACTGCTCAATAACCTTCTGGACACAGTCTCCACAGGGTAGTATCATTTAAAACAACTGAAACGGGGGATTAAGAGCCTGCTGAGGTAATGGAAGTAGCTGGCAGACAACCTGCACTTTGTTACATTTGCCAACTTCAAAGGCAGCAGAAAGGAAAATAAGCATAGGTAACTATATGGCTCGAAACCTTATAGCACAGAAGGCAATGCCAGGGGAATGACAGGAGCGAGTAACAGTCCTGGAAGCTAAGCTAGCACTGTAACCTACCCCGGCTCATGTCGCAGCTCCGTTTTTCTAGACAATGAAAAACAGGAGCTTGCTGGTCCCTAACACACATCTGCCAACAATGCTCCTAGCTGGTATACGGTCAAGTAATGCTCACACTGACAGCCCATGCCCGCAAATACAGGAAACTGGCCCTTGTACTAGCACTCTGTAAGAAAAAGAGCCTTAGCACAGAGACCAATATTCCCACTTATTTTGCTTGTTTTCTTGAAATGCAGTCTGATTCATGACTCGATCTATTTGCATTCATGCTTTAATAGCTCTTCTTGTTTTCCCCCCCTACTTTGAAAGCAATTACCATCATTTCCTCACGCTTTGTGATGCACATTTAGTAGTTTTGTGCCTTTATTCTCTTTCACTACTTTTAAATCCTGATATTGTGTTATGCCAACAGATCAGTAAAATAAAGAATCAAAGACATCATTCCATGCAGTGAAATTTGTCATTGTCTTTCTATTCCTCATCTTTCATTAATGGTATGAAGTCTTACCTTCTCATTTCTTGATCCTTTACCCTCTTCTATCCTTTATACTTTGTGATGTGCATGGACTTGTGCGACAAACTCTTCAAAGACATCATCACTCTTCACATTTTTATGCACTGAAACATCTTTGTAATCTATGATCAAAGACATGCTATATCTGGCTGCACTCATGTTCTTTATTTACTCTTCCTATGTCAGCCTTTTTAAAAAATTATTATTAATTTTTGCTACTGTGTTGTGACTTCTGAGCCCCCAAACAAGAAAGCCACAGCAGTGCCAAGGCCTATCAGCCAGCCAGTGACCTGAGTGCAGTGCAGTACAGCACTGTGCAGACTGGCAGGGGACAGTCAGTGAAGATTTGATTTTCACTATGAATTGAACTAATTGTCACTCAGCCTCAGTAATCAGCTGACACTATTCCCACTAATTCATGGGAAATATAGTAAAGCCTTTCCTAGGCTTTACTAGAGCTGGCCAATGCATGTATTGCTCCAGATTAACACACCCTGGAGTAAGAGTTCCCTTCTTTCCAGAGGGGGGAAATTGAGGTCAAAACAAAGTTTACTTCCCAAACTGTCTGCAACTGAGTCAATTTTAGAAGTCCTTCATGGCCAACCCTAAATGCATACAAGAAGTCTGTCCCATGAATCCAATCCCCATCACACATCCTAACAGATTTCTTTCTCCCACCCTTGTTTGCTCTTCCTTCCATGCTACCTTTAACACTGTCAGAGCTCCCTCTCCACATCCCAAAGCTTCTCCTTCACACTCTGTATCAGAGAAGTGTCAAATTGTATCAGCATCTCTGTACTGCACTACTATTTCTTTACTCTCTCCAATGTGTAGCCATTTATCTCCTTTTCTTATGCTTAGAACAAAAAGACGTCTCTGCAGGTTCTACAACCCCATCCACACTCAGTGCTTGACATCATGGTGTCCCCACTGATAATCTGAGGCACAAAAATGGGTTCATTCATAGGTTGTGACAAGCAATATAACTTTTAATCTACTCTAATCCAGGCTTCCTACATTTTGTTTCACAGCCAGGTTGCCACAAAACCAGCAGCACAGAGTCACATCTTCTGTTGCTCATACAAGAAACAGGAATACTGCTCTGAATATCCTTACATACCACATATACTTTACGGGGCACCTGAGACTGTGCCTTACAAGGCAACAAGATGTTATTTCATCCTTGAAGACAAGCAAAAAGTGACTACAGTAGTTATTTGCACTTTGATATATTGGAAACCATTAAAAAAAGACAATTGCTATACTGAACAGAAATGCAGCAAAATGTCTTGGTAAATTTAACTACTGCAGGTAGTAAATGTGCAGATTTTATTAGTTCTCCCCATCTGCAGCTCTGCAAACACTTTGCAATTAGCAACACATTAAATCTGGCAGCATGTGCTTGAGCTAGTCCTGCAGCAAGGGATCAGGAGCTTGGTGGAGAGACACCATGAGGACAATATGCACTGAGAAGGAAATGACAACAATTTGGGGTTGCTACAAAGAAACAAAACCAGACCCTGGCTCAGTAAGCCTGATCCAACTCTTTAGAAATAAAGACGACAGACATACACAGGGTGAGATCTTCCTTCACCAACGTAACACTATTAATGATCACAATCCATCAAGTAAAGCAGAGCAATAACCATCTCCATAATTAGCAATTTTAGCCTTACAGTTGTGACACAACACAAAAACTATCATGTGTCCTTAAATGTATTAAAAGCAATAGTAAACAACTTTAACAGAATGTATGGAAATATATAATCTAGTATTAGAGCCCTGCAGGGACTAATTACATCATTTTAAAGCAGAGCTCATTACTATTAAAATGTCAGTCTTTGGAGTTAACAATCCACAAGCCAAATTCTGCCCTTGGAGAGCAAGCTAATTGCAGTGGGAGCACTACACATGTATTTTATAGCAAAAAGTTAGCTCTGACGCTGTCACTGATGTTGAGCCAGAAAAGCTTTTTGGCTTTAACATTCTTCTCCATAAGGTCACAGATGACCACAGTACCTTTACGAGCAATAGCTCACAATACCTTTATGGCCAACAGCTCACAGTTCATTTTATTTGAATCACACATGAGCACAATCCAAGAAGCTAATTAAAGATATAAAACTTCCCTTGGACTGGATTAAGAGTGGTCATTTTTCTCCTTGCCATAGGAGGATAATTTTTTTACAGTTGGAAGTTACATACTTCCATGACACAACGCCGAATGAAAGAGAGAAACAGAAGAAATAAACGCTTTACCAAGAGCCTCTATAAAGGAGACAGATTAGCTTTCAATCGCCCTGAACTGGGTCAAAGAAGTAAATCTAACTGTAGATCTACACGGGAAAGATCCATCTTTGTCTCTGCAGGTTGAATAAAATTTTGACAAGAAAGTTAATAATATGAGAAAGGAAGGATGATTTATAAAAATCTTTTTCCAAAAGGAAATAATTGAAGCGATCCATAGACCTCAAAAATTATTATGGCTCCACTTCACCCTGAAAAACAAACCCTGCTGAAGTCAGCCCCTGATTCAACACGGTACACAGAATGACACAGAATTTCAATGCTTCGGGAAGCCAGCTTGGATAGACCTGAAACAATTTTGGAAGCTCCACAATCCTACAAAAATCAACCAAAGTTTCAAGGTTTTACCAACTTCAGGGCTCTCAGGCCCATGCGCCTATCTAGAGATGAAACAAAATAGGGGAGCATGATTTATAAGTGTTGGATTTTGAGAATAATGTATCCCTATGAACTCTCTCTCCTTTGCTTTCTTAAAAAGTGCTTGTTGCATATTGGATGTGTTAAACACATTTAATTAAAGCCCACTTCTTCCCTTCATCCAGCCCTACTGGAACGGAAATTGCTAACAGCTCAAGCCATGCTTGGAAGTGACAACCTTTTCTGGGAGAAGCCCCAGGCAGGCATCCTACATCCCGAAGAACAAAGTTTCTCAGAAAATAACTATGGCTTATGTAATAAAGTAAAATTAACTCCACCATAACTCAGATGGTCATTTCTTTCAGCAACCGCAGTGCAGGAAAATTTATTTTTGGCTCTGTGACAGGAGCAATTTCCACAAAAACCTTTCAAAGTATTTCCTTTCACTTTAAACCCAGAGCATAAAGTATCTGAAAACTCAAATGCAAGGTAAGAATCTTTCAGGGATTTGCTTAGCACATCTCACTCAGGAGTTTAAACTGACTGCTCATGGAAGGAATTACCCTTAATGGACAGACTGGTGGAGGTTTTGGAGTTGGTAAAGCAACCAGTTCCTGAGCTTTTGGCTGACTTAGCAGATTTGCAGCTAATTCAAAGTTCAAGACATCAGCAATAGCTTGGCATTTCTTGCTTGCCCTCGGGCACATAGTGATTTTTTTCTGCTAAAGATTTCAAGTGCTCAAGTGTGTTACTGTGCCCACACTAGGCGTGTGGTGAGGCTTGTGGATGAGAACCTGGGGTTTTGTGGAGCCTTCTACACTGTACCTGAGACCAGGTTCAGCGATTCTAGCAGTCCTCTCTGAACCTTAAGTTTTACCTAAGTTTTATCCAAGACCCCCCCCCCCCCCCTTTTTTTTTTTTTTTTTTTTTTTTTAGGAGGTGGAAGATACTAGTTATTTGCAGCTGAGATATGCATGTAAGTCATGCCAGCTACCACTGTTGCAGCTTTATTCTCCCACTTTGATTAACTGAGTCTTGCTTCCTCAAAGCTGTTTAGTGTGATAGCTGATTCCCCAGAATCCTGAATAGCTCCACAGAAATGAGTGCAGATTATTTCCCCTGTCTACTTATCTTTGGAATGCTAATCTAAGGCAATGACTACCTCATTTTCATATTTTAAGATAGTAATTGCAAATATTATCTGATTATATTCCTCCCCCGATGAGTTGAAAAACAAAAGACAGTAAATAAGTGCAGGTGGAGAGAAGGCTCTGCAAGAAATACATGTGGCAAAGTCAGCAGCAAGTGTCATTCATCATGAAATATGTTGTTAAGCCATGGAGTATTTGCAAGTGAGAATGATTATTTTTCACAAGAAAGTGCTTGCAGACAGTCTGAGATATCTGGAATGTGTTATGAAGAACAGAAATAAAGCAAGCAGCAAGCAATCACAACTAGAACTCAGGAGCAGAAGAATATTCACAAGTAAAGTTATTAGTTTTAATTTTATCCAGGATTTTTGTCACTATGGAAGACTAATCTCTTTGTTAGGGGAGAAAAAAGTGCAATAATATTTCTGCACTTCTGAATTATGATTACTGAATCAAAAACAGGTGATTTTAATATTCGAAAAATGTTCTAGATAGAGATGCCAACTAACTGCAGACAGTAACAGGAGGGCAATGAGAATAATCAGAGCTCTACAAAAAAACAAAACCACAAAATAAAGGAACACTAAGTTTTTGGGCTGTGTACCCTACAGAAAGACGCCTGGCAGGAGCTCAAAGTCTTCATATACAGAGAGTGGAAAGAGTCTTTTTGCACGCCTGTGATGGATTGGACAAGTTACTTGCTTTTCTTGATTAATTGCAAGAGGAAAGATTCAGGGTAATCATTAAGAAAAATCTTCCTAAGAGCAAGAATGAGGAAGCAGAATAGATTAGCCAAGAGTGTCTCTACTATTAGAGATCTTTCAGAACACATTGAATAAATATCTGTCAGGATTAATATATAGCTGATCCTACCTTAAGGCTGATGGATGAATTGCACGACCTCTGTAACACCGTTCCAGATTATTTTATCATGATTCTGTTATGCAGTTGTTCAAAAAACCAGGAACTGGATTTGATGACTAAAGTGTTTTTTTTTTTTTTTTCCAATATTCTTTAGCAAACTAGGACTGGTGCACAACACAGCTATCCATTTCCTCCTGTAGAAATTACCATCTCTAACTAGCTGGGAATCTACACAGAGGTTGGATTCCTTTATTCTGCTTGGAATCCAGTTGGGAAGGGCAACATAGATTAAGCACATAGCAAATGTGCCAAGCAGCCTGTTGCAAACATACACATGTCCAAAGTGTCCTTGAAATGCAGAGATTTTTAAATCTTTCAAGTCATCCACCTGAAAGATTTTGTTTTTGCAGAGGTGATAAACATTTAAGTAACACAGCTTGATACCCAACCTTGGAGATATCTAGGCAACAAATTAAATCTTAACCATCATTCTGGAGAACTTAAAAGCAAGAATTCCTCCCAACCATTTACTGGCAAGGCTTTGAGTCATTCTTGTTTAATTATCTGACTGGCTAAATAAATTCTCACATTTAATGTAGCCAGAGTTCCCATGAACAAGATTACTGATAAACAGAACCTTCAGCCTTCCTAAAATTTAGTTCATCATGGTAAGAAGATTTAGTATCTTTTCAATAAAAATCTTCTCCACTTGTGGTAATTATTTGTCTGAGAAAAAGTAATTAAAAAAAAATGCTTGCAATGACTTTACTCCTAATCATTCCAGTCCTATGTGTATTTTGAACATCTTTGATCCTGAGCATCTGCAATTTGAGCTCCACTGATAAAACTTTTCTGACTCTTCCTAAGAGTTTTTACAGTCTTCAAAACCAAAAATTTCCATGAACACTGAATATATTCCATTTCAAATATCCTCAAGATTATTTTGAGTTTAGACCATTCATTATGGCTATAACTGACTTATATTGTGATAGATCATGAGCAAGCTTGGTTTCACAGCTGAATCAAAGCAGTCGCCCTGCTCTAGAGGTGTGGAAATCCCACGTGGTCTCGTATACATTTGGCATAGGGTGCAGTTGCCTCTCCACCACCCCTGCTCCCAACCAAAAATATTAAGAGCTGAAATGTCTGCAAATTTTCAAAGCCAGTGATTGAAGTCTAGAAGAGGAGAAATTGCCTGCATCATGTCCTGCACACTCCTGCTACAAGTTAGGATTAGGTTCTGTCTGAGCCCATGAACTGAGCTCCTTCACTCAGCAATACATTACAAACCTATTTACAGTGCAATCTGCTTTGATCAAGCAGGCCATTCATCTAGATCCCATGCAAATTAAATTAAAGTCTCAGCTTTAATCAAAGCAATCCCTGCTTGTGTTGCAAGACATGTATTTTGATTTCAGCAGCTCAAGCCTGAAATCCCTAACGCAACTTTGCGAGCAAGGATATCTGGTTTTGCCCACCTGTTTACAGCTAACCTCTTAAGTACACTCTTCAGCACCAGAAGCAGACAACTGTTTGGGTTTCCCCCCAGCCAGATTGCTACACACTGGATATGGTGAAAACCATGAAGAGAGTGGGAGGTCCCCTAGGGTCTGGGAGTTTCTGAGCTACTCCTGAACATAAAGTAGTGGAAGATGCACAGAGCATGCCAAGTCCGGCAAAAGCAGCATCAGAGGCAGCTCTGCATTATGCAACAGAGCTGGGCATAAGAGAAACCTCTATAATTGAAAGAGCATTTCCTGAGGAAAACAAGAATAAAGTAAAGGCTTTTTGTTCCCATGAAAGAAACAGAAAGATTTGTCAACAAAGACTTTGTCTTTTTGCCATGCTCACTTTAGGACTTCTTTATGTCATTTACTTTCTTAATAGCAGCAGTCCATATTGGTGAGGAATAGCTACCATGAATGAATTAAAGACAAAACCAGGCTTTTCACAATAATTTGGGCCCTGCTAAACAAGCTTTTCTTTCCATCTGAAGAAAGCCACAACAAGGTGCACAACAACATGTAATAACTTATGAGAATCAGCTGAAAGGATAACAACAAAAATTCAAGTCAAAACCTCAGGTTTTATGTCATTTAGAAACTTGCAGAGTGGGAACTATTGGTCATTGTTGTACAGTGACTGTCATCAAGGTAGATAATATCCTCTCCCAAATTCTGTTTTTGCATCCTTTTTGCCCTGCATTCCTCAGAGGTGGATGGTCACACTAGCCACTTTCCAGAGAAGCTTGCTGACTAACAGCTGTTTAAGCATGAGATAACACTGGGTAGTGGCTTTACAACTTAAGCCAACCTGTGCAGATTTCATCTTAGCAAGAAATCCTTTTTAGGAAGGAAATGCAGGAGCTTTTTGTCTCAGCTAATTTGCTTAGCTCACTAAGCTACTCCACTTTGTATTTTCCATTCTTCCTCTCCAATAGAAAAGTCACAGAAAGTCAAAGCAATAACCACCCAAGTACTTTAGAAACATAATACATACTTGTACATTTAAAGTTTTATTCCAGTTAGAATTTTCACAGTAAGGCAGTGTTGTATTATGCAGCTCATGGACTGAAATGGTGCTTTTGAAGGTACTCTTGCTTATCAGTTAAATATGCATTGATTTCCCCCCACCCCCACCCAAGAGATGTATTATTAATTAAGCAACAGAACAGAGGAGCTTCCTTGGACTCATTCCAGTCTTTCATTGGAAAAGATATGTAGGATGTCTTCCAGACCAAAACCCTGTAGTAACTCAAGGAGAAGGTTTCACTCAGCAAGTACAATGGCTAATCTTTCAAAAAAATATTTTAGGACAGGTTCTCTTCCTTTTCCAGCCTATGCTAAGCACAGCGGTAGCTCAGAAAAGGGGTTAAGGATAGGTGACACACTGCTTAGTCCTGACAAGTTGGAAGTAGCATGAGGGCTGCTTGCAGGGTTGCCCAAGCAATCTTATCTCATCTCATATCCAAAGCACTTTGACTTACCTTGGCAGACTCAAGGCTTACAGTGAAAACACCCAAAGACCTAGCAATGCCCACCCAGCACTGCCATGCTACTTAAACAGCAGAGCAAGTTTTCTATTTGTAATATTAAATCAGAGATGCCACAATAATTTATAAGATATAATAATTACAGCGACTTCATGACTATTACAAATACACATGCACTTACCCTGTAGGCCAAGCTCTGGTGCCATGTACTCATATTGGAAGAACTGCAGACGAGAAGCACTCAGTTCAGTAGAAGGAAGTGTTCAAAGATGCACCCTTATTCATAGAGCCACATGGAATCCCCAGCGCAAATTAAAACAGTCTGCACACTGCTCCTGCTCGTGCCTGCCAACAGCACTGCAATCGAGGCCGATGAAGAGATAACCCAGTTCAGACCTGGAAATGAACCACAGGAGGACAATTAGTAGAGCATCTAATAACAAAGTTATCACCTTTCTTCCCCTTTACCCCTTTCAGGGTGTTACATTACATTGGTGTTTAAATAAACACACCTGTAAAATTAAATATCCACTCATATTTTGCCCGAGTATAAATGAGAACACGTTTCAGTTAACAGAAAATGAGGCCATGTGTTGCTTGATAAAGCATGAAACAGAAGTCTGATAGCAAACAGTCTTCTGTGTCTACTCAATATATCTGGCAGGTCAGATTAAGCTAAGAGGTTATAATAGTGCAACACAAACACGCTCCAGCAATCCCACCTCAGTATATCTATGGATGGCTGTTGTAATACAATGACTGGTTTTTAAACAACACTTATTTTGAAGGTTACCTTCTATATGCAACCTCATGCTCATACACAGATCAAGTAATCACAGCTTAAGCAGCACTGTGCACCAGCTGCATTCGTGCACTGCATTCACCTTAACCTATTGCATACACAAGGAAACAGGGCTGAGGCTCAGCTGCTCGTGGGGGTCACAGGCACAGAAATGGGGGAGCTCAGCGGATGGCAGTTAAGCTGCACTACCTCAGTTTGCAGCAATGCTGCGTGACAACCTGTTTACTCCCCCCGTCCCTAGAAAGAACAACTACACATTCCCTGGATCTTCTCATATCTAGAGGCCATTGCCAGCTGAGCTGCAGTACGAGTTGCCTGCTTTCCTGGGAGAGTCTCCCATGAAAGCCATGGCAGCTATTTATTCACCAGACCTCCCAGCTGTTGGGCAAACGACCACAACTTTGTAGCATTAGGAATCCCAGGCCCCCTGAAGCACCATCTGACAGCTGGGGAAACAGCCACAGACTGCTGGGCACATGAACTTACTCAGCACCTTCTCTTAGAAAGACAATGTAGCAGAACAGCTTCTCTTCTGAAACTTGTCTGATGTGACCTCATGCAACCTCCCTTTTATAACAGTAGATTTGAAAAGAGAAAAGTCCAATTCTTCACAATAACCAACCTCCTGTATAACACAGGCCAGAGAGACTTCCCAAAATTAACTCGTGTTGGAATTGGAGCAGAGCTTGCAGAAAGGCACCTGAGCTTGGTGTGCAAGTTGTAAGTCACAAGGAGTTCAAAGCCTGTGGTTAGTTGCTCCATTGGCTCATTACTGAGAATTCATTTGACGCATTTCAATATTCAGCCACTAGACTGAAAATTTAATTTTATCAAGTTTTATCAAATTAAATTTTATCAAAATTTAATTAATCTTGTAGGCCCAGGTTAATTCTCTTCAACTTTAGGAGCTCTGCCTCCTTATATCATCTATGAAGCTAAGAGTCAGATCATGCCCCTCCAAAGACCAAGTCAAACCACAGAGTCTCTCATTCTGGTGCCAAAATTTAGGTGATACTTAGCCAAGTCTTCCCCTAGACCTCTCTTTATAAGAGGGTGCTCTTAAAACCCTTCTATTGATATTCCACAGAATTAGGGATTTTTAATACCCACTTTACCCACCAGCACATCAGAAGCCAGTGATGCAAAGCAGAGTTTGCTCCATGTGCAAGTCTCATACTCGTGCGTACAGCTCACCAGCAAAAATGGAATTTGGATGTGATCTATAAGAGTATGCAGGTGTCATGTCTATTTTTAACAGGTGGTGGAATAATTCAGTAAAATCACATTAATGCAAGAGAGTACCACAATTTAAAATAATAATAAGTACATACAAATTGACATAGCCCTCCTCTCACATTGGCCATTTCTCTTTTCTCCTCCTACTTTCTGCTTTTCCCTTCTGGAGGGGACCTGGCATCAAGCTGACTGCCGAACTGTCAGTTCAGATTTTCAAGCCTTAGGAGATTAATTTCCCTTATGACTTGAGTCATGTCCCCACTAACCTTTTGCAATTGTGTATGTGTAGTTAATCATACACAGCTACACTGAACCTGATTGTTAAAAGGCTGAGTAAATATAACTACACTTTTGTTATCTTGTTTAAAGGTAGAAAGATTAATTTGAATTCTAACTGGAAATACTGATTCAATGAATAAGTCTGAAATGTAGTGGTTTTCAATTACACTAAGAAATTGGTCTTTTGAATTTCCAAATTATGCAAGGCAAGTTCAATTTAATCTATACACAGGGTTGTATTTGCTATCTTCATAGTGCTGTATGTCAGTGGGTAAGAGCTAAGTGATAGGCGGGAAAAATGTAATGTTGGTTGTTGGTGCCCTCCAGGGGCCAGGCCAAGTACAACTCTCGGTCAAAACAATTTTTGAGCATTCAAGCAAATACAATAAATATCACATATTATCACCTGGCTTGAGAGTAGCATGACTGCCATTATTCAGGGGCTCTTAGAGGACAGGCTCTCTCAAGTCAGCGCTGGGAGCGTGATGCTTCATGAAACAGGAGCAAGGAGAGGGAGATGCACTACTTCCATTTTCTCAGCCTGCATTCCTCCAAAAACAAGGTTTGTACACAATCACTTTGTGCATCGATCTGGCCTTTTCTATTAACCTAGAAGCCTTAGTCAGATTCTAGTGAACCTTGGGGACACATAGAGGCTGCAAAGATACCATGTACTGACAGGATTCGTGAAAAGAGGCATCAAGAAGTGAGAGTAACTAAACACAATGCCCCTGCATGCTGCAAGGCCGAACCACTACAGACAGAACCATCAGGTGCAAAAACTCAAGAAAAAAAAAAAATCAATTTTAATAACTTGGGCCATGGCCAGAAATAGTATTTACATTCATTTTTAACTACAGGCTTTCTCTGGCTTGTTTTGACATCATAAATCCTACAATGAGTTTACACACATGGGAACAGGAGAGAGGATCCTGTCACCTGCACAAGCTGCAGATTAGCTCCACTGGACACAGGCTACGCTCATCCCCACTGCCATTGCCGTTCCGCATGGCAGCTGCCGCAAAGCCAGACTTCAGAGCAGGCAAGGGAAGAGCCAGATGATGGGAATGCTGGGAACAGCCTGCACCAGCCCAGAGCGCAAACCACACATCCTCATGGATGAGGACTCCAGGAGAGCTCTACATCTGATCCAGGATTTTTCTGGAATTAGCAGGACACTTTGGGTTTGGCTGCCTCCTGCCACATACAACCACTGTCCCTGCAGGACTGTGCGAGGGAGAGGTGCCTTACAGGGCAACAATAACATGAGTACCTTTCCCACTAAAGGTTATGAACAGTTCCAGTGCACAGACAGGCTTTTGGCTAGAACTGCTGAGGAAGCAAGTTACCTTCTCCCTCCTCTTCCTCTACACTAACCTCTTGCAATGTCAAGAATTGAGTCTTTAAAGAGGAGAATCCAAGAAATCTTTGACATAATTAATACCAGATAATTGTGCCGAGTCTTCTTGCTTCTGACAATTACAAGTGGAAATTGAGTCTGGGGAACTGCAGCAGATCATCTTTATGCAATTACAATTTATGATGAACTATGCAGCTCCAGTCACATTCCCCAAGCTAAAGAACAATTATAAATGGAAGACCTGTAGTAGCAGTGACATAACGTCAATTCCCTGTATTTAACATGCCCACAAGCTAGAACGTACACTCCCGATTTGCAGCTATACTTGACCACATAGCTCATGGATGAAAAATTACTTCAAAAATCAGACTGGCAGGTAATTAGCAGCACATGCTTTTTTTCGTTACTTTGTTTTGTTCTCCTTAAATCATTTCCCATCCATGCTTTTTCTCATTGTTGTCAAGGCTTATTTGTGAGTACGCAGCTTTTGCTTCTAGCAATGGTGTTTTGGTAGCCTGACAGTCCTGGGGTTCAGGCAATTGCTCACTGTCAAGTTTTTAAGCTATCAAAAATCTGAATATATAGACTGACCAAGGGGCCCTTAGCAAACGCAGAGCCCTGTCTTTTTTACCTCTCTGATGGTTGGCCAGACTTGAGCCTCATGCTGAGAGGGCACTAGGCTAACGTGCACATGATGACCCCAAAGCAGTTGAATTTAATTCCGCGGCCCACAGACACCTCTGGGAGGGCAGCAGAAATCCATCCTCTCCAAGCCTGCGCAGCTGGAGCATTTTCGCTTACACCTGACCAAGGCTGTTCTTTCAGAACCTCCATGTTGATCTTTATTAGGTTTCATGCCTTTCACCTGCTGGAAGTGTGAAAGTCAACTGAGCAGATATATTTTGATCACCTGCAAATGAGCCTCAGAAGCAGTTCAGCAGTTTTGCCAGTGCTGGAAGCTTTGCAGAGCAATGCCACTCTCACCAGGACCTGCAGGTGGCATGGTTTTCTTGCACATCTCCTTTCTACGCAAGGCTAACCATATTCCAGTGTTCAAAACAGCTTTTTACATGAAAAGAGATTTCAAAAAATAAAGTACCAATTTATGATTGACATGGTTCGAAACCATCAGTTCACAGTTCCTTTATTTCCACAGATTCTGTTTGATTAGACTTAGGAAATAAGCTAAAGGAGACCAACAGCACAGTATACATCAGTCCAAGCTCAGCCCTGCAGGTTATGAAGGCTCAGAAAGAGCAGGACTTTTACATGCTGATTGAAAAAATAGTCAAAATCATCAAATAATGAAGTTTTCTTCATTCTCGGAATTAGATTCAGCTGCTATTTCTACTAAGAGACTATTTCCCTGCAAAGTTTCCTCTTTTGGTTTACCATCAAATGCTGGGTTTTTGAGCAGCTCTGATGTACAGTCCCTCTTGCTGCCTCCCCCTCTGTCCTTTCCCAGACAGAAGAAATTGAAAGCGAGTATTTCAGATGTAGATTGTGTATGTTCAGCTTGAAACACCTTTTAAGAAAAGTATCCACCGCCCAGAAATCAGAAACTTTAGCAGCTTTCTTCAGGCAATAATCACTTCGGAAAAATCTAGCCTGACACAGTGATGTATGAAATATTAGACACTGTCCTGGCAGTATTAAGAACTCCTTCAAGCTAAGCCTTTAAATTCGTGTTTAACTTAATACACATTCCTAAGTGCTTTGCTAGAGCCAGGCCCGCCCAAGCGCAGTCAGCTAACTACCTTGCATGAAATACTAGAAATCTCACACAGAACTTAAAAGTCAAGAAGCAAAATAGGAAGTGTTTGTACCAGCTACCAGGATGCAGGCAAAGGCTGATGTGTGGTTAGCAAAGGTCTAGCAGAGAGGACCATAGCAGACAAGTGAGCTGGGCTCCTTGCAAGCGAGGCCAGCTGCTTGGCATCAGGCACTTATTTCAGCTAACAAGCGAGATGCTTTTAGTGCTATTTCCCAGGCACCAAGAATCCATGATGCAGGGTGATCCACACCTTTCCAGCATGTAGCAGCTCAGCATCCTGCATTGCTTTTGAACATGAGTAGTGACCTTGAGACCTCTCAAGCTTCACAAGCAAAGAAGGTTCAAAGTACCCATTTGAAAAGAGAACATCCCAGCTCCAGAGAACCTTTTATCCATTTGTGTTCATGTGCTACAGCCTCTGTTGACAAGGTATCTAGCAGACCTCTGCTTTGTTGCTTCAGTCCTATCGTTGTATGCTCCTAGCTGAAATTCTGCTTCAAGAAAGAGAAATAAATACAGGGTAACAAACAAAAGAGCTTTCCTAGATGCTCATCCTGGAAAGCTACAGCCCAACCACAACTGCTAGCCATGGAAACTGCAACTTTTCCAAGACACAGCACAGCTCTGGGAACACCTATGTTCAGTGACAAGTTCTGCTCGAGTGAATTACTGGTGCATGCTCCTGTGCTCTTCACCATGGCAGGTATGGGCTCCAGATGCACCCGCATGCCCACAGGTCATACCAGCACCATGGAGATCCTCCCAAGCAGCTCTCAGAGGCTGCTGACCTCAGGGCAGAAAGTGATCCTTGGGCCGGTTCACTCCTCCTGCAGTCCTTGGTGGATCTTTCCAGCGAAGGCAGGTCCCGCACTGACCTCCCCGCTGACTGTGCGGTGCTGTCCCCCTCACAGCCAGCACATCACAGCTCACAGGGTACAGCTGCAGCAGGCAGATATCACAGCAAGTGCTGCACAGAACAGCACAAGGCTCAACACCCTCCAAATAGGAAGGGGCATAAGCGATTCTTAATGACCGGGACAAAGCAGAGGCTAGTGAGAGGCCCTGCCCCATGCCACTGGCCCAGCTGGCAGAGGTATTATTCAATACACACTGCAGTTGATGTTGTTGACAGAGGGAGAACCAATCTCCTTTCTTTATTGCCTAGCAGGTAGTTTCGACCCTGCATGCTGTGCCCCTATAAATGCTGGTGTGCTGCTGTCATGGATGGGCTCTCCAAACCGCTCCAGCAAGGAAGAGCAGCTCCTCACACAGCTGTGGGGACAGCGGCCAGCCCGGTGAGCAGGGACCAGAGACAGGGCAGGAGCTCTCCCCACAGCCAGGACACCAACCCAGTGGCACACCAGGCTCCTCAGCGCTTACAGCAGCCCCTTCCCCAGCCTTACATAGGCTAGAGAATCTTACAGTCTTTTCATTGCAGCTACCAGGACACTGATTCCAGTAGGAAAATATGTGCTGATACATTTACACTCCATTTAGCTGCCAAACTGTTTCAAAAAGGGAAAGAACATTTGAGGCCTAACCACTAAAATTAATGGCTTCGTAGTGAGCCTGTGATACCTTGGCCACAGAACTGAGTGATTCATAGCTTGTGACAACATTTCAGTAATTATAACTGCTTTTGAAAATAAAACTGCAGCTAATCAGGGTGGTCCTGTTTCCCTTAAATACATTAAAAAGTCATTACTTGAAGAACTCATACATCAACAAAGCATTTCTTAAAGGGATAGAATTAGGCAACACTGACAGGCTCTCAGGACACCGGTACTCCATCCTTCACAGTCATTTCCTGAATGGCCTGATTCCTTTGCACAACAGCTAGGAACACTAAGCTCCCCAAGCCTGTGTTCAAAGGCTCTTGCCGCTGTCACTGGCAGAGTCCCGCTTAGCTTGCGAGGGAAACCAGGCAACTCACATGTACAAGTAGTAGCACATTTTCTCCTCTGGGTCTAAATTTAAAGCAGACTGCATATTTTAGAAGTACTAATTTAAATGAGATATTTCAGTGTAGCATGGGAGTTGCTCAAGAGTTTTCATCCTCATGCTTCTAGCTTCATTAATCAACTCAGCCTTGCCAAAGTATATTACAGGAAGATGTCTGTAGCCTCCATGGTTATGGCATAATCATACCTCAAAGATGAATATTTACAAGCCTATCTCCTCCTTAAACAAGGAGGGAAGGAACCAAAATCCCAGGCTGTTGCACAATGCTGCAATTAACTCATTCAGCACCGTGAGGATAGCTGCACTAAAAAGAAAGCAAAGCAAGAGAACAGAAAAACTAGGAAAAGTGCAAGGAAAGAAACCAACAGATCCCCTGGAGCATACATTTCTGCTGGAAGGAGACTGGAGGACCGTTGCTCTGTTCAGAGCAAAGCACCCTTGCATTATGGCAACCCATAAATGCAAGCTATAAATCAGAAGTCTGCTCCCTAACTTGTATTCTGGAGGACCCCGACACCCACAAGAGGCACCCTATTCATTTGCCCACACTCAGCCCATACCCACTAATCTCTGAGGCCATCAGCACCAGACACTGCTCTCTGCAAGCCCTGCACTCGCTCGCCCTGGGGATCCGGCACGCTTGAGCCCTCCAACCATCTTGATGTCCTACCATCAGGCTGAAAATAGGTCTGACTGTTGACTCATGAGCTGTATGCAGAACACAGCTAACGTAGCACTTCAGTTTGAAAAGGTTTCTTGGTAGCTTCTTGTTTACCTCTCACACAAGGGGATGTCAGCTACTAGACACTACACAGCAGAGTATTTCACCTTTTGCTTCTACAGCAGCAGCGGGATCCCAACTCCATACTGAATCTTTAAGGACAAAAGAGCTTGTGTGGTTATGCTACACAAAAACCACCATTGAATGTGGCCAAATGCCTCTTCAGATCTGCATGGCAGCATCTTTCCCCTTTCAATACTCTCACATGCTCTAATTTTTGCATGCCATAGCTGTAGCTTCTTTGCTCAGATTGAAGAAGCTGAAGCAGGTTTTGCACCTCTTTTTACTCAATATTTATCCAATTTGATCATCGCAAGGACTAAGATTTCATTCATTTACAGACAAAACCTCTGTGGATTTTCAAAAGTGGCTCTTCAAATTTCTCCTAAATAAGGTATGAAGAGTGTTAGAGAAATATTGGCAAGTCATGCCAAGCAGCCATTTGAATGTTTCTTGGATAAGGAGCTTTCATCAGCCTAATAATATTTTCACCAAGCTTAATCAGCTGTAGATTGACAGAGGGTAATAACACCCATATTCTGTTAAGCTTTAGCAAAACCCAAGGCAACTCATGAAATGTATATGTTCCTATCATTCTCCCACACTCTTCTACAGAACCATTCAGTTAAATATTTACACTTACGTTACACTTTTGGGTCTAAGCTCGAACGTGTCTTAAAGAGAAGGATCGCTCCTTGGCAAATTCTGCAGCCTCCCAACACCCCACAGTATAAGCCCAGATGCAAATTCATCTTAGCAGGCAATACAAGTTATTGCAACAGATCCTCAAGTATTGTTCACTGCAAGCAGAATTTGAGATGTGTGAACCAAGATCTGACCTGAAAGGCTTTTCCCTTAGGTATTAATCAACTGTAACAACAGTGACCCCAAACTTAACAGACAGAGCAAGAGCATCTGGGCTTATCAGCTCCAGATCTACTGCCCAGAAGGACTAAAGCTCCGTGCCACAGGCAGACGTGCATGAAAGCACATGGAAAAGTGCACGATCTTCAGCTATACAAGTTAGCTTTCCAGAAAATAGAAGCAAGTTACAGCTCCTCTCTTTGCTCGCCCTGTTATCTTAGGTCCATATTTGCGGCTGGAGAGCCTCAAGAAATGACTTGGCTTTAGCTGAAAGCAGCAAAAGGGCTGTAAGCAGTGGGGCTTCCTCCTTGCCCCTGCCTGCTGCCTCCCCTTTCTCACACTCAGGGCCACACATCTTTCTCGACTTTTTTTACTAAGTCTCCTGCTTATTTCTATCCATTTTACCCTCCTTCTTCCAAGGGAGATCTCATAGTAACTGTAAGCTGCATAGTAGAGACAAAACCTTTCCAGTTTCCGGGTGTTTTCAGCAACGTCGGTGCTGTGATGGCGCCTGCCATCTGTTCTAGCATTCACCGCTGCCTGGCCCTTTGCACAGGATGCCTTGCACAGCCAGGGAATTTTTTTTTCTCGTAAACAAATTTAACCTTTCAAAAGCAAGCACATAATACTCCTGCTCGTGTCCTCCAAGTCAAGCACCTGTGAGCACCACAGGGACCCTCAGGGACGAGAAGAGGCCACAGATACTTAGCAACCTTAAGCCTAAGCCTTCCTTAACTAAATCGTCTCCTTCTGGAGCAGCCCTTTCCATTTACATCATCACCCACCTGGGAATGAAGCACTAACACAAAGCTGATAATAATGTTTTTATAGAGATTAGATGTTAAAAGTTTTCTAATGGCAGCACCCAGATTTAAGCATTCCAGTTCAGTTCAGTAGAAAAAGAAGATTGTTCCTATTTTCCCTAGGGAGAAATATTAGTTTCCAAAGAATTTTAAGAAGTACTTCACCCCCAATATTGCATTGGCTTGAGACCAAGAACAACCAAATTTCCAGCCTGTACCAGTGACAGATTCTCAATTCTAAACTCAGAAATTTCTGCTTTGAATACCACTGGAAGAAAGGAAAGAGTTCCTATAGCTATCCAGAGCTACGGCCATCAAGCCTTCCATTTATCCCATTACTCTCTGCTAAAAGCTATTTGGGATTTTTTTTTTAAACATTGATTATCAAGCTTCTCTCTCACTCCTAGGTCTGTAAGGATACCTTTTACACAACCAGAACCAAAGCTAGGCTAGCAGGAGGATAGCACCTAGAAGTCTTGCAGATGCTCTTTGCTTTCGCTCTCAAGGCTACCTCTCATCACCAGCAACCCACAGCCCCCCAAGCTTCCTACTCACCCATCCCAGAGCACAACTTGCAAGCAGTCCCTCAACAGCCTTTCAGTCCAAGGAGCTACAGTAGATAGCCACAACAGAATGAGTCTTCAGTGGAGGAAGGCAGGTGCCAGCAGGCCCCTACCTTCAGTCCCAACCAGGCTCCCAGGAGGATATCTCATGGCAATTCTTGTTTGCAGACACTTTTCCCTCTAGACAGGGGCTAAAACCACCTCTTTTTCCTTATCTAACAGGAATGGAGGGCCCAGGTGCCTTCAAGCCAGATCAGCATCCAGAAGGTTCCATGGCCCTGGTGCAGAACAAGGCCTGCCCAGCCCCTATTGGCCCGTGCCTAATAACGGCCTGCAGCTGTGTGCCCCACACCTGCACGCGGGAGCCGCCTCTGCCCTCAGAAAGCCTTGGCACATTTTTCTATGCTCTGCCAAGAAAAGCGAGGCAAAACAGTTGTTTTCCAACACAGCATCCTGCATGGGATTCTGGTTTGCTGAGATTACTGGCAGAGCTGTATTTGTTCTGGTTCCCCTTGAGCCAGCACTTACCCCACCTCCCTCAAGGATACTGCACAGCCTCACAGTTCCTAGCTCTGGGGCATTGACGTTTTCAGGACTTCCTATTCCATGAAAAAATATTAATGTTACAAATCTCTGAGTGAAATGCTGAAATACTGTGCTCTTTGCAGGCAGAAAGTTCAGAGTTTGGAACGCGGTAACTTTTTCCCTTGTGCCAGCACACATGTGCAGTACTGGAGGGTTTGCTACAACAAGAAGTTTTCAGAAGTACAACACTTCAAAAAATTACCTATGCAGCTTTGCAAAATACAAGTCAGTCATTTAGAGAGGTGAACGCACTGAAATCTGCTCAATACCAGTGTGTAATTTAAATGGTGCAACAAAATTCACTTACCCAGCTGTAAGTGAAGTCCAGCAGAAAAGCTCAGTGCAGCCGGTGCTGCCAAAGCTGGAACTCCAGGTATCCGATTGGTTGCAGGCCACAGCAGTTTCCCATTCTTTTTGCTCCCACCCGTTATTCCCGTTTTACCTCAGGAGAAATCATCCAGAAAACAGATTCTGAGGCTGACGAGTTATTTCAAAAAATTATCCCGGAATCTTGGCAAGCTTTGTCTGCCCTACAGGACAGAAGGCAACTTATGAAATGTATATGTTCCTTCTCGTAAACAACTTTCTTTAAAACCTTCCAGGTTTCTTCAGTTAAATTGGAGACTAACATGCATACAGAAAAAAATAAGATAAGAATCTGCTGGACTCAAACATTTTTTTCAGTGCTGCTGGTTTAGAACAAAAATGTATAAAGCGAACAAAGTAACTTATATCAGTTGGAAGTTAGAGCAGCTTTTTAAAATAAAGTTGCACTGAGTCCTTCCCTTACTGTTGCCTTTTCTGATTGACTTTTCAGTCACCTATAGGCAATAGCTCATTTGTGAGATAAACTGAAATATAAAATATTAATTAGTAATATTATTTAAATTTTCAGATTTCCTATATCAGCATGAACTGGATTAGTTCTACTTTGAAAAGTGATACTGCATGAAGTTCTTAAGGAAGACACACTTCTTTTTTCAAGGAGAAAAGCATTAAGCAGTCAGCTTTTGTTCCTATTTGTCTAGAAATCTCCTTCTCTGGAATCCCGTGATCATCCGGTGACCATTTCTTGACCCAAATCTAAGGAAGGTTCTGGGTAGCACCTGAACTTATCTTACTCTGTCTTCCTTTCCTTCAGTTATAAAAACTACAAAAGTGGTGACTTTAAAGCAGCTTAGTGAAACAACCCGACCACATTTGCTAATGGGCCACTTCATAGCTTTCAGCAAGGGCATGTTATTACACTCCTTAATCCACCTGCAAATCGATGATGATTTTAGCTCGCTTTCAGCAACAAGATATGTGTGCACAAACTGCATTATCTGACAAGCCAGCCACTCGCGCATGATGGATCGGCATCCTACCTTGGGGATGTCACAGTCACAATAATATGACAAACTCTCCTGGTCATGCTTCAGCTTTTGCTGGCTGTTAACACAAAACAGGTGTAAAGGAAAGGAATAAAAAATTGCAGCCGTCGTGTGGACATTGGAGAAGACGCCTGTGAACAAAGGGCTAAGGAAAAGGGTCCCTAGAGATCTGCATGCAGCAGCTCGGGCTGCCTGCAGTGCCCTGAGCCGTCTCCAGCCTCTCCTGGGGCAATTCCCTCCACTTGTTCACGTTAAATTGTTAGCTGGGTTACACTAGAGCTGTGTTATGTTATTCTTGAGCAGGTTATAAGAAAACGGCACAGGATAAACTTTTCCCCTTCCCTAACTCTACAAAGGCCTATGGACAAGACGTCGGCTCATTTACTGGTCTCTAAGCAAGATTATTTGTATTAATGTAGCAGCTACAGCCAGACTCACAAAGATGTTCAGGTCTTTAAAACTGTACTTTTTTTTAAACTAATTTAAGTCCCATCTGGTACTGAAATGGGATGTCTCCTTTTGAAAGGTATCTACCTGCACTTCTAGACTCCTGAACTCCTTTGAAAATTTGACCTACATAGATACCAGTCAAAATGAGATAATGGTTTTTTTCTCAAAATCTAGAAAATCAGGAACATCAGGATTTTTAAGCAACTTGCAAAACATCAGAGAAATGAAATCCCCAGTCATCTGATTTCCAATCAGATGCAGCAAGTCTAGAATTGCATCCTTATTTTTAAGACTGAGCATTCAGGTTTTCTTAGCAGTAGATATTTTGTATTTATGTATTTGAATTTTGCCTAACAGAATGACTATACTATGTGTTTGATTGCCTATCTTTGGTACTTTTCACAAAGAATCCCTCTCCCTTTCCAGATGCCTACTACATAATAGGACTTAGGCAATAACTATAGAAAAATAAGAACCTAATTTTAAAATTATTATCACCACCTAATTGCTTCCTCCAGGCCTATGCTCAAAGCTTACTGTTACTAAGTGTCAAGATCAATTTGAATATATTAAAATATTACAGTTTTGTAACTGTTACCCTATCCTCAAAGATTTGCTACAAGCTACCTCAGCCAGAGTGGTGGAACTGCACTTCTTTGCAGACAAGGGCTTCAATGTGCGTCCACCTGAGCCCATGCTGGGCAGCCAGAGCCACAGGCCTCACCCTCCTCGGTCCGAGTGCTGCTTTCCCTCATTAAATCTGCTCTCTTGCAGGAGTCACACACTGACAGCCTTTCTCAAGGCCAGTTCAGGCAGAGCACATGGAGTTCCTTTCTAGCTCAAGTGAAAACTCATGGTCTTTGCTTTTATTTGAAATGAAAATTGAAAGGATTATTATTTCCTTATGCAAACTATTATCTGGGTCAGTCCCATACTAGTGTGCAGCTGATGATTATGGCCGTTGTTGATTTAGCTTGCATCTCGCTAATAAAAACGCCAAATGTGGCTGAGGAAACTTTTCCTGACAGTTTTGGAATTTCAGTTCCTCTCTGAATTGCCACAGAAAGCAGTGTGGGAATGACAGCTGCCCCTCCAGGACTATGTCTGCTGTGGTCCTGCACTGAAGGCGTTGCTGGTTGGCAGGAGCCAAAAGGCACAAGGACTTGGTGAGATCACTGGAACTCCTTTAATCCATACCAGAATATGCATTTACTACACGGGGATCCTGCCTTTAGTTCTTCTTTCTGATGCCTGATCCATGATCTATACTCTTTTCTGAACATCAGGGCTTATCCGCAGCCACATCTTTCCTGTTTTTGCTCTCAGCCCTGTGCACAAAATGCTTTCAAATAGAGTCCACATGTACTCTAATAATGTGAACTCAAATTTCATTTTACAGAACTCAAGCAACTGTGTTTGGTAATTTCTTCGCCCCTTAGATCCATCCATCTGAGTGTTTGGACTTTTTTGGTTTTAAATATCAGCCATGTACTTACTGCATTTTAATTTTCTGTTGTGGTCTCACTTCAAGTTTTGACGTTTTGTGAAAAGTTTCAACAGCCATTAGTCAAAACATGATGACATTTTGGTTTTCAGTTTAATCCACACCAGAGCATAGACCAAAGCAGTTTCCTTCCAGCGAACACAGACTTTCTAATTACACTCACTAATCACAAGAGTAATAACAGCCTTTTAGGTGGAAGAGTGCCGCTCCACGTTCCTGGCCTGCCGTAATGCCTGGGATTTGATGTTCCTTGAGAGCAAGCGACAGCTTCCCCGCAAGCAGCTGCGTGCCAGGCCTGCCCGGGGAGCAGCCTTGCTGCAGCTCACGTCGTAGCAGAGAAACTCCTCTTAGGCCTCTCATTAACTCTGCCTCGTCTGCATTTAGTCTCCTCTGTTTCCTGAACTAACTTACTTGTGTTCAGAAGAATTGTTTGCGGGGGTTATGGCATGATACTGGACATCCAGAAACTGACATCTGTGCTGTTAAGTTTGCATCTTAAGTTCACGGCCAAAGGCACGTAGGGTTATTTCAGGTAACTCCTCACCCTGAGCTGCTCCACTGGGAATTAGCGAGCCCAGGGGGATGTCTAACCAAGGCTACCTCTTCTATTGTCTTCCTATCTTGGTACTCCTTGAGTCGTTCCAGCCCCATGTGCCTCTCCTAACTGGAATGTAAATGCTGTCTCCATGCTGGCTATTTCTCCACCTTCTTAGGAATACAGGAATAAAAGGGAAGCCCTTTTACATCCAGTGTCTTAGAGTCAAAGTTTCCTGCAGCAGAATGGATCTGTGCAGCTGCCTGTATAACTACTATACTAGTGTAGAAGTAAAAACTGGTTTTATACCTATATCTCCGAAGACATGCTTGGACATCTGCCACATTAACCTGGAAGAATTGCTGTATTTTGTAAAAGGGGATATATATGGGCAAGCAATTTGGACTACGTATATAGAGGAAAAACCTACTTGAGTACAGAAGAACATCCCAAAACTTCCGCAGAGAAAAAGAGATGTTATGAAGCCTGGATTATTTACCTCATAATATTATTAGTCTTCACAAACACTGTCTCCATGACAATATACAATTACTTGGCTTCCCTTAGATCAACATAAAAATGTCAAATAATCAGTAAAAGTGAAACAATACAATTTAGCTGCTTTTGCTTCTGAAGTAAACATTTCCAGAGAACAACACTTTTCTTGAGAATTTGGTAAGCTAATAGACCATTTAATACTAAATATTACTAAGCAAGGAAATGAATCTTTCACATATAGATAGATATAGCACCCAAGAAGAAAGATGGTTGCTGCATAGAGGATTGCAAGGTGAACACATGGAACAAGCCAGCACCCTAAAAATAACAGTACTGGCAAATCATTATTGTGATCCCATTTGTCTCCTAAGACAAACAGGAGCGTAGAATTTTGCCTCAATCCAAACTTGTTCGAGTCATATGAAGGTTCTGAGTTAAACCAGAGTGAACGACTGCACTAATAGGGCCATTATCGAGCAGATGGATCAGACTTGCTCTCTAAGGACACAGCACTCGGTACCATTATCATTAAAGGCTTCTGCCTGAGTTTAAGGATTCATGTAACTGCAGTCTGACTCTTAAATTCAGAAAATACTGTTTCTTTACCTCTGTTCATTTTCTCGCATTTTGAGAATGTTGTATCTGCTTTGGATAAACCCAACTATTCATGACTCAATTGCAGATTTTCATATAAAAGCTAAAGCAGCTCAGATTTCCCGGAACTAGGGCACCAGTGAAATCCTGCCCCTGACACAGCTCCTTACATATCTCAAGTCAGGGGATGACCAGCAGGGAACTGCAGTTTTCAGTGCCAACATTGTGTCACCCAGGGACAGAGGAGCTTTCAGCACGCCTGTTTTCCAGACGCTCTGCACTGTCATCCAGCAGGAGGAATGATGCCCAGGCCAACTGTGTAACACAAGGCAACGTAAACCGTGCATGAGCCAGTGAGCTCCCTCCTTTAACAATGACACAAGGCAAGAGCAATTCCATAAAAAATACAGAACTCATCAAAACTCAGCTCTCCTCTATATTTGCACATATATGGTAACTAACTACCATCCAAAATTCACAGATCTGCTATGGATGGTGCCCATGAGGTTGCAGCAAGGTTCTTGTGTCAACGTCACCCAGAAAGATCCCTATTATAGGGCACACAATACAGAGCGCGGCCAGTTTAACTTTGTGTCTTTAGAGAAGGTGTAAGCTAGGCAATGGATGAAGCTTGAATTCCGGCACTGTAGTCTAATCACCCAAGTGAATATGAGAATACAGATAAGTATGGTTTTCAGCCTGTTATAATGTGTAAGGGGGACCTCAGCTCTCACTGACGCCAAGCAGAATTATCTTCATGTGACGCAGCAGAATGCATGGACAGGACCCCGTGTGTCCACAGCAGAGCTTCCCCGGGCATGGCATGGACGTCCAAGTTCTACTAGAGAAACCTGCACCTGTGAAATCATTTCACGATACACTGTATATGAGAGAACATGTTATGCTGGCTCTGCCTAGTTAGCAGGGAAGAGCTATATTAAAAGCAAAGATCCAGAATAAATGCAGAACAAATACTTGTGATCAGAAAATCACTATGCAACTCACTTTCAGTCCCAAGATTCAATTCACTATTCTCACCATTTGACTATTCAAACTATTCCAGCATCACTGCATATCACTGATGTAACCGGTAAAGAACTACGGATTTCAATGCACAAAATAAATGCTGTCTGCATTCAAGGAGAAGAGCTTTAAAGCACCAATTTCAAGTAGGTGTAATACATGAATTGCAAGCCATAAGCATGCCTTTTATCCATAATACCACTCAAGTGGTTCCCTTCATGTACTTAATGTTGTTATATACAGTCAGCAGCTGCCTGATAGTTAAATGTTTCTGTTTATTTTACAAATCTTGATTTTTATGCTACTACAATATGCCTCAGAAAACTGAATTACCCCCAAATTGTCACAGTAAAGGAAATGGCCTTGAAAACATAAAAAGAAAAAGAAAGAAAAAGAAACAAAGATAGTTGGCTTTGAGTTTGGCTAATTAAAACAAAATTACTGACTCGAAACACTGTTCCTACTCACCCCAAAACACCTTTTTACTGACTGTTCTCACTTCCCATAAAATAATATCTCCTGCAATTCATACACTGCTTGTAATAAAAAACCCCATAGGTTATAACTATGCTATTTCCTGTGGATCACTAATGTGCACAGAATTTTTTGTTCAGTTTACTTTAGGATGAGATGACACAATGCTTGACAGAGGCAACTGTTGGATGTAGTGACTTTTTACAGTACATGCTCATTTCGTATAAGTATATGATAGCAGCTTTAAAGAAGCTCTT
Organism: Tinamus guttatus; assembly: GCF_000705375.1. The sequence continues at coordinate 161,222 of NW_010589221.1, read as the reverse complement.
GAGTTTCAGCAGTTGGTCAAAATTCAGATGCTAACTTCTTTTTTTTTTGGTTTGTTTTTTAGGAGGAGCAAAAATTTAGGAGAAATTCTGAAAGATTCTCGGTTGGTTTTATTTTCTGAAAAGCCCAAACTTTTTGCAAATGACAGATATTTCTTAAAAGACAGATTTTTTCCTAGCTGTTGTTTCTACAAAACAACACACCAATGCAGTTTGCTAAGGCCAGATATGCACACTGCATACTCTTACACATATTCCACAGCAACACTGCTGGATCAGGATGTACCTTGACGGTCAGTTATTTGCTAACATAAACAACAGAAATTATATATGATCACCTAGCTGAAACTATTAGACGGCAGTTAATAAATTACCACTCAACTCTTCTTTACTCTGAACATGTAAATTATTAATTGGTTGCAGGTTTACCCAGTCATTTGGATAAATGACTGCTCTTGCTGTTCACCACTGCTCTTGCTGTTCACCACTGCTCCTCTTCCACGTGGTGATGCCCAAACTGCAGTTCACTCTAGTGCTGTTTGTAGAAACTTGGAGCGCTAATGGAGGAACTAACAGAAGTGCACACAGCAGGCAGGGCCCCTCTGTGGTGCTGACTTTGGGATGTGTAACATTCCCTGGCTTTTTTGGCACTTTTGGAAGACCCTATGAAAAGCTCCCAATGCAAAACATTGCTCCTGTGCAGAATGAGCAGTGACTGTAAATAAGGAATCAGGAATCAGCATATACCTCAAGCGTTTTACACGTTTGCTCTCATATTTGCAGATACATAAATAAGGATGGCTGGATCTATGGAGATATGGGATGAGCAAGCGTGATGCTTTTCCCACGCACTAGGCACAGAGTGACATGTCCTCCTTTTTGGGACCTCACACTTGCTAACACTCCAGTACTCTGGCCCCTGACACGTGCAACGCCATGCTTTACAAAGCACAGCTATATAGGCTTGTTACATCAATCTGGAGGGCCTTATTCCCAAGATCCCAGGTATCCACCAAGTAATTCCATGTCTTTGAGCAGAAGGCAATGGGTGCCATCTGGCTGCTTAGTCTGGCTGCTCCGTAACACAAGTCTATTTTCCTGTATCTCTACCCTATCTAGCAAGTACAGCAAAGATCTTTACAGTAAAGGACCATGGAAATAGCTTCCTATTAAAAAGTTCCTTTAAAAAGTCTGGTTTTGTAGTGAAACTCTTGTTGTTGATCGGGGGGGAAATGAGACGAAAAAAAAAAAAAAAGCACCACCTAAAGTCCTGGAAGGAAATGGACAGGTGACTCTGGCAAGATATATAAAAACATATGAATCCAGATAAGCTTCACAAACTAGATCTACAGGAACTTTACCCATTTTTCCATCAGGCACTGAGAATGGATTTCTAATAGCTTCCTGCTCTTTGCTAAACCAACAACAGCTTAAATCATGGTTAAAAAAAAGAAAGAAAAACAAAATAACCCCTTTCACCCAAAAAAAGAAAAAAAAAGAAAAGGGTCACCTGGCTATATTTATTTTATTGCAAACTTTGGCTTTAATCTTGTTAGAGATCACATGGCTGCTTTATCTATAGCTTTAAAAAGACCTAGCTGCTACGTGCCCGTCTTTGGAGTGTCTACATGAGGAGAGAGGAAGCAGGAAAGGAAAAGCCTGGCCAGTCTCAGTGCTGGCGACGTGCCCAAGAGCACCAACACATTCCAGCTACGGGGATGCCAAGAGCTCCCACTGCCGCCGCAGGAAAGATCACTTATAGGAATACATACTGGAGACATGGGAAACATGCAGTTTTTCAACTCAGTGTGTTCTAAAATTGCAAATGAATGCACCAGAAAGAATTGCCAGAAATCAGAAATATGCTCTATCTTTTGTTTTTTAGTAGAATTAATTTGGTTTCTCCTTTGCTTTCCATCAATCATTTGCAATGCATTTTCAAGACTTTTCCAGCCACTCTGCAGATTAGAAATGTTTCCCTTGCTAAATCTCCTCGAGTATCTTCATCCCAGGAACTGAGACTTTAAGAAAACACAGTCTCAAATACTCAAAAGGTATTTTAATGACTAATCCCCCTTGGTTTCAATATGTGAAAAAGGTTTAAAGAAGTTTGAGACCTGGAGCCAAATATGAAACTCACTAAAAATACGTACGTGTGGATGCAAATGCCTTGAGTTATTCTTCTGCCTAGCTACTTCGAGCTCAGACCAAGGTAGCTCCCTATCTCCATGTTCCTTCTGAGTACTCTTCACTTCTGCCAGGCCGAAGAGAGGTGGTGCTTTATGCTGGCTGCCTCCTCATCTTTTCCTCATGCCACTTTGAACCTTTTGCAACCCATCTCCCTCATTGCAGTGAGGAGACTGAGGAAAAGAGATGCTCACGTCTGTGGAGCCACATCTGCGGCCAACCCTCCGGTATTCAACCTTCTGAGTCGGCTGTAGGGAAGAAGCAGGCCTTGATTGCAGAGAACTTTGAAGTTTAATGGTGATTTGAACATGTGCTGAAAGACAGTGTCACTACCACATTTGTATCAAAAGTGAAGATGATTATCTATTGAAAGGAAGTCTGCTTATATGTTTACTTCCACTGCTGTTAATACATGGGGAAAGGAGAGGGAAATTAACATATGAAAATGCCAGATGTGACTAATAGCTATGAGCTGTAAGGCAGGGTCGGGCTCAGATCAAATGCTCCTGCTAATCTGGAATAAGTCTGATATTGTCTTTTTTGTCTTAGAGTTACTTAGGCCTTAGAGTTACTTAGGCCTACTGAGAATCAGTAAAAAAGGCACATCTGAGTTTCTCATTATTGGGCCTTTGCATTAATATGACTGTATTGTTTCTTCTCCACAGTGGCAACATAGCACCAAAAGAACAACATAAATTCTCTCTGGTACCCCTCAGTCCATGTTCAAAGATAAGAAGTATTTGGCACACAAGATTTATGCACCAAGGTGACACTCTAACAAATTATGTCAAGACATCTGAAAGTCATCATTTCTGTGCACATGCATGCATTTTAAAAGCAAATCTACAAGAGGATCAAAAACAAGATTAAACCACATCTGTTTGGGTTTAAACTACATTGTCTGCAGAGTTCAAAGTTGTTTCCTTTCGTCTAAAAAAAACTTACCCAGCTGTTTTTTATCTTAAATTCCTACCACTATCAAAGAAGTGTTTTCACTGGCCAACCAATGTTATTTCTAGAAGCTGAGCTAGTTAGGAACAGAGCTAACTAAGAAAATATGCTTTCTTCATCAAAGCTCTACCCTCTACGACTTGATTTGGCACACTGAAAAAATTAATAGAGAGGTTTCATCAGGTTCTAATGGGAGCAGTGTATCTACTGTATGTCATCATGCCATAAATTAGCTCCTCCATCTTTTTGCACAAGTAATTGACTACAACTGACACCGATAAGGAAAACAAGAAACATAATGAATTGAAAGAAGCACAAATTATAAATTAAATACATAAGAATGGCATGAATTCAATGTTTTTAAAACTGTCATCAATCAGGAAACATTATTTTGTATAAGCGCAGGTGTTGTGCAGTAGTGTTGTAACAGTACAACTCAGTGACTGCTGACAAATGTACACACGTATGTGTGCATATACAAACACTCACACACACATAAAACACAAACAGATCATGAATTCCTAATGTTTCACATTAAACAAAGACAATAACACATCACCTCCAGGATAATGACAGAGTTTTGTGTTAGAATAAGAAATACCAATTGACACTAAAGGCCTCTGACGTGGGAGCTGCACAACAAGCCGTGAATGTCCAGTTTCCATATGCCCCTGCATTTCACTGCCTCCAAGGAGTGTGCGAAGGTTTCAAACCCGTTCACTCCACTCGGAGCTCTCATGACCTGGCTAGAGCCTAACTTCAGAGGCAAAGTTTCCTAACCACGGGGGCGCTCAGGATTCACAGACTAAGCAGCAAAACGCACTTCTTGGCCAAGCTGCTGGCAGAGCTCCCCGCTCTCCCCTTCCCGATACTCCTGTGGGAGCAGGAGGAGCTGCAACACCCTTCCAGCCAGGAGCCAGAGCCAGGAGAAGGGGCACAAACCTGGGCAGCTGGAGCAGGCAGGAGCGTGGGCAGGAGGAGACATGAGGGCCCCACTCCTGGACCATGGATTTTCTATACTTTGCTGATCTGGCCCTTTTCTTTTTTTCTGGAGTCAAGAATGTTACTTGCTTTTTTAATACAGCAAAAAGGAAAACTGAAGAACTAGGCACCCTACAGCTGGTTTGCTAAGGTCATAAACTTTTCAGTGTGTTCATTATTCAGCTGTCACAGATTCATCCATTTGATAGCTCTCAATCTGCATATTGTTCACATCATGGCCTAACAGCTGGCATTTCATGCCATAGCACTGTAACTATATAACTGTAATGTATAGAACATATGGAGCTAACTTTGCTTACCAACTGAGTACATATTGTGCACTCTGCAGCCAAATATAATTTTATACATTTCCAATTTGCATTCCGCATTATGCAGGATAATCCAATAAATCACTTGGCCTGGAAAGAGGAACAATAGCAGCTAATTTTTTTAACTAATAAGAAGCACATCATTTTTGTTATTGTGTTTGTTTTTCACTGAAATCTTAAACCTGAAAGTACTTTGGACAGCCTTAACTTTGTTCTTCTCTCCAAAGTTTAGCAATTCAGAGTAACCTCTATTCAGTTTAACTGTTCCTCACAAATAGAATAAAATAGTTATTCGATCTGCTTACATGTTTAGAGAGCACTTAGATGAGGTTGGCTCTGTATACAGCTCTGGAGGAAAAACTATAACTGGGTTATCTGAAGACAGAAAGCTCAAGAATGGAAATAAATCAAAATGAAAACCAGTAAGAAAATAGGCTGTCAATTTATTCAAACACATTCTGGCTCATAGCGAGAAATACAGCCCCAGTGTCCCCAAAACCACCTAATGCAATTCTCTTTTTTCAAGTCACAGTAATATATGTTCCAACTGCCTTCTGAAAATGAAATACAAAGCTGACCAGAAACAGAATTCACACAGCTCCAAGGGAATGTGTTCAGTAATGACCAAATAACTTAGAAATTTAAGTCAGATTTTCAAACACCCAGAGCAGCATTTAGTCCCAATTTCAGTACTTACCTCACCTGCCCTGAAATATCTTTTTCAGTGTGGCTTAGGTCAGCAAATGCATTGAGATGCAGTTACACAAGCTTTTAAACCCTTTTTTACAGCAAAGCTGATTTTAGAAGCTTCCCCCTTGCTGGCATCTTCCGCAACTCCCCTGTGCAGCTGCATCCTGCCCCTTTGCTGTGCCGGCCCCGGTGCGCGGCCCCGCGGGTACCTGCATGCCCAGCGGGCCAGGCTCGGCACACGAGCGCCAGCAGCTGCGAACGGCTGCGGGGAGCAGGAACCTCTCACACTCCCCTTGGCCACCACAGAGAAATGCTTGTGTGACTTACCTGCAAGGCACTTTTGAGAGGAAACTTTGGTTAATATGTGGACCCAGTTCCCTGCGAGAATCCTTGAATCTCAGGTTTTCACTGAAATGGAGTTCTTCTTCTTCTGAAATGCTCTTTTTTGTCTAAATCTATCCCATTAAATCCTGGCTTTGCTAAACATAGAAGCAAGTGGGTGTAGAGCTCTCCGAAACATTTCCTCCTGCATATTCCGTAGGTACATGTAACTCAGATCTCCAAGAGGGGAATTATCTCAACTTTAAAATCAGGAAGTAATTGATGGTGTAAAATGAGTTAGATGAGCCACAAGGTAGGGCTTAAAATAAAGAACTTGTGTTTGTCAAAGCTACCTGAACACATCCAACCTTGTTCCTTTTGAGCATCTTTTAAACATGTTTATAAACCTGTATAAAAGGAATTCAGTAGAGAACAAGCTCTGGCTACGTTTAAGAGCTCCATTATGAATATGACTGCAAAAATAAGAGCATTTTACAGAGGTAACCTCAAATGCCTTGGATTGAAATGTCTTTTAATAACGAACCCCATCCCCGGCTCACCCTGCCACCATCTCCTGGAGTGCTCCAACTATCTGCAGCTCCTGCATTGCAACCAATTCACACAGCTCAGGGCCATGAGACGGGGATGAGCAGGGAGCTGCGCTCAGGCCCCAGCACCGTTGCATGAAGGGCTGTAACTTGTGCTTGGAGCTAAAACCGATCAGCTCAGAAACAGCCTGCCCAGGGTGCCGCGATGCACAGAGCCCTCCCCGGGAGGGGAGCTGAGGACGCAGTGCCCAGCAAATGTCCTGGCTCTACTCACGGCACGTAACGACTCCCTGCAACGCTATTTCTGGGGTTTTCTTTCCCCTCTCTACACCAATACACCCTTCATCATTTCAAAGATGGGTAGAAACGGATTGGGGGTTTTGAGGTTTTTGGATGAATAACAGCAGTAAGGGCCATCCGAATGATTTGAATTTCAAATGTGTGGAGGAGCTGGAGGGCAGCCCTTGGTGGATGGTTAGTTATAAATGCCTGAGCAGCAAATATTATCATATATTCGCTTTTAACTGCATTTTGTTCACCAGTAGGCAAATCTTATTTAGCAAAACAGATTACACTAAAACCTCTTTTGTGCCTTCACTGTACTTTCACTTGGAAATGCTGTGTTAAAAAAACAAATGTTTTGCCAAGAACGAGCTTGGCAAATTCCATACACATTCCATATTTATACAATATTGACAAGGCCTGTGCGTGTCTGAGTCACATAAACACGTACACAGATACGTAACCCTTAATGAGCCTTTCCCATCACTAATGCCCTGCGCAATCACACACACGCGTCCCCAGGGCCAGCTGGGCTCCTCACTATAGGAAGGGAAGCTCAACACAAAGCAATTGGCATTCCCAGGGACCTGGAGTGCTACCCTTGGACTCTTTGCACAACCACTGCACTGGGAAGCAGGTCAGGGCACCAAGAAGGAAAGGAGCTGGTGGTCAGAGTTGCAAATGGATACACAGGCTTTTGGAGATTGCTGCCTAGTGGGTAGAAACCCTGTGGGTACTCCCTTGTGCTTGGGCAACTTATGTCAGAGATGCCATAAAGCAGTCAAATCAGAATAAGCATTTAGCCCTCCCCATCCCACAGTCCTCCTTACAGTTCCGCAGAGTCATTAAGTGCCTATTTTCAATCATCAGAATACCAGAAAATATGAAAATTTTAATCCCGACAAGATTATAGTGTTTAAAATTACATTGGCTTTGCTGATATTGCTTCACATTGCATTGAAGGCTATAGTTATGGCAAGCCACTGCAGCCTTCCTTTCCAGAGTGGTCAAAAATGTAGCTGAACTCTCCTTAAACTACAAAGACGAACCATCTGATGTCTTTTAAAGCATGTAACAGGCAGATTCAGCTCCACCTTACCCTGAAAGAATTCAGGGAGGAGGCACAGGCCCAACGGCGCTGCTTTGCTGAGTGCAGCACTGCCTTCCTCAGTGAAAACTTCTTTCCTTATATAAGCAGCTTTAATAACAGAGTGCTCTGGAGGGAAAAAGAGATGCAAACAAAACCCTACTGTTTCATCACTCAAAACCAGTAAATATTTCAAGAGCTTAATGATGTAAAAGCAAACAAGAAAAGCAAAAGCCTGCTGTTCCGAAAACAAGTCTAGAAACTTTTCCTGTCCGAAGAGACCTTTTCAAATAATACCAAAGCTCCAGAATGTTCTTATTATTCCTGCTAGTGCACGACCTGCAAGCTCCGGCCAAGTGCTTCAACTCTACAGTACAAAACCATGAAGACACAACTCACCTGTGGGCAGGCTGTGATTCAAACAAGACAAGAGACGCAGGAAAGTCAGCAGGAGCCACCAGGGTAACTGTGGGACCACACGCTGGTCACCCTGCCGGGTCATGCTTTGGCATAATCTGCCCTATTAATAGGTATCAAAGAGTCTAAGACCTCTAAGGAAGCTCTGAAGGAACCAAAGCATGCAATCTGTGAATATGCAGAAGTTCCTCCCAGCCATTAGCATGGAGAGCAATGGGCATGGAAATCTAATCAGGACGGGCTAGAGGTGGGCAACCTGGGACATCTGGATATAGGAGACAACCTATCGATAATGACTGGGAAATACCAGATTGCACATGCTACAAGAGGCCACCAAAACACCTTGTAAGCAAAGCCAAGATGCTTATGGTGCTGACAGAGAAAGGAAAGTCAATGGATTGACATCCAAGGAAGAGCAGAAGGTGGTGCAGGCACCAGAAGGTCAGGCAAATATAAGATGAAGGATTTTTATTTGAAAAAATGCTTAGGGTGCACTTTTGTTTTAGAGTGATAAATGAATTAATAGCTTATTTTGGCTGAAAAGGGAATGTCCTGCTGTCGCTCACATTTTTCTCCTCACTTCCAGCCAAAAATACTAAGCATCTTTTAAAACAGCGGAAAAGGCTGAACCAACTCACTCTGTGATCAGAGGAGGCCAGAGGCCGACACAGAGCGGGAAGGTGAGGAGAGGAATTAGAGAGGCCTCTTGCCAGGAAGAAAGGGAGCGTCTTCCTTTGAGTTAGAGCAAGGAGAAGGGTGCGAAGACACAAATGCGACACAGAGATAACGCTCTGCTTTCCTTGCTTCTTCGCACACTGCTGTGGTTTGGGTTTGTAGTCTTAAGGACTCATTAACGCTGTGCTAGCTCTGCTCATCCCAGAAGCCTGATGTTAATAGAAGATATCAAATGAACTGCTGTTCTTCAGATGGGAAAGAGATGTTTGAATTTTCATTGTGCGGGTATAAAGAAAATATGCTTATTTTCCTTTTTATATGCCAGGAAACATATGGAGGCTGGATTATATTTGTCCCAGCCTGACAGTATCTTAAATTTATAGAGCCCAAATCATTTGGGGAATGCCATAAATTTACATACACGCTCAAGTGCTAATGCTTGCACAGGGATCTTTAGATTAGCAGATCCATGTGCAAGAACAAACATGTAGAGCCACCTCCTCAGAGGCCTCGCACATATGGAAGCCAACGCGAGCCAGTGCTTCGCGTTTCCGCACTAGTCAAGCCTGCATCACATCAGCAGCTCCTTACTCCAAACTGTGACGGTTACTCGGAGTTATTCTGAGGATCTATCAGCACAAAGACGACCAAGTTGTTCTCTTTATCAAACTGTATCACATAGAATGCACTAAGAAAGTGCAGCTTTCTAGGCTGTACTGCCTAGAAAGGCCCAAACATTTCCCACTTGGTCTTTTCATCTAATGCTAAAATTTAGCCCTAAGAAATGTGAGTTGTTGCCTAGTCTGCACTAGAACAATATTGCAATTTATCCCCATAATATGTTTAAATTAATGCAATTTTCTCAGCTTAAGACATTTTAGCTTTTCATTGCAATTATTTGCTTTACTCAGTGACTTCCCGATCCACCCAAACTGATGAAACCAGCTTTTGTGCATCCCCCAGTTTAATATATTTCTGCAACAGACGCACTGGAAAAGTACATGCATTTCTGTCATGTAAATGATATTTTTGTTTCTCACAAGTTAACAACTGTGCGAACGTACTGAAATGCCACAGGAAACGTGACTATGAAAGCTAATGTTTGATTTGCAGGACAGCGGGAATTTGGAAGTCCCAGGACACTACTCAGAGCAGCTCATACAATGTGCGAGCTCTTGCAGACGCATGAAAACTTTCACCTGCCCCTACCTTTCTGCTGTGCAATCAGAAGATGGCAGTGTTGGACCCACCATCCCCTGGAGTTTCAACTGAGCCTCTGCACACAGCAGCTGTCAGCACAAAATGTAGCCTTAATCATGACAAATTATCCATCCGCTGCTCAACTAGTCATCATTCATATTGTGATCCCGCTGTCCATCAGGTGGCTATAGTCAAAATCCTTAATACCAAATTAACTACTTTGTTGGAAAAAGCCTCACTAATACAGTGCAGCACCACAGCGTATGTCCTGGCAGAGTCCCTGCTTCTGTGCGCTGGGATTTTCCTGAAGGGCTCTGGGAGGAACCCGTGGGGCCCCAGTCACCAGGCTCATGAGCTCCACTGGGCTATTGGCTGCGTGTTCCTAGGACGCTTAAGCCTTGTCTTTCCAAATTGAGCCAGCTCTAGGTATCGCTGAGAACCTGAGCCTCAGTGTCAGGACACAGACCCCTTCAGCTGGCATGATCGCTCCCAAAATCAGTAGTGGGTTCGGGTTTTACACAGAAACACACCAATTTTCTTTTCTACCAAGCACCTCACATGCAAGTGCTGAGCTCAGGCCTCATGTCACATCGGAAAGGCTGAATCTCGAAGCAGCAGCTTGGGAGCTCACCCAGGCTCACTCACCCCAACGGAAATATTGGGGAAGTATCTGCTGCTCAGAGAAAGTAAGAGGCCAACAGTCTGGCTCGGAAAGGGAATATAACACCAGCTGATTCAGAGCTCTTTAGCATATGAATGTGTAAATTTGCTGTGGCAGGTGGGATGTTTCAATGACTTACAATAGAAACCCAACCGCTACTCACTTATCATTAGACATTTCTCACTGAAATGCCAATGACTGGTGCCTCACGCTGGCTACGAGAGCTCCAAATTAGTTGAAAAAAAAAAAAAAGAAAAAGAGAGAGAGAGTGGGAGAGACTAAAATCAATACCCCTGCTGGGTGATTTCCTGATTGGAGCACAACTAGCAAAATATTTGCTCATGCAAATGTTTCCTGCCATGAGCAGCTTAACAATATCAATGTGTTTCACGGAGACAAATAAACAACAAATAATGAAAAGCACATGAGGCAAATAGAAATATTCAGAATCATCCAAATTACCCAAATGTCCACTTAAAGGGAAGAGTCACTGAGTCCAGCAGCCCAGCACTGACCTCACCGTGTCACACGGCCAGGGCAGGAAGAGCCTTTGCAGCAGATTCACCAGGCAGCTCAGCTCCTGCAGCTCCCCCTCGGCATTTCTAGAGCACTCCGTGCAGCAAGGCACTCAGCGGCCGGAGCCTGCCGCGCTAGCAGAGCACGGCTGATCTCCTCGCAGCAGCTCTGCCCAGCCTCTCCTCATCCGCGCTGCGTTCGCGTCGGCGCCCGCCCGGCTGCAGGGTGGATGAGGCGACCGGCTCTGCGGGAGGGAAGTTTTCACCCAGCCTCTGCTGTTCTCCACGCACTGCTCCAGGGATCTCTGGGACATTACTGACTTTGGCAACCTGGCTCCTCAACCTGAGCACAGCTGCAGCACCCGCATGTACCATAACTTCAATGTTTCTGTGCTGCATACGGAGCTGTTGTGCCCCTAGCACAACTCTCCATCTCAATGCCACGCCGCTTCAGAATTTCCAAGGATGAGTGGAAAACGATAATCTTACAAAATGGGTCTCCTGGAAAATATCAGTAAGAAGGGAACCCCTTTTAAGGACACCTTCCTTGTGGCCCCTGTCCAACAGCCAGCACACGAGAAAAGTGCCTGTGTATTTTCACTCTCCTGGCATGGCCCAGCTCCCATCTGCCTCCCACGTCTCCTGTCCTCCAAGATGAGCCACTGCAGATGCCAGCTGAGTCGCCCAGCTTCGTGGAGGGACAAAATGGTCAAGCGGACGTCAGCAGTTCAGGCCCAGGATATAAATCTTTGATGGACCATGTGCCCACTCCTGCAGCATCCCTCAACACCTCATCCACCCTTGCTCCAGCATCACCCACTTCCAAGTCTTATTAAAATAAAACACAAATGGGGTACTATGAAAATGCAGTACCAGAATGGCCTAACAACGGACATGTAGGAATTAACATCTAGGAGCTTTGCAACGACACCAGTGGAAGGAAACTTTTTCTCCTTCAACAACCAAATCTATATCCAAGGGACAGATGGGATTTTTCTCAAAACTAGAAGAACGCCATTTGCTGTGACCTAGTAAAGTCATGCTCAGTGAAGCAACTGTTACGCTCCGAATATACTAAGTGCTACACTAAGTGAAACCAAATAAATGAACTAAAAAAGATTAACAACTTTAAAACTGAGAGACATGAAGCCTTTTATGTTTTTTTCTCTAGGATATGTGGAACACTTGTTGTGAACACAAGTATACTGTGCATGATTACAATTTATTGAATTATACCCAAAATAGTTACTGTTGTATAAAGTAGCACTTTCTTCCCTTATCTAATGCAGATGAAATTTTGAACTTCAATGCTCATCTGCAATACCACGTTCCATTATAAATATATCAAGCAAATTAAACTACGTTCATCTGGAATTATTTTTTTTTCTAGTTTGGTTTTGAGGTTATGAGCTGGGCTTCAAGCAGCTGCTGCAATCAGTCTGGGAGTTAAACATGGGTTTCATGGTGGCTGATGATCTAAGGGAAATAGCAATGTTGATATCTAGGCGAAAACAGTAAAATCCTGTTTAATCATGTCAGGTTTCCTCCTTTTTTTTTCCCATCTAAAAATGTTACTTTTCTAAAAAGGGCTGAAACACTTCTACTGGCTGTTGTATTGCAAGAGTCTTTGGTTTCAATCCATAAAAAGACACAGTGGGGGGATTCATTTTGCTTAACAATCAACTTGCAAAGTTTCCTTTAAACAAAATACGCTGCCCTGAAGCTTTGAAGTTCAGATGTTAGCTCCGGTTGGACTCCCAAGTTTCAGGAGGGCTTTGAGGAATGCATTTGCAGCAAGGTTTTGCCTGCAGAGGAGAATTTACATAGCGGAACTTTAGCCACAAATCCCTGTGTGTACCATGGCCCATAAGCAAAATCACAGTAAATGTACACAAGCTACCGACGCGCACCAAAGCTGCTGCTAATGTTTATATTACTCCCAGGGCTGCACTGGCTTCCACGCAGGCTAACGGCCCCGCTCACGGCACCACATTAATTCGCAGCGAGCACTTACTGGTGCCGACGGAGCCCAAGGCCGCCTGGCGACTGAGGCGGAGGAAGCTGCGCGGTGCCGGATCACAGTAAATGTACACAAGCTACCGACGCGCACCAAAGCTGCTGCTAATGTTTATATTACTCCCAGGGCTGCACTGGCTTCCACGCAGGCTAACGGCCCCGCTCACGGCACCACATTAATTCGCAGCGAGCACTTACTGGTGCCGATGGAGCCCAAGGCCGCCTGGCGACTGAGGCGGAGGAAGCTGCGCGGTGCCGGCCGCAGCACCCCCAGCCCTGCAGCTCTTCAGGCAGGGCAGGCGCCGGGAAGGGACCCGCAGCACTGCGGAGCAAACTGCAGCCTGCCCCGTGCTCCAGGGCTGTCTCCGGGCTGGCTGCGGCTCTGCAGGCCTCCAGGCCTGCACTGCAGCTTCGCAGAGAGCCCCGGCAAGGGCTGGTCTCCTTCCTGCTTGCTCTTGCTCACCCAAAGGCCTCCAAAACACACCATTTATCAAATACATGACTTCAAAGCCGAAAAAAACACAGAGAAAACAAACAACTAAAAGCCCAAATGGAGGCAGACGACTGTGTCCGATGCTCCGGGAAGTGTCACTTTACAACACATGAGGGCTGTGGAGGTGGCAACATTAACACTCACAGCAGAATTTCACTCCCAGTTCTGCTAAGGAGCAGCTGAGAAGCTCACAGCTCTGCTCCAAGATATCTCTTGAAGTCTCCTGCATTTCTTTGCACTTCCATGATAACAACTCTCTGGGGCTCCTTCATAACACTGTGTATTGTGAAATCTGTTATTAGCTACGTTAGCCAAGGTTGGGTGCAAATAACCCTGAGCCCTCTCTCTTACATCTTGGAAAACTATTTGCTTCAGCTTTATTTCTTTACCACGAGTATAAAAAAATAGGCACTGGAAGAGTTTACAAACTCTTTTCATGTGGAGAGGAGGAACGTGAGTTCCCTTTAATCTTTCATAACTCGTGTGTGTTAACTGCATGCTTGAAGAGTGCCAGCTGATTTGAATTGTGCAAGGGATGAGCAGGGACCACCAAAGGCAAAGACCTCGTGATGAGAGCACAGCCGCTGGACCCAGGCCAGAGGGGACTCGACGGCAAGCAGGGCACTGGAGCCAGGAACAGGTTAAGCCAGGAGGTCTGGAAAGGGGCATCGAGCTGAGCCCATGGCAGAGGAGCTCACTGAAAGACTTGCTGACCTGAGTCCCTCATTTGGATCTAATACAGCCCATGGAAGTGCAGGTTTTCTTGTTCAGCTCTGGGGGATTGAGAGAGACTTTCTTACTTACATGGTCTTTACCGCACTGATGGGGATCAACTTTAGTTTATGACATGTGGCTCACTGGGAAGGCAAAAGTTGAGTTGTTCTGCAAGGCAGATGGGAGTTTAAGAACTGGCAAATAACACAGGTGAAGAGGAACTACTAACAGACCATCTGCAAGAGCACTGGAGCTGCTGCCATTACGGAATGACTAGATGTGGATTTTAGTCACTGGTTTACCACCTCCTGTAGTGAAATATACGTGTTACTGAAACATTTCAACTGTTTAATGTTATTCTGAATGCCCTACAAGCCCCCTTGCAAGGACAAGTCTGAAGAAAATACCTGAGAAAAAAATCATGCAGGGACACTTACTGCTGCACCATAGAACACATATTCTGCCTTTACCAGCCTGAATATGTGGCTTTAACCTTTCAGCTGTTACCTGTGACAGACCAACCAACTGAATTCAGAAGAGCTTTTATTGGACAATTTGGATGTGAATTTCATCACATGTTATAGTTTTCCACATTTGAGTTGCAAAGTTGGCAATACCTGCAAGAAAATTATAGAATGAAGCTAAGGAAACAAGCAATGTCTAATGCAAAACCTTCCAAGCAATGTAGATGGAGATGGTGAGAAATTTTCCAGCAGGATATTCTTCCAAGAGGAAAACAGATTTCCTTGAATCCAAAATCCAAAATATTTGCAGAAATGTGTTAGTTTCAATTACTCTATGTTTTGAAAAAAAGCTGGAACACCAATTAGGTTGTAGCTGAACATGCAAACTTCCTCAGAGTGGAATTTTTCTGTTTTGAAATGCATTTTTCAAGCCTTCATATTATGCAATATAAAACAGAAAAATCAAATTCAGATCAAAATTACATTGAAATGAAATGTTTCTGTTGTGTTAAAATAATTCCCCAGATACTTTCAAAAGCTCACTTCACAGCAATTCAAAACTGCGTCACATTCTGCTTTTGGAATAGAAAATGACTTGAAATCACAGTAAAATTCTGTGAGATGGAACCCCCTGTCCCTGGCCAGCTTTATCACTATAGGTTAATTTTTCAATTTGAGCAGAGCAAAACGTACAGCTGAGAGAAAGTGACCTGGTCTGAAGAACTTTGGATATAATACATCTACATGAGATTTGCTGCTTGGCATGGATGACATTCTGAACACCACTGCAAACAGCAGTTTAAAGACCTCTCTGGATGGGTGAGAACACACTGAGCCATTTCCTCCCTGGTTCTTGCTCCTCATCCTCTTGACTCTGCTTCAGAAGAACTGACAGTACTAGCTGTGCTTGCACAGAAATGACTGTGTAGTTGCATTTACCCAGTGATTCCCTGATTTCAAAGCCAGAAGGCCTCGTATAGGCTCCACATCTGTGTAACACAGGATCAACACTCCTCCTCTTAACATCAGTGTCCCATTCTCCAGGCTGTCAAGTCTTTCAAATATCTGGCAAGGTAGAGGTGCTCTCCTGAACACAAGAGAACCTCTCATTTCCTTAGAAATCTTAGCCAAGCTAAGGGAAATATCAGGCAACCTTTCTGACAGGCTGTTTAGCAGTCAGTCTGCTTCCCAGAACTGACACGATTGCAACGGTCTGGTCCCAAAGGCAGGCTGTGCTCTCCTCACTCCTTTCAGTAACCCAATACTAGGCTGACACGAACGGAGGGGGAATGGAGAGATAAAGTGAGATCAGCGAATAAAGAGGATCACATTCCAAGGGCAGGGAGTGACTCCTCTGGACCCCTACTCCATCTCTCAGCTCCACGTTTCTTTCTCACCTCCATTCTGACTGGCTTAAAAGAACAAGAGGGTAACTGGGATGTGGCAGCATATCCTTCTTCATTGACCTGGAGAGAGAAAGAGCACTCCATAATGTGCAAAACTGATGCTACAGGGACATTCCTGCTGCAGAAACATCACTCACTTGGCAGCTCCTGCTGAGCAGCCCTACCTGCAATGCAGGGTCTTGGCAAAGCCCCAGGCTGTGAACATGGTGCAAAGAGAATTCCCTTAATAGCAAGATATAGCACACTCCCCGACAGCAAGACTTCCCTAGAATTGGCCTTTGCTCCCACACTAAAAAAGAACCTGGAAGACTATGGGTTAAACACGGTACAAATGAATACAGTGGCCTTTGAGAGGCCTTTTCTAAGGTGTTTCAGGGCTGATGAAGCTTTCTACAGATAACAGAATGAACTGAGGTTTCTGTATCTGAATTGCCAGCAGTAAGAAAGATGGGCCCTCAATGAAAAAATCAAGAGAGCAAATTGCTCAAAGCAGCCAAGAAGCTGAAGGCCCTGTGTAGTTGGAGAGTGAGCAAAACAAAAAGAAATAACAGCAGCGAATGAAATGTGCTATCATAGCTAATCGCATCCGTTCCTCTTCCCTAATAACTTGCAGCTGAATAGAAGGGTCTGTGGAAGTACTGGATAAGCAAATATTTTGTGCAGTGCCCACTTTTAACAGCTGCCTGGGAGTGATTATTTATGTGCGAGTGCCAGAGAATTTGACATGATGGATTAGGAAGCAAAGCCAAATTCTGCTCTCAAGGAAATCACCAGAAATCTGAAAGAATGTACTGAAAGAATCTGAATGGATTTCAATGAAGCAACTGTGCATTTACATTAATTTTTCACAAGCAGTGTACAGTGACACTTGGTCCTTCTGGAAGAGACCACAGTAAGAAAATGGGGGGAGTCGGGGGAAGATCAACTGGAATCCTTAATGACCAACAAATAGAACAGTAGGAAAGTTCCATATTCTGCTATCCAAGCACTTTTACATTTGTTGGAAGAAGCTTCTCCCATCAAGTCCATCTTCTACCTATTTAGAGATCCTGATATTCATCCAAGACTCAGTCTAGCTAGCAGGAAATGAGCTTCAAAGAAAATTAGCCCCTTTTAAGTGCTTTTTTCCCCCTTCAGTAGCTTCCATGGCATTTTTACTCTCTTCTGCTTTTCGGATTTGAACTTAGCCAGGCGTGAAATCTTTGCTTTATTGGAGCCAATGGCAAAATTCCCACTTATTTGGATCATTCCACATTTTCTATCTGTATGTTTTGCAAAAGCTTTACTACAATCAAAGCTTCTTTGTTGCTCTAATTAACCCTAGGCTTCTGCCAGCTTCTGGCATTCCCAATACGAAGATAAAGAGCTACAAAATTGGAGTAATACTGAAAGGAGGGTTTTGCTAGAGCACAGGCAATCCCTTTCACTGGAGAATTAGGAGAAGGAAAAGGCACAGAGGGTCCAGAGCGGAATATTTATAACCCTACTGCAAGTTGGGTACGTGTATCTATACTGCACTGGCGGCACTGGGTTCAGAAAGATCCCAACAGTAAGTACTCCCCATCAGCTCACTCCATGGATGAGAACAGGCATATGTGAGGTCAGTCATTAGCTGACAACCTACACTATGATACAATCTGAAAAAGTCAAAAATAATATTAAATATAACAAAATTTCTAAAATGATACCCCACTTGGTTATCAACTCCATAAGATGGTGAGATAAGCAAAAGGAAAGCTGGGCACAGAGAAACACAGTGTTTTGCACAGGCTGCAGGAGAATGGCAAGGGGAGGTATTCTCAGTGACACTGCAGTGTGTCATACTGGTTTGTCTTTACACGGAACTAAGAAATTTCCTAGCAGACAAGGGTGGCAGGCCATGCACCAAGAAAGGCTCGTTAATGTGCTTATCCCTCAAAGGGCGTTGAGATCACAGCGGAACACAAAGGTCTTTCTCTTGGAAACACTGGAGAGCCTGCGTGCCCCTTCTGTAGACTCAGAGAATATCTGGTCTGGCTGCTTCTACATGCAGAACCACAGTCCTGCCTGCCGTATAATTAAAATTAGTCCCTTTGTACCGAGAGATGAAAAAGTTTTAATCACAGATTCCAAGAAGGTATCAAAGCATCTATACAGAGCTTAAAGTCAGTGTTTTTTCATCCACAGATAATATATGAGAAAAAGATAAACCTGCAAATAAATATGACTGTGTATGTACTGCCTATGTTTGCTAAAAGTTAAAAAAAAATTAAAAACACACACAAACACACAAAACAAAAAAAAGCAAACAATAGCCAGCTAATGGCATAATGAAAGAAAGCAAATGGGCTGTTCTGTGTTCAGACCACTTGCTAATTGAAGATAAGTCTGCACCTGTTTACCCTGGCTCCATGCAAATGTAGTCTGAATGGGTTAAGAAGAAATTTGAATTCAAGAAGATTTAGACTGCCAGAAGATATTGAGGCTGATAGATGAGATTTCTTTCTTCAGTTCTTGTATAGTACTTGCAGAATATTTAACAGGAGCTGTAGACCTAAATCAATCTGCCTTTTTCTA
Organism: Tinamus guttatus; assembly: GCF_000705375.1. The sequence goes on along the minus strand of NW_010589221.1, from coordinate 142,732 downwards.
GTGTAGTTCCGAACTCTAAGCTGTTCATACATACAAAATTGAGAAGCACTGGTTGAATGGGAAACTTTAACTTTGCTCTTTTTCGATTTTCCAGCATTTAGTTGTGAAGTTGGAATATGCTGTTAGTGTGGCTGCTTGTATGGGATTAATAATAGCCGGCACTCAGAGACCCTAGAAAAAGGAAATTTATTACTTAATGTTAGCATTCCAGCTGATCTTGAAGCCAAGTCTAGATGCGAAAACTTGCCTGTCAGGTTTCTAAATTCTACCTTCTTCAATAATTCTCAATTCCAGAGGTCAAAAATCTGCATTAGTTTTACTTACGTGGCACAAGGCCACATACAGTGCTTTCTTACTGCTATATGATACATAATGGGAGTGAACTCTTCCTCCCCTCACCCGCTGCATGGAGAGAGGAGAGGAAAATTCCAGCAAGGAGACAAGCCAAATGGCCACTGTCAAATCTGAACACCGAGCAGATTAAGCAAGAATGGTAAGGAGTAACGTCTAGAGCTGTAAAGTATCAGGTGATGACCATGGATTTCCTGATATTTAAGGATAAAAAACCAAAAGTGGATGGCAAGGCAGAGATGGAAGCAAGACCATGCCTGCACTTTATTTAGGTACCCCAAAAAACTAGTCTCTGCTTCTGTATAGGCAGGGGAAACGTAGGTGTGTTCAGAGGATCCAGGGCATGAGATCTGAAACCCTGTCTAGAGGGAAATTCCTCCTAGCTGGTTTCCAGATAGCTAAATAAGCATGAGTTTGTGTCAAAAAAAGCAGATGCAACCTGGAGCTGTGGAAAGAGCAAGAGTTTGGGACTGAGAGTCATAGTCTGATCCCGTTTGCTGCTGGGGTAGCACAGCCCCCAGACAGTGACCACAGAGGAAAAGAGCAAGTCCTGTGACAACACAGTATCACTTGAATTATGTGGACTGTGTTTAGACACAGCTCCTTACATTAAACTAATCAAATAATTCTTAATAGGGAGTTGCCAAACTAACAGATCCAATTCTTAGACCATAATGTGACTCCAGAAGTCACATTTCCTTTCAGTTAGAATAAGGAACCATCCAACACTTAAAGACTGGCAGGGTTCAGGTCCAATATTGTTTCAATTAGTTGTTTAAAGTCAAACATATTCTCATGACCAAAGTGCATTTTAATAAATATATTCCCTTAAATGTCCAATAAGGCTCATGGTAATCTACTTAAGCATTATTTCTCTAGAAGGTTTAAGGTTCCTATAAGCTGCATTACATGTGCAAAGTTACATTAATGTGTCTTCATATAAACTGAAAGTTTATTGTTTTATTATTATAGAAAAACCATAAAAAGATTTGTCTGAAGCTATTGGCTATTGTGCTACACATCTGGTGGAATGTTAGTTATTACAATAACTCCTTCAGCACCCTCCAATGAAGCCCCAGGCTAAAAATGAAAATAAGTAATATGATAATACTGTAAAAAGACGTTATGGAATCGTATGGAAATAGTAAGCCAAATCCAGCTGTCAAGGGAAAAAAGAAATCCTGGCTGAGTTTGAAAAATAGTGTTAAATTAGACAGAAGAAAAGGTCAAAAGGCTCATGTCCAAGCCAGATCCTCAGCCAAATTCTGGGTACTATTGTAGCTCTCTGGCAAGACAAGCAGTCCTAGAGCCAACTGCAGAAGGATCCTTGGCTAGTATGAGGTTGACATTGTAGTTTCTATTCCCAGAGCTAATTAAAGGCTTCCCAGAAATTTCATCCTGGGATAGTCACAGAGCAGGTCTGGGGACAATAGGAACAAGAAGAGACTTCAAGGAGTTAGCAGGAATCAAAAGCAGCGAAGATGCGTAGGCATGTCTGAAAAGTGAGAAATATCAAGGGATTATGAGTAAAGAAGCTGCAATGAGGCAATAGGCTTTTGAGGAGAGCAGCAGTCTTAAGGCTGCTCAACATAGGCAAAACTCCAAATTTCAGACCAAATTTCAGGGAGGTACAGGGGGACTGAATGAGGCATCAGAAAGACTGATGAAGACAGCAGGGTTTTGCTGGGAAGGTAAAGGGGGTAGGAAAGCCTGGGAGAGGTCAATGTGACCCCTCATATCCCTTCATATTCAAATATGAGGGGATATGGATGAGAGGGAATGAGTGGGCACTAAAGGCTGGGAAGAAGTCTGTAAAGGATCAGAGGAGTTTTGGGAAGGCCAAGGTGTGAGCATGGTGAGGATGTGTATATCCTATCTGCCCTTTCTTTCCCACCCTTCAGCTCTCTCCTCCCTTCACACCCCCTTGATGTAGGGGAAAACTCTTCCTGCTACCTAGGACCCACAGCCTTTGTGGGGCCTTTGCAATTGTGTCCCCAGCATGGGGAAGGGACGTGTAGCAGGACAGCAGAGACAGTGGCATAGCATTCAGCCACAACAGCTGTCCCCATCTCCTCAAACAAGGGCAAAGTAGGCAGTCTGTCATGCTCTGTCTGCTGCCTTAATCTCTTGTAACCTGTCTTGGAGGCAACATCCGTTTGCTGGTGGAAAAGAAATGCAGACAGGATCATTCCAGTTGCCTAAAAATGTGGCATAAGTGAAAGCAGTTTTAGAAGTGCTTTTTCTTCTTCAAGTGGACCAGACTGCTTCCAGCAAACAATGTCTATATTTATATTTATTGCTTTCCCACTCTGGAGCATATTTACCATGAGCTAATGGAGCAATATTTCTTCTCCTATCAGCACTGCCTGCTGCAAAGTCTGGGTGCTGTGACAGAGCAGTGTCATGCTGCTGCACAGTTTTCCTTCCTCTCATCTGAAATCCATATTGTTGTTACACCCAACACAGAGTTTGCCTCCTCAGAGAAGCTAATCTGTGTACAATATATGTGGGGTCATGGCAGGGAATTAACAAAAAACAGCTCACAGAGACAAACCTCTTCACATATAATTATCTTGTTGCCTTATCTAAATCTTCAAACGCTTTCATATCACTTACCTGAACATCTATCTTCTCCAGCTGTTTGATTGTTCATATCAGCAGCAGACTGCATCTGTACCTAATAATGTTGCTGACCATAGCTGTTATGAAGGAGACTGATTTTTCTGCATCAAGTACTGTTGGACTTATCAAAATGACACATGGTAATTTAATTAATAAGGATATTAAGGACAGAAAAGAAAATTGATAGTCCTAATCTGGAACTGTTGAATAAACAACTGAGTTAATAAGAAATACGCTATGTCTGGTCTAGACTTATCGCTAAAAAAAAAGTCAGGAAAAGTGGTTAGGGATAAATAAACTAACTACAAACATCTGCCTTTAATATCCATTTTGACGTCAGTGAATCTTTATTGGCCTCCCAAAATAGTCTAAGGTTTTGCGAAAGAAGTAGCAAACAAAACATATTGTTGTCTGTTTTTTAAAAAGATTTTCCATTGATGATAAAGGTAGAATTCATCACCATTTCACTTTAAAAAGATGCTTTTACTGCACTCACAGCAAAACCTGGGCCAATGCATGACCTCAGGGGTTATCCTATTTCACATAATCTGAATGTTGCTTGCAACTTTCATTAAAACTACTCCCAGCCCTCATAGGATAAATAGTACTTTTGCTTTGGCTATTTGGTTGCGTCTGGAGAGGTCCCAACAGTCTGCAGCTCCTCTACAGATAAGCTCTGCTCAACCTCACCTCAGACCAAAGTCCCATGACTGGAAATACAGCCCTGTAAAGTGTGTTTTCTGGAAAAAATAAAAGGAGGAAAAGAAAAGAAAAGAAAAGAAAAGAAAAGAAAAGAAAAGAAAAGAAAAGAAAAGAAAAGAAAAGAAAAGAAAAGAAAAGAAAAGAAAAGAAAAGAGAAAAGAGCCAACAATGCTGCCAGTGTGGAATTCGTACAAAGCAAGCAAGTTGGGCAGTCCTGAGCCTTGGCAGCATTTCCACTTGACTAACTTGGTCTTTGGAATAAATTGCACAGGGCAAAAGCCAGTCCAAGGCCTTGCTACTGCTCTTGTTCCAGCACAGCTTCACGCCAGCCGAAGAGGACTCCCACATCACCCTGCCAGGACTCCAAGCTGGCTCCAGAGCAGGCTGGCACGAACTGCCAATACGTATTTGAGGCAGAAAAGCCGCAAGCAGGCCAAGAATCTGTGGTTCTGCCGATGCCGCCAGGCCAGCCCCCTGCACAAGCCGCATACCACTTCTGTGACTAACGGTCTGGAGCGGGGGCAGAAGAGGAGCTCCACAGGGTTAGTGTTTCTTTCAATTTTTCCCTAACACCTCTGTAAAAAAGGGTGTGTACAACAGTTAAGCAGGAGATATTTCACGGAGCATTGAGTTCTCTATTTCAGGGAAATGTAAAACTCCTAATATTTGAGAAAAACAGACAAAAAGACAAAGGACGCCACTCTGATTATGCTTTTTACTTCTGTATAAACGTTTCGTTTGGAAAACCTCTTCATAACATTTCAAGCACATTCTTAAAAGAGTCGGAAAACTTGCCCCTCCCCTGCACAAGGAGCAGGAGACGACTGCGTTTTCGCAAGCCACAACACAAAGTTTAACGACATTCCAAGCCCGATGCACATCTAGGACTGATGATGTGGCAACAACAGCCATGCAGCAACTGGAAGCGATGTGGAGAAATGTAGCTTCTCTCTAAACAACCCCCCTTTGATGCATTTCCCTTTGGACAGAAGCGTGATGTTGTTGATTGCCTTGGACATTATTAAATCACTTTCTAAAACTTAAGTTTTCTGTAAACAGGGAATGTGCTTCTCCAAAACCATGCAAAGTAAACACCACTTGAAACTACATGGATTTCATAACTCTTTCATTCTGTGAATACTGATTACTATGGTAAGTCAGTCAAGCCTTTCTTTTTTAATGAGGCTATGACAACCTGAATCTTCTTATAATTCAATTCTGTAAATGTAAACGTTAACAAAATAGCTTAAGATCTTGGGATTTGAATTTCCTTTCCAACAGCCAGCAGTTTGCTTTTATCAGTTATAGCTGTAGTTCAGCCTACTGGAACAAAGTGGACACCACTATCCACACAAACTCTCATTTACTTTATCAGTTTTGAAATCATGATGCATGGCCAACCCATGAATCAGTCTTCACATAAATATTTAAATGGCCATTTCTACTCCACTACTTAGTCCTTCTCTTCTTCTGCCCACATGCTAACCCTTCTCTTTCAAATCTCTTCACTACCACATTTCATTGCTTTTCCAATCAACCTTGCTGCTGAGTATTCAGCGATCTCAGCTATCCCTTCACTATGGACTTCTCATGCGGATGCTCAGCTTGCGAGATGCGAATTACCTGCATCCCCCATGGCTTTAGCTCCCACCAACGTTCACTGGGTCTCAGTGAATAAGGCTGCAATGTTTGTGTTGTGCCTCAGCCTGTCTTGAAGCAAAGTTCCCTCCCTGGCCCACTCAACAAATGTGTCATATTGGCTCTCGTGGACAAAGGTTGTTTTGAGGGTTTTTTTTTTTGCAAAGAGCTTCTCAGAACAAAACTGCAGCACCACATGGAGCAGTAGGAAGCTGCAAAAAAATGCAAAAATGTGCACAGGACTGACCCTCTTAAGTTCACCCCGTCCCATGAGGACAGGTACAGTTACCGTCGTGTGGCCCTGAAAGCCTTGCACTCCTTTTCGTCTGTGCACTCAGGCTTCAGGAAGGAGGAGGTAAAGGCTAAAAATGTCATTTTAGACAAGGCACTTGGGGGTTCTGCCCAGAAGACTTTGTGCACATGTCAACAATAAAATCTGTAAGCAGTTGCGCCAGCCCTGACCTGATCAACCTCACCGAACGCAGTCAGCACAAGCTGCCGGGGAGGCTGCTATTATAAAATCCCTTGTTCCAGACTGCTGGCTTTCCCACACGCTGAGCAGCTCGGTGCCTAACTCCAGCCTCCTCCCTTAGTGGTTTGAGCAGTGCCAGCCCTGGCCACCAATTAATACTAGGTCCTTGGGCAATAAATGACATGAATGACCTTTCTTTCTCCTCACCTAGTTTATCTGTTACTTACTGCACCTTATCTAGTGCCTTCTACAAAAACCACATCATAAATATAGTTTAGATCTGCCAACAAGCCTCCTGCTACTTTAATAACCCATCAGTACCCATTATATATAGCATAACACATAATGAAATCCAATAGTGCATTAAAATAATTGGCAACCATGCACACACTTATCTTTTACTTTCTTACCCTGGAAGTCTTCCCATTTCACACATCTTATACTCCCTTCCCCACACTGGAGTTTTATTGGTTTGTCCAGAAAGAAAAAAATATTCTCTTAACAAATCAGTCATGTGTTTGTTTAAAGTCTACAAGGCCTATGAATCTCCTTTATCTCCCTTAGTCTTTTCTAATGCAAAACATAATAATCATTGCCTTTCAGATGACCTAGTATGTGGAGTCAGGAATGTATTACTGACTCTATGAACTTGAAGATTAAAGGGCTACAGTAGCTCAGCTTATAGGCTCCAGGTGGGAATGCATACCTTCCTCCAGATCATTAAGAGTTAATTCCATATTTCAACTTTTCCTGTTGATGAAACCCACTTATTCCACATACAAATAGTTGGGTCAGACAACACAAATCCTCTGCTTTGGAGTTTCTTATCGACTGTGAAATACTCCAAATCTTTTCTATAATCCAGACATAACCTAGGTAACAGTTTTGTTAATCTCTGAATTTAAAATTCTTTTCAAGGAAATGATGATCCTTTTGAACTGAACTACTTAGGTTTTGACCATTGCCGAGTATCCCATGCAAAAGGCCGAATCATTTAACTCTCACCGAAGTCAACGGGAGCAGCAGCACAGGAACTGGCCCTACATTAGCCCTGGCATGCAGAGAGCACCACAAAAACAGAATTTATCCCTCACAGTTTCTTAAGCTTTTTCAGATAAGCTAAAGCTGTAAGACAGTGACAGGGTATGAATAAAGAAACTTTAAAATGTATATGAAAAAAGCAGAAGGGTAAGTGCCCAAGAGTAAGTTCTGAGGATGAAAATGATTCCTTGAAGTATTGTGCAAAGGTTTGTGCTGATATAAGGATCAAAGAACAAACGGCTGAAGTGGTGAGAAGTGTCATTTAAGCAACACTGAACTAATGTGCCTTTTATCCTCACAGCAAAGAGCATCTGCATGTATTGGCGCTGTGGGACAGGTAGCCAGGAATATACAGTGTGAGTGCAACCATAACTAACAGCGAATCACCTCACGGATACTAGTTTTAATTAGCTGCAAGTGAAATAGGTCAAAACCTAACTAAATTCACTTAGCTAAATTCAAATAAGCTGCTTCTGTTCATAGCAGTAAAAATGCCAATTTTAGGAGCATAAAACTATCATCAGATTCGAAGATGACACATTGGCATCTTTCAAACCCCAGAGATAGACACTATTATGGTATGGCAAAACCATCACTTGAACAGCTGAAGAGAAAGGTCACGGGAGGCATGTAGCTGGGAAAGAGGAGAAGGGAAGGAGGGTTTTCAGGGTCTTTTTTTGTTTGTTTACAGGTTGCATTCCCTGCATCAATTTTCTGCATTCCTTTTACGTATATTTTTCAGCAGTCTGTAAACTCTGTTTAAAGACTTGGAAATGTATGAAGTTCTCCATGTGCTGACTTTTAGTTATGCTCTGCCTACCTTTTCATCCTAAGAACTGGATGGAGGAAGGGAGAGAGGGAGAACAGGAAAGAGGAATGGAGGGAGGGAGGGAGCAAGGAAGGAAGGGAGCAAGGAAGGAAGGAAGGGAAGAAGGAAGGAAGGAAGAGAAAGTGAGAGAGACAGGAACGGGCAAGAAGAAAGAAAGAAATCTGGTTAAACAAGTGCAAGGGCTTTAGGAAGTCTTCATAGGTTCATATTTTTAGGGCAGCTTTATACATTTATTTACCAGTTTTATACACTGAGAAAATATAGCAAGAGAGAAGAAACAGATATAAGAACTCAAAAATCAAAGATCTTAGGCTGGACAGGGCACTGATGTTTAGAATATTGGTACATACTATTTCTGGAATAAATACGCATTTTTTTTCAGTAATCTAAGTCCCTAATTGTAACATCTAGGAATGTAAAACAATGAAGGTTAAGAGCTAAGCTTTGAAAACTTAGGGACATTTAATCTTCTACAACGTTGTCTGGCACCACAGGTAACCCTTTGATTCTTTCTCCTTTTTATTTTTTCTTGAATTAGATAGTACGTTCCATCATTAAACTAAGAATTTTTCCCTAGATCATCTAAAGCATAACATTGATGAGACACAGCTAACCTGCACTCATCTGCTGTGGAGCGGAGGAATAAAAGCCTTCTGGTATGTAAGTTCAAAGAAATGGACCTTTTACCAGATTCGAACAGTTGTCTTGGGAATGCAGATTTATGAAAATCGATACCCTGTCTTTGTCTAGGGGAACAATGTGCCTTTCTTTTCCACATTTGCCCCCTGACTATTCTACTGAGTCAGAACTTCTTCAGAAAACCTTTTTTAATTACTAGGGGATACCCTTCCAGCCACAAGGTTATAAGATGTCTCTGACAAACCTCTCTTTGGATACAGTCAAAGAGGAAGATATTTAGACTTCACATTCAATTTAAAGCAGAGGTCAGAGTTCAAAAGTGTAGTTTGCCCTTGTCATGTTCTATTTCAAGTCAAATACCCAGAAAAATAAAAGGCAAAAAGACCCATCCCCACCAATGGTATTCTCTAGTCTGTTCCAAAACAGTAAGCAGCATTAAAGAATGAACATTTCTATTAATATTTAATGAGCTATATTAAATATAAGAACTGCATTCTGAAACACACAGACTAATCGGAATGAAAGAGTATATATCCACAGGTACTCCCTATGACTGTGACTGACCTTAAAAGTACTGCTTCTGTCACTGATGATAAACTTGATTTACTTTCCTTAAGATCCCTTTACAGAAGCAAAATAATAGAACAATAATAGAACTTTTAATCAAAATTTATGTGAGATTTTTTTTTATAGCAACGTATACCAACTGTTGTTGTATATGAAATTTTCTTACCATGGCCATTTCGTCTGTTTGATTATTCTCCTTGAGGGGAAAGAATATCAAATTCATTGATTTCTGACATTTTTTTCCTGAGACAAACCAAGAAAAAAAGTGAGAAAAGAAGCAGATTATACGTATTAGCAATAAAATGTTTTCCTTTCGGCTGATAGTTCTGCTTAAAGTGTTCGCATTTTGGAGAATCATTCCAAAACTGTTTTTCTCTTCCTTATAATCGACTGGCTGTATCTCACATTTGCTTCTGAGCAAAGCTACAGGAAAAAAACTCAGCTACAAAATGCAGCAACTACAGAAGCCAAAAAGCAGCTGAGATAATACTAAACAGAAAAATCTCATTCCTTTTTAAGTATTCTTACCATATGGAAGCTTCTATTTACACAAGTGCAAGACTCCTTCTACCATAAATATTTTTCTATAAAAATATAAGGACTACATAGAATCTGTAGGGACTTATCATTCATTCATTTATTGTTCTTCACATAGACATGCACCTTCAGATCTTCTTCTAATTACACTTTTGCTCACCACTCCTGTAGGCATAATATATTTTTTCAAACCATGCCAACAACAGCTAAGGATTTTCCTAAATTCCACAATTCCGGTACAGAAGCTCCAAATAACTTCTCCCGCCTCACAGTTTGAAGCCTAAAGTCTATGCCACACTCCACCTTCCATCTTTGCCTGTACCCTATCTGAAGCTCACATATTGCACTCACCACGATGTTTGGTTGCTTGGCTAAGCAGTAATCGTGTATCTGCAGACTTCACGCAGTCTCCAGTTCTGCTTCTTTTTGGGACAAAATATGCTCTGATGTTATTTTTGGTCATTGACTTGGCCAATTAGGTTTGTTTGTGCAGACCTATGAAACCATAAGGGCAGTCTATGTAATTAATGACAAGGACATGGAGAGATAAGACTTTTCACAAAGCTGACATATCCAGAACAGATAAGCATCCTAAGAAGAACACAGGATCAGGTTATTCATTTTTATTTTGGCTGTCTCAGCTCTGTCTATAGATCGGGTAGGCCTAAACCAGTTAATCTCAGTAGTTGCCTAGCAGACGAGTAGCAAAATTGGGAATATATACAAGTCTGAGGTCTCAGATTTATTTTTTAGGGCATAGGCCCTACTCTAAAAACAGCATTTACCTGGTTGGCACGTTTAGAGCAGCAGGGAGTTTTTCCGGGATCGTCTGTTGCACAACATACAGGCTGTGGATGGACATGGCCACACAGCAAACACCCCACAGGGCAAAAAGAACCAAAAGAATGGGCATAACCTCTCTCCATTCATCTTCATGCAGTGTTTCACTATAACTGGCCTTCCAGGAGGGCCCGCTCTTGCTCCCCCGCGCAGGCCAGCTACATTCCAGCAGGTCTGACTGCAGACAAGCACCAGCAAACCTGCGTGGCTCGGCCGTGCAACGTGGGGACAGGCAGCGGGGACGTTGCTGAGGACCTGTGCCCCTACGGCCGCACCGGGACTCCCTCCGCTCGGCCTGCGGCGCCGCTGCTGCCCGCAGTAAACGCATTAACTGTCCCAGGTATTTTGCCTAAGAAATCTTCAGTACCTACAGAGAGACACCTTACAATAAGTAAGTTTACAGGCGTAGCAGTAATCTTGATTTTAAGTATTTCCTTATGCCCCAATCACTAAACTTCAACTTTTCTTTTCTAGACTCATTTAAAGCATCTGTAACATGCAAATGTCCTTCCCAATGCAGCATTTTCCAGGTCTTCCTCATGTTTTACTGCTTAGAAAAAGCTCAAATGTAAAAAGCTTTGGTCCTGCAGAGCTAATTGTGACCCAGCCTGATTATACAGTCCCCTTCATAAATTACACTTCATTTCAGACATTTCCTTGGTTTCCTAATGCTGCCTTACTGAGTTTAATACTCCAAACAAATAAACAAGCAAACAAACCAGCCAAACACAGTAACAGCACATACAACAGCAATAGAGTAATAGCATTGCGATACACCACCAGTTAGATTGAAGAGAAGTCTACTGATAAAAAAGGTGAGTCTCTTTCTACATCAGTCTCTAAGATGACAAATGATTTATTGGACAAACACAAGATTTTCAACATAGAGAAGCCTGAAAAGTGCTTGCTTCTCTTCTATTGTAATCAAATCTTACACAGTGATTCTGCTCAGAGGCATGTTGTAAAGTTACGTGTCAGAAAGACGGATCAAAACTTGAAGTTCATCAGAGCAGTCAGTCAGACAGGGCTGGAGAAGAATGTGGCTTTCCTGACATCAAAGAATCAACGAGCAGCACTAAAATTTAAGTTCAGAGCGATAAAAGAAGATAGACAGCATTTTAATGTTTGTTTCCCTTTTTACAGTGTATTTCTAATGTGTTTTCTTTGTGCCAGACAAAGCAAGTTGGAGGTATTTTCTCACAGCGTAAGCTAATGTTCTCAATCTGTTTTTCCTTTCCAGGGTCTGCATAGACAAATTCCACAGCAACATCTGATGATAAGATCAGACAGTAGTAGCAAAGGCATGTTTAAATCATATTTACAATGTGTCCCCTCTGGGCCAAGCAAAGAGCAATCCTTTTTAGAACAATACATTTTGGCAATTTTTGTGCTCCATTTAAAGATAATTTTAGCTCTTCAGCGTCACGCAAATACTCAGGGCTTTACTCAGATAAAACTGCTATCAAGACACTGGGAGCCCTGCCAGGAAAAGAGCAAGCAAGTCGCCTAGCAGGAATTCGCTTGAGAAAGGCTTCAGGATTTGCTCTACTGAGCATAAGACTGAGTATTTTATCCGGTTTAAAAGGATGATGAAAACATGCTTTTAAAAAGAGGAAAAAATGGACCAAAAATCATTATTTTCTGAAGCCTAAGTTTACTTGAAACCCAACAGAATTTACATAAATTTACATTAAAATTAAGCACTATTCAGCTCCTCTGCCTGCCCAGGGTCAGCAGGAGGAATCTGCAGAGGCTCCCACAGCTTCGCTCAGCACCTTCCTCCTTCTTCTTCCTCAGGACTGGGGTGGTGAAACAGAGTAGGGCCCAGGCCAGGCTGCTTCTGCAGGGCCTGTGATGTGATGGAAAGGTGCAATTGCCTGAATCTCAACCACTGCCTTAAAAAAGAGTGTTGGTTTCTAGGAGAGGGGACTTAAGACACAGGAAATCGGGGTGGGAAAATACAGTATCTTGTTAACCCTCGACCAATAAAAGAAAATTCTTTGGGGCACCAAACACCAAGCTCAGCTGCAAGGTATCTGCAAGAAGCAGAGACCTTAATGATACTGCAAACCAGCAACTGGATATGGGTCTAGAGAACTGTCTGCTACTGCAATAGACAGGCTTAATATAATCATGCTATAAATATTCCTGCTTTCTGCTAGTCACTGCACAATAGAAGGTAGGAAAATCTTCTGCCTGGGAAACAGAATCCATCATTGCCCACTGGTTGATCTCCTCTTCTGCAGAGCAAGTGACACAGCACCGTCAGAGGAGGGATTGCGGACAAGGTGGTCCATAGGACTTAACATAAATCAATGCACTAAAAAATGTAAACAGAAAGGGGAGGGGAGAGGCCTTTGCTTTGGAAATAATGAGAAGACTTGCATTAGTAAATTGGTCTTCAAACATTTCTTTTGAGTCATTTCTGTTGAGTCCACAGTCTCTGAACATATATTTTCCATGCACGGCATACGAAAAGGTTCCTCACTGACCCTGTTTAACCATAAAACTTCATTTTGTGATCTGGAATAGTTGCCCTGCTTTGCTCAGAAACCATTAGATAAAGCAATCTTTGCATACAGCCACAGGAACAGTTTCTTAATGGCACAGTTCGAGGGGAACTCTGCAGATGAGAACCATGTAAACATAAGATTATCTAGTATTATTACCATAATTTTATGGTCCTGTCCATATACAGTGTTTTAAAACTTTGTAAGCTCTTTTCTTGTTTAGCTTCCCTTGCCTTTAAGCTTCTTGCTAAATTTATAATCCCTTTTCTTTAGCTTCTTTTTCTATCTCTTTACTTGAAAATCTGGCATGTAATGAATCAAAGCAGGGATATTTATACCCATACTGTGAGAATGTTTACAATATACAGAAAATTCTGTCTGTGGTTTGGTCTTTGTATATTTTCAGAATAAATGACAGTTTTCCAAACGTACTATATTACTGTTGAGTCCACAGAGTCAGTATTTATGTAAGTAAAATGCTTTTATTTAGACCTTTGCCACATGCCAAAATTAAATATATTTTAAAGAATGAATCAAAAGTAGCATAGCAAAGAAATCTGCAACATATTATCATTTCAAAATAAAGATTTCTATGAAAAACTCTCAGATACAAAGAATCTGTTTGTTTTACAAAAGTAATTTTGTTATTTTTATAACCATTGTTTTAATAACAGAAACTTTGATCTCAAGAATCTTTTAGCATGAAGCATGAATATGGTAATTGCCAAAGTTTCCATTTAGCTGCTGTTTCATGTTATAAGAATATTGGGTTCCATTATAAGCAGCATTTGATAATTTTCATATGGGCTACAGGCAACCTCCTGGAGGTCTTGATGGAGACACTCTTTAAGTTTTCCAAAATTTTACTCAAGTGTGTGGATTTTCAAACCTGAAAATACCAAGCCATCATTAAGGGCCTGAGATAATTTTCCCAATACCATAATCTGGTTTAATGAACAAATATTTTATGGGAGAATGTTCAAATTCATCATGTTGACATTAACTGCTTTATGACTTCCCCAAATTTTATTTGGAGAGTTTTCTACTGGAGTTAAGAAGTCATTACCCTAGTCAAGCATCTTATATTAAATTCAGTTCTCTATGAAGTTGTGTAGATGAAAGGAAGTCGCTACTAATACTCCATTTTCTTAGTCTCTTTCAAAGTAATACTTCAGAAATTATATGTAAAATCTGTCATATTCTAATGCATTTGCTTCCTCAGGTCTACTTACAAGTGTAAGTCCACATGTAAGAATGAGACAGCATCCCACTCTCCCACCCACAAACGTCACCAGAGGAGATACTAAGGATTTTGTAAATGTGTCCGGCATTTCCAGATGTCAAGCAGCCCTGTCTGATCCCATATGGATCAACTCTACCATGCACCTGCAGTGAGCCCAGGGCCGCTGGGACAGCCAGGCCTATGATGGATGCACAGATAAATAGATACTGATGGATTCACTGAGCACGTGCAAATCACCTCTACAGCACACCGTGTATCATACATCTCACATTCACAGAAACATCAGGTCTGGTACAAGTTCACTACAGAAATGAACCAGAGATGTCTCTGGGATTCCCAAGAGTGGGTGCTGCTGGGGTGCAAGCTGATCACATCAGAAGACCCTGGATCGTGTTTTCAGAAGAGATTCACCAGAGAGAAGCAGGAGCACTGCTGGCAGCACTGCAGGCATTCAGAGCACCCTGGTGGCAACTAGATTTACTTTAAAAGCAGTTGTGTAAACACAGCTACATGAGGATCAGATACAATCTGCCTTGGAAGGAGACTGTTGTGGGGTGGGATGACTCTCTGGGTTAAAACTTCTCCATTAAGCAGCATTTCTGATAAGTCGAGGCTTCATCGCATCCCAAAGACAAGCTATATGTGCATTCTTTGAGCTTGTACACTTCTCCAAGATCCTTAAGATGAACAAATAAATCTTATAAATGGTTACATGCATCTAAAGACACCTCTTGAAAGGAAGCTGAATGTAATAAATTCTAGTTAATCTTGATGGATGACTTGGAAGCAAGGCATGCAAGAGACACCTAGTGAAAGAAATAGCATTAGACATTCCCATTATCGTTAAGCTTGTCACGCTGTCCTTGAAAGCTGATTAACACCAACACCTGAGAAAGAATATAGGAGACTCTCCAGTGTCAGATGTGACCTTGCAGCACTGCAATACCTGGCAGAGGCGGCAGGCAGTGGGTCCTCTGGGTATGTTCTTTAATCTTTCTCTATGATATGAGTATAACCAACAGTTCAGAGGGCTCTGAGATTGCGAGGCTGCTTTCTGTTTTCCCACCTCCTGCCAGCAAAGAGGACATGTATTTAGATCAAATTTGGTTCTGAAAACAATGATATATTTATTTCTCAAATTACAAGTACAGTGCAGTTTGCAACTACAGATCAAGAGACGTATATGCACAGCACACTGCTGTCAAGTCACCAGTCTGGACACCTGATGTTGGAAAGCACAAAGTTAAAACTTGCCCCTTGATCCTCTGAATCCAGATTCTAGCAACTAAATTCTGCTCTTTGTTTGGGTGATGTGGCTTAGTTTGACCCAAAGCAAACAATGTGATTATTATTCAGTTACTGACACTGAATAAGTCTGAATCATCTCCTTTTAGATGTTATGTCCAAGCATCCTTAATTAGACCGGCAACATAGGAAAGCCTAGATTGCCACTGAATTCAAATAGCCTTTTGCAGAGCATGGGACATTTGCATCCATTAAATATCTGGAATATTTCAGTGCTTCTATTGGTACACTTTAAAAACTGAAGTCCAACAAATATTTCTGTTACAGTATTCTTACACCATGTATTATTAAAAGGCTCTTTAAAAGGGAAAGGACCATGGAAGAGATGAGCTATGTTTGCAGTGTTTGCATTGCAAATGTTCTTGATGATCCCTAACAAACAACTTAATGATAAACAGCTTTCATTCTCGACTGCAGGGCTTGTCAAAATTTTCATTAAGACATTATCTTTTCAAAAATATTTGCCCTAAAAGTGAGCTAAAACCAAACTGATCTCAACCATGAGCTAGTTCATTTTGTTTGGATTTAAACTTCATTTAAGGATTTGCTTGGTTTTGCTAACTGGGAATTGGCTAAGCAAGTAATGCATAATATGTAGCCTACAAGATTATGTTTTCAGCAGAGATCTCTGCTGACACAAACTCTCTAAAGTGACATATCGCTGTGCACTTCTACTGAATTTAAAAATTTATGCTCAGGACCTCTTCTGAAGGCTAGTCCGAAAAAAACCCTGGCAGACCCTCTGTTGAATTCAATTAGCTGCCAGCGCCCAGCCTGGCCGTGCAGCATCAGTCACGCTGCGCAGGGCAGCCCATCGTGCCGCCTCCGCACACCAGGGGCACAGCTGCTCTCCAGCCCTCCATAGCGCGGGAGCCATAGGGCCCTCTCGCTCCTGGTCCCCAGGCTGGGAGGCTCGAGTGGGGCTACAGGGCACAGGCCGCAGGCGTGGGGCGCAGTGTACAGGCCTCGGGTACAGGCCATGGGGTGCAGGGTGCGGGTGCAGGCCGTGGGGCGCAGGCCATGGGGCGCAGGGCACAGGCCATGGGTGCAGGCTGGGGGGCACAGGCCATGGGGCACAGGGCACAGGCCATGGGTGCAGGCCGCGGAGCGCAGGCCGCAGGGCACAGGCCATGGGGCGCAGGGCACAGGCCCCGAGTGCAGGCAGGGCCACAGCACCATGGGGCAGCGTCCACTCTGCGTTCAGACCAAGCTGCTGTCAGCTTTGCTGGGACTTTCGCCTGCTTTAACCCACATAAAAACTCCACAAATATTTTCCACTGGAATAAGCCAGGAAAATGCTTTCCCCTGGTGGCATTTGGGGAAAACCTATGAAGTTTATGCAAGGAGGCTTGAATTATTTCAAGTCTGAAACTTATTTTCTGATTTTTTTTTTTAATTTTAATTTTCAGGTTTTATTTAAGCTAAAACTACAGTTGCCAAGCAGCTAAGGACAGAATTTGAAGTTTTTTAAGCTATATTTTGAGACGCCTGCAAGCTTTACAATGTTAGACTCGAGAGGAAAACGTTAAAAAATATATGAGCCCTGGCCATATTAAACAAGAGGATGCAAACCATCCCAACCATATAGTTTAGCACAATTAGCCATGTATATTTGATTTTTTGATGTGAGGAAAGTTCTTTAAGAATTGATAAGTTCCCTGTGCAGATCAATTCTATTTAGTTTCTTATTTCATTAAGGGAGCACCCTTAAGCATCCCAGCAGTTCTAGCTTTCCTCTAGCATTAGGCAGCTTAGGAAATGGGTGCCGAATTTCTGTGACTTGATTGGTCACGGCAGTGTGCCACACTCCTTTGCCTCAGTTAATATTAACAGAAGGAAATACTTAAAAATACAACTCTACATTTCCCCTTTAACCAATCTAAAACTCCTTCAGTTGGAGTAAAACTCTGCCACAGAGCAAACACTTCAGAAAAGAATAAATACATTTTTATAGAGTGCCTGTATTGTATTCTGTAACATGTAAGTGGTGAATGCTTGACCACTGAACAACATAAGCAGAATATGTGTGGTTTTTAAGTGTTTTCACAAGTCACAGGGTATCTCAGTGAACACACTCAGTGAGATGGATCCAACTGACTCTTACCCTTGACAATATGCTCATTTTCTTTGACAAAAGAAAGACTTAAACTGCACTACACATATCTAAGCACAGTTGGTGCATTTATAACCAAAAGCAGGTCTGGTTGAAAAAACATTTGTCTGATAACTTTAATGATTTTTTTTTTTCCTGAACGATTTAAGTATTCATCATCACTTGCTATGCAGTTTGGTGAACAAGATTGTTCCCGAGCGCTCTCACTTGAAGCGCTGCTCCCCACTGCCACGAGCCAGGACCTCTAGGAAAAGCTCTGGGCCCCAGGAAGGGGCTTCTGGACTCCCTGTGTTGGAGTCCCTGCCGTGTGATGCACAGCGACACTCTCAGCCTGGGCGAGTGCATTAACCTTGACTCCAGTGAGCAACAACACAAACCCAGACATTAACTGTCATCAGTGAGGTCTCAGCACAATACTTCCCTGAAGAAATGGTATTTTAGCCATGTTAAATGATTAAAAGCCCATTTTTTAACCTACCAAATACTCTGCATTTGTCCCATCAAATTTTTATTTGACGGGTACTAAGAACAAGATACATTTTGTCAGCACCTGTCCTGCTTAGAGCTTATAGTAAGTCCTGGTGATTCCCATGGGCAGAACAGCTCCCTCAGTCTTTGATGGCAAATACTGCACAGCACTAGACACCTGCAGACTCCTGCTCTGATTGTGAAATAACATCATTTCCGCACTGCGAACTGCTATTATTTTTATTATCCTTCTTCCTGCCTGCTACTTTTCAATCTTCCTAAAATGCACCAGGTATGGGCAAACCCCTCAAACTAATGCTATTGTTTCCTGGCAACTGTATTTCTTTTCCATTAAAAATATGTTAAGGAGGTTTTTTTTCCCTCAGGGCAAGTCTAGCCAGTTAATTATTAAGTAACTAAACTGCTTAACCAGTTGCAAGAACTCTGCCTCAGCACCAGCCATCGGCTGGGTTGCAGCGTGTTCACTACAGGTGATGAACGGTGAGAAGACAGCAGGAGCTGAGGGACAGTAGCCCAGCACTGGCCCCTTCCCGTGCGACTGCCAGCGACAAGCAGCAGCGCAGCGCTGCGCCCAGCCCAGGGTTGGCCCGGCTGCTGCTAACAAGACAGCAGGAGCTGCAATTTTCTGCCGCCTGCTCTCCAGCACTCCGAATGGTGTTTCCAGATGGGAGCCTGCCTGAAAGTAGCACTTGCTCCTCTAGCCGCTTTGGCGGGGTTCTGGCGCAAAGTCCTTGCACATGTGGTGACAACAAGAGACGGCAGAAAGCTGCGCTGCTCCAGGCCAAGCTGCGCTGCGTGGGATGCGGGTCCTTCACATGGATGTTGCTCACTTCTGTGGCTCTTGAGATCCCTGCTGGGGAAGAAGCCTATTCTGAGCTAGCAAGGCCTTGTTATTTATGTAAGGATGCCAACCAGCTCCCTAAGAGATGATCTAAATGTAAACTCATTTAAGTGAAATGCGAAAGCCAACTGTGAACTCACAAAGTTGCCATGCCGCTGTGGCAGAACAGAGCAGTCTGCCTTCTTATTTAGGCAGCCCAATACCACCTGCAACCTGGATCTTTTTCTCAGCTGAATATTCAAAATGAACAAAATAAAAAGTCAAAACATGCAGTAAATTAAATGGAACTAAGTCAACCTTGAACACAAAATGCAGAGTGACTGCTGCAGAATACACTGCGCTTCTTAACGCCCAGGGACATTCAAATATTGTCAGTAGCACAAAAAGGTATTTCTTTCCTTAGTTTTTGCACAGCAGGAGACAAATGAACTTTGGCATCTCATTTCAGCTCATCACAGAACAAAGGCAACAAAGGTGCTCCATGTGCCGGCATGGGTTATTCATGCAACAACTACTTAGTCTAGTGAGGACAACAGTGCCCCTTCCTATGAACCCTAAGTCTGGTTTATATAAAGACTGATGTTTTCTTTCATAAGGCTGACATTTCCAGAGACTAGTTCTTTCTGTGATTAAGCCGAGAGCAAGAATAACATGCTGCAGTAAATGCTGTCAGCCAATTAAAGTGGATCATGCTCTGATACCAATAATACAGATTCTACAGAATATTATTCAGATTCCCAGATAACAAATGTTGGAAGTAATGTCTGGGGTAGTGTTCAAGTCCACTAGTATCTCTCAAATATTTACAAAGTTACATACTTATATAGCTAGCTTTATCTGGAACAGCAGTCTTTTTAGATTGGTTTAGAGAATTCAAAAGTTCAGATCTCTCTTATTGCTCCTCTCTAATGAGGACCACAGTCCTGAAAACAAAAAAGCAAATCACCAAAAAAACGACTGCAAAACAGAGCATGAATTACCACTTGTCATTTTTTGAGCCAACAATAATTCCTCATCATGAAGACTTTTTATGCGTTTGCAGATACTACTTACAATCAGGGATTTCACCATGACCTTTCATTTTATTTAGCTACTGCATACAGTTGCAATGGTTTCATATAACTCTTCAATCTATATTTATTCACTCTGTTTTCTGCTGCCTTTTTCCTACTTAGTCTTGTTTTACAGTATTTTTTTTAGTCTATATAATACTAGTATATATTAGAATATATATATGCATGCAATTTAATTATTTGTGAACATATATTCTTATTACTGCTATCCAGACTGACCATCACAGACCTGCTCTAGAGTTACTCTAGTTGGCCTATAAAAGACTAAATCAATCTCCATGTTTACTCTTGCACTCATGTTGCTGAAAATAATAGCAAGAACCCTTCTTTTCAGGACAGACAGAATGTACTAAATGTTCATGAAAGTTGTAAGATGTCATAAAGAGGTAAGCAGGGGTTTCTCCTCAAAAAGAGTTAGCAAACAGAGACAACTAACTGAAATTCATATTACCGCAGGCATTTGGCTAAGCAATCACATCATTGTATTTATATGAGTCAGCCTAAGTTCCACTTCACATAATACTCCTCAGAAATGAAGTATTACGTCTTGATCACGTAAAAGCTCATGAATCCTTAAATGTGTTTTCTGCAAGAATGCATTCTTTTTCTATATGCATAGAATATGCATATGTATATTTTCCATCACATTCCTGCTATAAGAATGAATGCATCAAATTTCCTATTGTTTCCAGAACTGTTAAAAATGAGCTAGAAAATAAATAAATCACTAGTTAACTGAAGAGAAATCTGCCACCCTGCTAATTTTTGGTGGTGGGTTGTTTTTTTGGCACTAGTCTCTGACTGAGCGCTGATACAGATCTTGCAAAACCATTAATAAATTGCAGTTGGATATGTGTAGTGCAACTTCTGCTATACAGTGGCATGTAGTCCATTTACCCAGCTATCCAATACAGGGTTTTAGTGTTGTTAAGAAGCCTATTGCGGAACATACAGGTGGCATAAAACATTTCAAGTAGACAATATACAGAGTACACAACAAAACAGTTATTTTCTTCCCCTGTCATAAGGCTTCGTCATCATTAGACAACAACTCACAACACCACTGCCTCCTCGTGTAGGATGTTAGATAACTACCTCTGCCAGGTACGGTTCATCTAACTGCTGGTTATCTGCAGGTCCTGATGCTACAAACTGGACTGACCTACAGCATGTTGCTTACAGGCTGGTCAAAGAACACACACAAGAAGCAAGGGAGTCTGGCATTTCTCTAATCAGGCTCTTGTTGCAGGCTGGCACAAAAAGCCTCCAGCACATTTCTGCAATGCTTTCCAGACATGCTTGTCCTCAAGAGATGACAAACTTTTCAAGTTGCACCGTGGGTTTTGCCTGTTCTGTTAAAGCACCACCAAATGCATTAACAAGATTTTATCAATGTAATTAGAGGCTTGATTCTGCATAACAATCCTTTTGGTTCCCAACTTTACAGGTTTTAGATAGAGGTGATGAACTTTATGAATGCAATATTACTGTACAGGATAATGAACACCACAAAATTTGGTCTTATTAGCCCTTCTTCAGGTCTCTTAAGAAGGGAGGAGTAAAGAACGTTTGGTGAAGGGAATGCTAACTGAATTTCAAGAGAAAGGATTTCAAGAATTGTATGACTCTATATCCACATAACCTAAATCCCACATGCTGTAGAAGCCAGTGTTAGATTTCTCTTCTTTAGCGCACATGTATATTGAAAAATACTTCAGGTAATCTGTTTAAATGTTAAATGTTTTGTAAGATATTAAGGACTTAATCCAAAGATCATTAATGTCAGTGAAAAATAAAAAGTATCACATTTATATATTTTCTGTAGTTTGAATTATTGTACAACCACTTCCTAAATTCCTTTGCAGAAGCCTCAGATGAACCCAAAAGAGCAAAAGAACCAAAGCTTTTAAGAAGCACCTTGGAAGAGCAGTTTTGGTGATGAAGAGTACTGAGTACTTACTTCCTTCTGAAAAATCTTATTAGTCATTTTATTCATGCATAGAAATACAAACTCCCCCCTAAGTTTAATGTCACAAAAACGCTAACTACTCATGGGGGAGATATTAGATCCATGCTAAAAAACAGCTGGGAGAGACCAGAGGAAGCATTGCACAAGATCTGCAAGCATTTTGTGGAGTATTTAGCTGGCACTTTTCTGGAGTGTTTGAGAGCATTTTCTGATATTTCTGAAGGCATGCTGGGAAAGTGTTATGGGAAAATAACAGACAAGTAGTAGGACCATATGAAAAAATCAACAACATATAATACTGCAAGAAGCTAAATTAGTCCCCAGATAAATCAATGCTAAAGCAGTATTACACTGTTAGACTACTTCTTGCTAGGATAGTACAAGGCTAAGTCTTACATTATTTCTATAATCATTTCTTCATTTCTGCGCACCAAGTGGCTTGGCTTCCAACAGCAGATGAAAGAAGCATCAAGGTGTTCACACATCTCAAGAACCTGCCAGTGTCCCACCTTCCTCCCTCTTAGCCTCTCATTAACTTAATACAGCTTCTGTGAAGTTTCAAGAACACACTCATTGTTTTTATGAAAATGCCTGGCATTCTGCAGCGCTTAAGTTATTGTATTCACTAGAGTGTTAGTTCCCTCTTCAGATCCTGCCAGACGGGTATCTTCTTGCCAATCACTTTTAAGTGGGATGATACATCCCTCTCCCAGGGGTGCCACTCAGGCTAGGACACTTCCCAAGTGAGGCAGAGAAGCAGCTTTCTCAGGCCAGCACCAGCCTCCACTGCTCTCTGTTTTATTATTCATAAAGTTTTCGCTACATGTTGACCATTTTAAAGGCATGTGGACCATATCTTGCAGCCTCCTCTGCTCTATGTCTTTCCTGGTCACGTTGATTTTGTTTTCCTGTGCAGCAGCCTCAGTGTGTGAGCAGACATTCTTTGCCACCGCGACTGAAGGATCTCTAAAGACCTAGAAGTTCTGTAAAATGCCACCAACAGCGTGTCGACACAGTGTGAGCATCCACATTACCATCCAAGGCCCCACAAGGGTGTGTATTCCAGTAAGACGCCAGCCCCTTGAGCAATATAAAAGGCCTGCCAAGGACAGCCAAGTAAAACCAGATGCCGTGGGTTGGAAAGATATAGAATGCACTGGTGGATCGAGAGAGCTGAGAAAATAAAAGGCGGACAAGGCAATGAGTGGAGAAATGAAAGAAGAGCCAAAAGGGCAGTGAGAAGAAAACTGAAGTATGAAAAAAAACATACGAGAGGCAGGCTGAGTGGGAAAGTGAAGAACGGCAGACATCAGGACAAAGGGCAGGAAAAGCATCTTTATACACACAGGTCTGAATTACTGCTGCTAGCTGTTGCATCAGAGGCCAATTTGGGAGTTTGGTTCTGTGAGACAAGAATGAATGATCTCAGAAAAGCAAATTTATGCATTATCAAGTGTTTGGAAAAACACGGAAGCATGACTCATCGTATGTGACTACACAAAAAATAAACCCATGACTGTACCATTATTATCTACATTTTCCCTCTTACTTTTGCATTTGGCATAACTGATGTCATCCCATTTCAATTTGTCTTTCTTCAATAAATATGTGATAATTAGATATGCATTCACAACAGGGGTAAACATTGTACTTTTATATGATGACTGAAGCTAACTGTAAGGGAATGGCAAATGTACAGCCTAAACTTCAGTAAAGTGAGAGAGCTTTGCATGCATCCTGAAACAACTCCCAGCACCAGATCAGTTCACTAACCTTTGCCTTTAGAGTAGCTATAGCCAGATAAATCATTTAACTCTTTCACCAAGGTTATACAATCTGTCTGTTTCCATTACTTTCCATCTTGTTATTCAATGACTTAACTCAGTCACTACAGTACATTTCATCAGACTTCAATAATCCATAAAACAACTGTTTGCACTGTCTCATATTTTTTTTCTCGGTCATGCCAATCTCCTTTACCAAATTCACTGAATTTCTCTTTATATAAAAGAAGAGAAAAAGAAAAAAAACCCACCATTCCCATGGTGGCTGATGGAAACATATTGGGTAACATAAAATTGTTGAACAATAACACCCCGTTTTTAGGCAACATTTGCCTTTAGACCCAGCTAAATCAGTCTTTAGAGCTGGGGTGAGGTTTGGAGCTGGGGTTTCTGGGGGCTGTAAGAGGTCACATCACAAGGTCTGCATACAGACAGAAATACACAGTGTGGAGCAACCAGGGGGATACATGTCCCACAAAGACAGGACCAGTCTGCTCTGCCCATATTGCTGAGTAGAACGGTTTGAGGGGAGGTCTAATGTCCCTCAGCTATCACAGGCTGGGTGGGAAAAGCATCTCTCATTCCCAGTCAAGTAGTTTTTACAGCTATTGAAGAGGAGAGTCCCCGCAGCAGATTTCTGAGTATGCAGGATGTTTGGCAAGGTTGCAATCATAGCTTAGAAGCTGTAAGGTTTCATACTGGTCTTAAATAAGTGAAGTCTCCCGTACTTCATGGCATAACGTTCTCTGACAACGAGTTATTTTAACAAGAGTATGGAAAAATCTCATAGTAGTCTTCATAAATGGTCTCTAATGGAAAATCAATTAGAACATGAAGGATAGGTGTGGGAGCAATCTCCTAATGTCCTCATTGTTACAGAGCAATGCACAAACATATATTGTGAGTCATTATATTGAAAACAATAATCTTCCTAATATACCCTGCAGCAGCAAACAGCTACAGAAGGGGATTTGTTACCAATCACATAACACTCCACACTAGTTACTGGTTAGCTCTTCTCCTGATATTTAGCAGGATTCTCTGCTTTGCAGTTTGGGAAACAGCCTTGATCTCAACTAAACTGCCGATTTTTAGCTTCCTAGTTTAGCTATTCAACGGAGAACATGAGCTGCCACAAAGCAGGGTGCCGAGGAGAAGGAATACCTGTGGAAACAGTATTCAAACCATTTTCAAAATTTTATTCCCATTGTAACGTCAGTGAAGGTTTCCAGAGTAGTAGAAAACAGGGGAGTTTCTGATTAATTCTGGAGATAACCATGTAAAGACATTTTTTGGAAAACAGAGGGGGATGCAAGATTAAGCCCCCCCACTCTGGTGCACAGCCTGACCCAAAGCCACAAAATAGGCTGAGAGACTGGCACTTTTGGACCATTATTTCTGGCACATTTATTTCTGCTACATGGCTGGTCTACCAATAACTGCTAGGTATTTTGTCCTTCTTCAGGCATGGTTCTACTCCTTACATATATGCTGGATTTGCAAACAAATCCAGGACAATTAACTAGTACAGATATGAAAAGCAAGTGAGAAAGGGTAACCTTAAGTAGTGGAGTTTATGATCTCGGGGTGTCCCTGAAACTGTTTAACCCAGACACAAATACAGATCTCCTAGGAGACAAACAACTCACAGCTTCCACGCCGAGCAGCTTTGTTCTCCATGGGAGCCTCTTCACCTCTCTGAACGTGTCACCCGCTTCCTCCAGACCTGCCATTTGTTTCCTTCCACTTTCTGCATGATGATATTCACAGCTCACACACACATGCCCTGGGGAGAGAAAATTAGCCAAATGCTGACTGTACAGCACAGCCCTCACTTCAAACTTCATTTATTTCTATGCCCGCTCCAGTCCTCTCCAACGCCAAACATCCTCTCTTGAGATCTGACATTTCAACCTTCTCACTAAGTCTTCCTAAAAGGCTAAGAAAATAAGAAACCTTGTTCTTTAAAACTCTTAGTGACTTGAACTTTTCCCATAAATTTATTAGACTCAGTCAAAATTATTCAGGCCAATTTTTATTCTAATGTCTTTGGAAACTGTGCTTGTTTTAACTAAAATATATAATTAGTTGTACCATTATCATTGTGTTTTATTTTATAAATAATACTTTATGGTTACATATTCCTTACATTTCATGTGGCATTCTGGTTATCAGAACTTTGTTTTCCAAAATGAATTATTTCAGAAACAAAAAAACATTTTCATACAACTGAGTATTCAATACAATTGACGCACACCCGAAAACTGTAAAAATGGTAGGCAACACTTACTCACAATGATCTTCACACTTTTTTCAGTGAGAATAAATTTGATGTTTCAAAGAGCTTTCAAAAATTCTCCTTTTAGTTTGCAAGTCAGATCCACTACTTCAATTAAAAATTGTTTTGCTAAGAGGCGACATTCTGCTAGTGACAAATGAACCAGATCCTGGCAAAATTAAAAGACACAGCTTTTCTCCATTTTGGAAATGTTGTCAAAGTTCAGAAGAGATCTTTGAAACATCCAGTACACTTTCAATCTACTGCCACTCTAAAATTTTAATGTAGTTTCAGGGCACACTGAATACTGTAAAACCACAAGGAAAAAAAATCAAAAAACAAAGAAGAAAATACTTTGGAAGCTGCCTAGATCAAGACATTTGGGGAAAAAAAGTAATGCTGAAACTGAAGCAGTTATGAGAGCTGTTAAAAAATGTTTCTCATTAGAGCAAGATAGCTGTGAATATTAATATTGAACAGGCTACTTTGAATGGCATTTGTGCAGCCTCTTCTACAGTACTGTCGTGTTCAGAACCCAAACACAGACTAAAACTGCCTCTAAAGCTGCAGTGTTTTGCACAAGCAGAAAGCCACCCTGCCCAGCCATGGTGTGGGCACTCGGGGCACTGCTCCTGCTCAGCCCTGCCTCCTACACAGCGTTAGTACCCCAAAGGCCTCTTCTCAGCTAAAAAGGAGCCTTCCCATCTTCCCACCAACAAGCCTTTTTTAACCCCTAATGTTTGAAAAGAGCACCTTGTGTCTTGCAAAATGGGGCTTGTTTAATATCTGCACGTGCCCTTTTTCATTGTCTAAACTGAATGCCCAGTCTGCAGAATACCAATAAATGCCCCTTCACTCACACCACTGTAAGCTGAGAATAACTGTTGAATCAGGTTGATGAGAAACACCATCAGTTGAGCTAATTTAAGCTTCTTACACAGGATTTTGCAAACCACTGACTAAATTCTTAAGATCCTTGATTACTGGTAACAATCAATGAAGTGATGCAGCTAGTCATCCACTTCCATGGAAAATAGGGAAAAGATTCTGAGCAATTCGTGTTCACCGCCTCTCTAGGAGTTGCTCTTTCATACCCGCACAGATATCGGCTACAAATTTCCCCAAAGAAACTTTACACAATCTTTGTGCAACTGTTCTCTGAGTTGCTAAACTACCTCCACTCTTACTGAGTTACATGTACAAGCACCTACAGAATATGTCTCTTAACTGGGGCTCTGGAGATCTTCCAAACCCGCTTGGACGCAGTCCTGTGCCACGTGCTCTAGTGACCCTGCGTGTGCAGGGGGGTTGGACTAGATGATCTCTAGAGGTCCCTTCCAACATTAAGGATTCAGTGATTCTATGACTCTTAATTGGGGATTTTATGTTCTGCCCATTGCCATTGAGTTTGTAACGGTCTGGATTTAAACGTTATCATTAGTTACAACACATAAGATGTGTGAAAGGAAATTAGCCATAAATAATGTCTGTTTTCTCTCTCTCAATTGTCTAAATAGGGAGGAAAAAAGCCAAATTATATTGTACAGAATGTGGCATCTCTATCATAATTGATACCTGCCACATGTTTCTGTGTTGCTAAGGGAATTCAGAGACACTGCATTGGTGGCCAAAGCATGGGACAAGGCACAGGATGCTTCCTGGGGTGCAGCCTCCACAAAAACACAGAATTTTTGTCTAGTTTCAGGCAAGCAATCGAGTCTCATCACATACTCAGATCACACACTAACACATAAAAAGCAACTGCTCACCAAAACTCACTCCAACATCAAGTGAAGAATGGCTCGGGAAACGCAGGATTCAATTTCTAGCACTCAGCTAAAGACTTACTGAATTACAATAGGCACTAATATTATCCTGGATTTCATTAAGCCAAGCCTTAAAACAGGGCTAATTCTCCCTCACCACAGAGAAGAGTTTTCATAATAAAATGTGTAAATTATTTCAAGACTCTCTGATATTGTAGTGCTGAATTAATATAATTACACAAACAGAGAGCACTAAACATTGTTGATTGAACACATTTCTTTTAAAAAGCGCATTATTTTATATTTATCTCTATTTGTATTGATATAAGAAGATGCACATACAGTCGAAATTCTTCTGGGCATTCCCTTTGAATTATTCATTAAAAACAAACTTTGACTTTAGCTATATGCACAGATCAGGAGGAAGCCACAAGTCATGAAATTGGCTCAAACTATGCCAGTCTTTCAAGTACGCGCCTGAAAACATCCAGATTCCCAAGGCAGTGAAACGGCTGCTAATCAATTAGACAAAACTATGTATGGAACGTCAAGAAAGGATGTCCATGTTACTCCTAAGCGTGGTCTTTTTCTTCTTACTTTCTACTTACTTGCATCCCTTCTATAAGAGAGGCATTTAAGATTTTCGATGAAGCTTGTTTTGCCGTTCATGTTAAATTACCTTCTACTGCTCCTTTTACTATTCTGTCAGCCTTTGACTTGTACCCATAAACCCCAAAAACCAACTGCCAAACCTAAGTTTAACCTTTGCAAAATACTTTACATAAATATCCATCTGTGAATCATCTACACTCTGATTGATACTACACCACATGACTAAAGGACTTTATATTTTATTTGGTCCACTCTCAACAGCTCTTTTGCATAGCTTCTATTAATGCAATCTTGTGTTCTACCATCAATAAAAATTAAAGACTGCAGCAAATTTCTTTGCAATAAAATGATAGTAACTGCACAGACAGTTTATGTATGCTAAAAAAGTATGTGATAAGAGAAAATTCACAAAATCTCATTACAAAGTACAGACTCTTTCGAATCCATAACTCTGTACAGTGCTGCACTGCTTGGCAATGAATAGAATGTCAATAGATCTTGACATTTTAGATAATTTTAAAATATATTTCATATTACTTAAATATACTTTGTATAGCTCACAGATTTTAAATACACTAAGCATATTTCAAATATGTTCTGAATCACTATGCATTTCAGTTTCTAAAAGACTCCAGCTCATGAACCAAGTGTATAAAGATGAGCTTGTTCCCCTGGACATATCTTATAAACCTCAGGGGTTTTGTCAGAGTCAACTAAAATAAAAGAATGACCTTGATACCTGTTGTGGAGAAGAATTTGATTCTCTCTGTTCACTGCCTAGTGGTTCCTCCTTTTTTAAAGGCAAAACAATGTAAATAAAATCAGTTTTCTTGCAAAGATCTTATAATCAAGTGCAAAACCATGTTAAGATTTATGAACAAAAGGTAAATGAAGTTGAATGAGCATCACCATCAAACTGTACTTTATTTCTGTGAGCCTGGTAACTTCGCAGCAGCACAGAAAGCTGGACTGACTGAAGCCTGCTGCACAACTTGCATTTTGTAGTGCTTTCCGAGCTGGCGTGATGCCAGTGCTGCAGCCAGAAGCACAAAATAACATGCTCTCACCCTTCTTAAGATAGGATAGCAAAGTAAAATGATAGAGTCCTAATGGTTCGGTAAGTGATTCAACCCAGTATGTTAGCTCTGATGATGAGAGAATTGACTAAATAAAAATGACCTTTCTTAGCTGTGGCAATGTAATTTCAGCCCTGCTGGCAATACTGTAGAAGCCAAACCTCCTTTCAGTTTCAAACCTCAGCCTTTGAAAATAACATTAAAGGCTCATGTTGAGCGGCTGCCTTTTTTTTTTTTTTTTTAAGGGAAAACTGAAATGTATCTCCAGTTGGGAAAGTTCCATTTGTGCCTTCTACTGCAGGGAAGGGCAGCAAGGAGAGGGGAACTTCAATTTCTTGTCAGCACTTCAAACTGTCATCTAAATGAAAGACTGCCGCAGCCTTCAAAAGTTCTCATTAAATTAAATTTATAAGTGAAGTATCTACTCCTACATAAGCGTCATGCTAAAGGATATTACAGAATTCAGCACAGCGTCTGCCTAGCTATGACTCCAAATGAAAATATTATTCAAGTTCTTGCCCATATTTTCCATCCAAATATTTGTGAAGTTTCAAATAGCTTAAGGAACCCAGTACTGTCATCATTCCCACTGAAATCAATAAAAGTTCTTCTTTTATTGATTTCTTTTAATACAAAAGGCCTCAAACATTCTATATTGACATCTCTGAAATACTAAACCTAACCCACAGCTATAGCTGAAAGCAGCAATGTATTATTATTTCTATTTACTTGAATGCACAAGGCACTGTACAAACGCACATAAAGAAACAGAAGACTGTGGTCACAGAGGGCACTAACCTAGAGCTCATATCTCAAAACAGCCTATTCTGAAATAATCATATTGATCGACTTCCCTGTGTTGACAAGGCCGGATACAGCAGCCACTGAAATGCACAGAAGAGCTCAAGTCACTCACTGGTACGATGTGCATCCTCACACCTAATCTAATAGGGAAAAAATTTATTTCAGATAAAATACTAATGGAGAATAATAGGTGGCTTGACTAGTGATGGATATCCAAATTGTGTGACAAACTGCAAAATAACAGTGTCCTACTAGAGAACTGTTCCGCACGAGAGATGCTGCATGTCTTGAGAAGCAGCAGAGCGCTGTGCTGTCGGTCCGGGTAGCGGAGGCACAAATGGAGATGCACATCACAGCAAGGGAAATGGTATCAGAGACTGGGGAAAAAGGGGTAATACTGAGGAGCCAGATGAGGAAGAGGAGGAAGAGAGAAGAGGTAGTGAAATACAACAAGAAAGTTTGGGAAACACTACTGTTGATCAAATATCACACAACAATCAGAAAGTCAGCAACGTACATGTATTAAACTTTATCATCATGACCCTAGACTATGTATGACACCACATGACAGAAAACCTACATGCAGAAGGCTGTATCTAATCAGAATTCAAAAAAATAGTGCTAAACCTGCAAAAAATCCTGAATTATGTATATAACTACAGATGTGATGCACACTTTCTTCAGTGGGATGATGCATACGGCTAAAAGTTAAGGTTGTGAAAGTTTAGCAATTAGATTGAAATGAGCACTATAGATAGAATTCACGTTTGAAAAATAAAAACTCTTAATGCTACTGCTGGTCTGCGACTGAGTTGAGAACTTAATTGTGTAACAACTAGTCTAGAACCTCCTAAGGTCAGTTACAGACAAATAATCATCCTAGATGTTCAGAAAACCATTTTACCACGAAATAATAGGCAGACACTAAAGGTCATTTGAAACTGAGGTTTCTAGTTGAGTTTCTATTTTGCCATAAAGCAAGAGACACTGGAAGAACAATTGAACTGGTATGTGGCTTTTTGGCATGTCAGAATTGTGCTTCATCATCCACAGCGAACAAAGCAGTTCCCTTTTATAGCTTTTTCAGTACTTGAATATCTGCCTTGTAAGAGAAATTGTTTTTGCCTAATGTTATGTCTGGTACTTCAGGTGTGGTCTAGCTTTTTATAGCATATTTTTATAGCATATTCTGAAATGCTTTTAAATCTTCTCAACACAGAAAAAAAAAAGACATCAAAAGTTCTACCCTTTTTTGTGATCTTCCTCGCTTACATCCAAGTGGCATTAATAGGACATTAATAGGCCACACAGACACAGAAAACATATTCCTTTTTTCATAAAGACACGAGTGGCCCTGTCAGAGCGCTCTCTCTGTGTGTGTGTGTGTGCGCACTTCTCCGGGGAGCTGGAAGGATGTCTCACCAGAACAAGTTTTCCACTCGCTGCGCAGCTCTGTTCATCAGCAGTGGATGCAGAGCGGGTTATGGAGGAGCCCTGCATGTACCCAAACACTGCGCTCCAGTGGGTGCCAAGACGGTCCGTGCGCTGCCAGCTTTGAGGTTTCGCACGGCAAGAGTTTATTTAAACCCCCCCCTTCCCTGCGGGGTCTTGCCGCGGGCTCTGCTCTCCCCCTGCCCTTTCCCAGCCCTTTACCCGGGAGCTCCCACCTCTCCTCAGCCTCTTCCCGCCCTCCCCTC
>NW_010589221.1:19457-109570 GCF_000705375.1 Tinamus guttatus | reverse complement strand
CCGCGCGGGGGGCTGCGGCCTGTGTGGCAGCAGAGCCACATGCCCAGCTCCTGCCTTCTCTTTGTCCCTGTTTCCTAGAGCTCTAGGCCACCCAACGGGGGCTCCCCGGGCTGAGAATGGTGCTGAGCCACCACGAGAGCGACCCGCAGGACGGTGCTGTGCCCGGCGCTCCTTCAGCCGCCTTTTGGCTGCCTCTAGGATGAGCCGCTCCGCAACTTGGGCACCTCGCCGGGCGGTTCGTTAGCTCAGCTGTCTTCTCTGTAACGTCGAGGTCCAAGTATCAGACATCTGCTGGGTGCTTGCATTTTTTTTGCAGAGCCAAAACAGCACTGGGTTCTTTGAAAGTTCAACTGAGGAGGAGCAAATTTGACTTGCTTTCAGCCAGTCAGAAATAGGCTGTTTATAAAATGACCAGAATCAAAAGCCAGAGCAGCAACAATCCCCAGTTTTTAATTGGAATGAGGTTCCCCAGGGAGGGAAGCTCTAGAAGCCAATTATCTTTTAAATGAAGACATTCAGAGTCTTCCCTGTGACCTGGAATGTGCTACTACATCCACACACAGTGGTATTACACTACCCGAAACTGTCAAACATTGGTTTCAGTACCTTTGGTAATACCAAAGTTCAGCAACTGTGTAAAGGAAACAAAAAATCACATTAAAATCTCTCATCTCTTTTTTTTTTTTCTTTCCCTTTTTAGGATTTCAGGGCAAAATATCCCACTGTTTTGCCGATTCAAAACAGGAACAGTATTTGTATACTGAATGTACTGCTTTAACTTTTGGCAATACTGTCCGATAGTGATGCAAGTTTAAAAACTCAGTAAATCTTAAACCAGAAACTGCACATTGATGTCCAGATTGAGGTCAGCTCCTCTCCCTGCAGCTCCCACAGCAGAGCCCACCGCTGCCCCAGCTAACGCAGCGGGAGCTGCCTCTGCTCCCCTCTCCCATAGCCCTGGATAGCAAAGCCCTCCATACTGTCTATCTGCACTAATCTCACTGGGTCTCTGCCTCCTTCTCTCTGATCCGATCCGAACAGCACACCTTCGCTCTCATAGCTCCACCCTTTCTTTTTGATAATGTTGCTTTTGCACTGCTTAGCCCTGTAGAGTGTTGTGAACTGCTGTTAGCCTGAAAGGTGCTACTACAAATAGTTGTAAATATCCATGGTGCATAGTTTCCTGCAATACCTTTTATCACATTTATGGATATAGCTGGCCCAGAAGACTGTTCATTTTCAGCCTTGTTACAAAAGACTGTTATACAGTTTTGCAAAGCAGTGCAAAGCTGAGAGGTGTCATGTCACCACAGACTTGTGGTCTAGCGGTCAATCAATGACGTGTCTTTCACAGCATTTTGGGCAGCTTTCCAATGCTAACAGCTTTAGGCTGCCCAGCTCCCAAAGAACCACAATGAGGAAACTTGCATCTTTGTGCACCGGAGAGTTTTTTTAAAAGACTCTTGGTAATCACGTAGCACAGGGGATGCTTTCCCAATTTGGGAATGTGGCTTGCAGCCAAGTTTTGCTCTGGGGCTATTCTCTCAGAGATGCTAGAGACTGTGCAGCACAGGATGCAGATTACAAGCACTCAGCAGGGCACGCACACTTGCATGAAGATTAGATCCCTGAACACCTGGGTTACATGCATGATAATGTAAAACAACTGATTTTTCAGTCTGATTTCGGTTTCAGAACTAACTGCTCATTCAAAGCATTCTATGTCATCGCTGTCATTATTATAAACATTATTCATACTTCAAATATTTTGTTAAAAGTTGTAACTTTTTAGTCTGTGTTAAAGCACAAATAAGCCTAGCACTCATGAAGTGGTTCATGAGGTTCGTAGGTTAAATGATGATATCAAGACTTACTGTACATGATCTGCGTGCTCTGCTGGCTAACAGGAAAGGTCTTAGCCTGATGGCAGCTTGTCATTACAGATGGAGGACCAATCTAGAATAAATGAGACAACATATCCTGTAGTCACAACAGAAAAAACGTCCACTTACAGTTCTTTTAGAGAGCTAAGTTAAAGGGGAAATATGACCGTGATGGACATTAGGCCATTAGCATCATGAAAGCTGTTCACAGAATGGGAGACATGGTCTTTTGGCTGGGGCACTGACTTAGCAACGTTGGAGACGCAGGTCTGGCTTTACCTTAGCATAGGCTTCCTTTGTCACCCTGCATCAATCATACAACTTTTCTGTGCTTTGACTCCCCATTTCTGAATTAAGTTTTATAGCATTGCCATAACTACATTGAAGAAAGACATGCACAAGTACATAGTATATATTTTATATACAAATGCAGTTACATGTAAATATCTCCAAATTTTCTAAGTCTCTTCAACAGAGAGATAGATATGTGTTTCAGCTGTGTTTTCCATGTATGTTCTTCTCCATTGTCTTTGTCACTGAGGGATAATTTTCATTTCACTATGTACTTTGTGTTTTTCCCAAAGGACAAGTTAGAAAGGGAATTCAGAGTGACTACTTATTCCTTGGTGGGAGAGGTGAGGCTTACTGTGGCAAGACTGAGGAGGAAGTGATAGGGAAGGCCCTGTGTTGTATTCAAAATTAGTATTTTCCTCCATCAGACATGTCAATCCTGAAACATCAAAGTCAGAATAAACAAGAAAAACCTCATATTATTCAAACAATGCTTAATCCTTGCAGAAGCATACCACCGTTCACACAAGCTGCTCAGGTCATCCATTTATTTAGGCAGCTATCAAAATCCTTTGGGGAGAAATGAGCAAGGGGGAATGAAAATCACTTTACAAACCCAGCCCATGGCACTAGAGAGAGCAGAGCAGCCAGAGTTGCTGCGGAAGGCAGTCCGAAAGCCAGGCCTGGTAACACCGGCTTGGAGGATGACATTTTAGACTGTACAAATGTCAGTCTCTAAAAGGAGCTAAGACATTCCAGAACAAGACCTTGAGAAGTTTAAAGTCTTGTGGCCTTTTGCTGTACTGACTACCAAAGGCAGTGCTAGGTTTTCAGTAAATGTCAGAAAGATTGGGAAACCAGTTGATGATCTGGTTTTTAGGATCTTAGATTTAGTACCTCCATGAGGGTGATAACAGCCAAATTTTCATTTTATAAAAGCCGAATGAAGTTCTTTAAGAAAAGATTATATTTCTTTCTCTGACTGTATCCCAAACACAATGAGTTGGGCTTGTCTTGGCAACTTTCTGGTCAATAAACAAGGAGCTGAAGTGCTCCTTCTTAGCCACAGTATTGCCAAATTTGTTGGAGTCTTCCAACATATAAAGCTAGTCTATTAGCTCCACATTACTCCGCTGGGAAGTACTGTAATTTCCAGAAGCACGTGTAGGCGTTTCATTCAGCCGTGGGAATTCGGCAGGCCAGTAACCAGGTCTGCTGCAGACCCAGCTGACAGGGCAGGCCGGGATGGTGGTCACCGCATTTCCAGCGTTACCTCACTGTTTAATGATTGTTTCACTGGAACGTTAGACGTGTCAGAGGAGAGAAGAAAGGCAGAGCTCTGCAGGAATCATTTTTCCTGGTAGCTTACGTAAGAAGCTAAGATGAATGTTTAAGGAATTGCTAAGATGGAGATGTGAATCTGCAGAAGTAACAAAGTATTAAAGCTGCCTGTGGTGGTAATTCCACATATGGAAGAATATGGCACACTGCAATGTCACATGGAATTGTGCTCTGAAACATTGCTGTGATGCCACAGACAAGCCAGAGAAAATATGCATATCCATCAGAACTGATTGAGAATTTATTTAAAACCCCCATGGATATTTTTCAGGAATACTTACAAAAAAAAAAACTGCATGAGGGTTATTCTTTTTCCACAACTTTTGAGTCTTGCAAACCTACCTATTTTAAAACTGATTCTGCTAGGTATAAACACATTAACTTTTACTCATTAAGGAGATTTTAATGAAAACATTCAACTTTAATTACCAAAAGTGTCTTAAGAGCAAAGTAGTAATTGATTCTTGATTGTTCTAATTTATTCGCCATCTTAAAAAGGTAAAATGGGGGACGTTAACCGTGACAGTAGCATGTGTTAGTCTTTCAAATACTGAATTATCAGTTTGTGAAAGTGGCCTCACAGGGCTAGAAATCTGCTCCTTGAAATACTGAGGTGTGGGTTTTAAGGCTTGCAAGGAAACAGCTTTGGCTTAATTTTCCAATCCTCTTCTGGACACCTGATGCTTCCTGATGCTGAGCACAGGCCAGTTCAAATAGAATCAGTGGGAGCTGGCTCGTGCTTTTCTGTATCAGGTCCAAGTGTACTAATTACGGGACCTGCAGGAAAGATAATGATCACAAACTGACAAGAAAATTATGAACCCAGTTTTCAGGTGGAGTATGTTGGTGGAGCATGTGGTCCGTGGAGTTCTGCCAGTTTACACTGGCAGGGAATTTGGCAGTGCTGTCATCCCTGAAGCTGTAAGAGTAATTAAGTAATATAGGATTATTTTGACATTTTTACAAGTTTAATAGACAATAATATTTGACTGACAACTTCAAATTGACATGTTGGAAGAAAATGGGACAAACTAAACATCTGCATCGAATTACAGTATAACTATTGTATTTTTTGTCATTAATTGGTTATGAAAACCAGACATGTAAGGTAACTTCCTCTAACTTTTTTGTGTTCATAACTTTTCCACCTTCTGGATAAAACAAAACAAAATAAAAAAGATCTTGGAGATAGTCAGGTTCGCATATATCTGCAGATGTCCAGCAGAGACTTGTGACTATTCTGTTATTCTTATTTCTAAAAATATTTGTTACTCAAATGCCTTCTTGTTGTGGTATTCTTGTTCTTGTGGTAGTATTGATAACAGTCACTCCATTGAGATTAAAATTAGTATATTTTGAGGATATGCTTCTATTAATTTACATGGAGACAAAGTTTAATGCATGCACTATTAAGTACATGCACTATTAAAGACAATTAAGTCCCATCATAATGTCACAAAGGACATTTTTGTATAAGCCCCTATCATATCCATACTTAGGAGCGAGCCTGAGTAAGGCTTGACAGGACATCAGCTCTTGTTGCCAGAGTCTCTCAAATATTATAAGACATCTTTCTCATCTTTCTTGTACATTTTTTTGTCTAATCAGAGAGTTTTTGGTAGAGTTAAGATTCTGAAGAACAAAATTGTTTAGAATTGCTATATAGTAGGCACTCTGACTAGCAATTATCATCTCCTATCTTCTGCAAAATACATAGCAATTTTGTTCAATAGTCGTTTCTAAAACTCACAAGACAATTGCTGTTTTAGTAACACTTTGTGTTTGATACTGCTTAAAACAATATAATGCAGCTTGCAGTAGAGAGAAATAACATAAGACTGAGAATCAGTCACCCTCGAGCATTGGAAGAGTCAAGAATTTGACTATTGGAAAGATGGAGTATTTTACATAACACATCACATATGACTAGACGAAGTAGTTGCAGAAACATAGTACATATAAATATATCTTCTGTTGCTGCTAAGTATGTCACTGTGGACCTCAATAAGAATATGCATAAATCTTAAAAGCTGGATTTTTCAGAGAGACAGAGAACAAT
Source organism: Tinamus guttatus (assembly GCF_000705375.1). The sequence goes on along the minus strand of NW_010589221.1, from coordinate 103,996 downwards.
AGGGCAGCTGGGATGTGACAAACTGGAGCTGCTGAGTTCTGAGTGTTTGTGAAAACTTGTTCTAAACTTTTTTCTCTAAGCTTCATGGAAGAACACCAACAAACAAACCCCTCAAACCTGGATATAGTACTGTATATCCTTACTTTTCACTTACCAATACCCACGTTCTGAATACTTTTATCTGTTCTTCATAGGGTGAAGAAACTAAAGCACTGACTCTTGTCCTTCATCGTGACTCTGGCTCTCTTGGATTTAATATTATTGGTGGCCGACCATGCATGGTATGTTAATTGCTAAAATATGTTCGCCCTTTCCCGTTGGGAAAAGCATGTAGGTCAACACTTAGAGGAAAAACACTGCTGACAAGTACTTGGTTTTGTTGGGATTCTTTCAGGGCAAATCTTAGATTCCATTTTGTATCAGACGTCTATTAACTATAATGTCCTTTCTTTCTTCACATATTTATTCCCACACATGCTCACGGCTAGCGTAACTAACGTTATATAGGTGCAGTGTCACTTCCAAAATGGTAAAACCCTTGGTACCTGTTTCTTAAACCGTACTGCTTTGAAGACGCTGCGTGAGCTCAGAGCCCACAGCTTCAGGCCCTTTACAGTTCATTAAGAAAATGTCACTTACTCTTCTTTCCACCAGAGGTTAAGCAGCCCTCTGTGCAGGTGAAGGGACATAACTTTAAAAAATACTTTTGAGTTCTATGATTTCAGCAGATGTTTCCTGCACTGTACAGTAATGTATTTCTTCTTGATGCTCGTTGGCTGGAGCTATTGCATATGACTTTAATTAGAACAAAGGGTAGATTTTAACTTGTCCTAGTAATTTAGAAAGTATTCTGAACTAGTTTTTGGGCTGTCAGAGTTGTGACATTAATTATGATTTATTCCTAATAAATTGACTTGAAGGTTATACTTTTCCTATAATTAATCATTTTTTAATTATGCTTCTGAGGCATCATTCTGTGCTGATAGAAGCTGATTAGACAATAGACAGGAATGAAGATGCCCTGTTAGCTCTAAGTTGTTTGCCACAGTTTTATTTTTAAACCTCTAGAGAAAGAGCTGTGCAACTAAAAATAAAAATGTATTGTTGTCTTATGTTTGATATGCAAGTAGGCTGCCATCTCACTGAATTTTACATTAAGAATAATTAGAATGACAACTACTACTGAGCTTGATTAAGTCAGAGAAAAATGATTACTGTGCAATTAATATACCTAATTAAAGTCCATTCATGCTTGTATAACTTCTTAAAATGTGAGTGTCAGGTGCTCTCATGAGTACATAGTAAGCCCCTAGAAACCAGTAACATTAGGGCATCTTTTGGAATATTTCTTTCACATTACACGCACTGTTGTGATATGGACAAGATTTAGCTTAGGGCAAATTGGAGCTAGTTCAAGGTGCAATAATATGTTTTTCTTTTCATGCTTAAAGGACAATCAAGATGGTTTGTCTAGTGAAGGAATTTTTGTATCGAAAATAGTTGACACTGGGCCTGCTGCTAAGGAAGGAGGGCTACAAATTCATGACAGGATTATTGAGGTATGTGAATACCCTGTCCAGTCTCTTTTAATAGTGTGAGTTCCATGTCAAGTCACCAAATGGCATGGTGTTTAGTGTGGGTTTAGGAGAAATGTACCATGGTAAACACTGTTGAGAAGACATGTCTGTTAAAATATGCTGGACTTGATTCAGTGCTGACCTTTCCGGCTTTAGGTATAGTTCTTACCTAAATATAGAAACCAGATTATGGATGGTATGTGCATGTCCTGACTTTCTGAGGAGCTAGCATCTATCTGGTATGCTGTAGTTATTTCTTTTTAAAGCTATTGGAAACTTCTAAGTTATTTAGTTAAAACCATATGTGAAATATCTGTAGCGTAAACCATGCTTTTATTTATCTTGCTTTCTAAGACCAAGGATAAAAAAAGGTTTTGAACAGTTAGAAAAGATCTGCTATGTAATTTTTGTATGGTTTATTATAAACCTGTCTAAGTAACTCCCTTAATGTTGTTTGTAATTCCTTGTGTTATGTGTTATTCAGACTCCAGTCTGAATTTCTTCTCATTTTGCCAAAGTCTTGACCTCAATAAAAAGTCCTTCCTGTGAGAGCGATGGTTGCTTGAAACGTTTTTCGTAAGCTGCAGTGAGCTTTACTTCTGGAAGAGGGAGGGAGGTTAGGTTCATTTTCATGAAACAAAATGCAGCTGATAGTGAGACAGTTTCCATTGTTTAGCTTTTTACAGTTAAGAAAAAGTATCTTTGCTGTCTTTTATTTTTGTAGACTGGAGAAACTTTGAGTCTATTGTTCAAAAAGATAAGTGCAGTGTTTGTTGCCAAGGATATCACGGAACAGCCAGTTTCTCTAAGTAATGGAATTCCATTGCTCTTATGTTTTGCAAATGAGCAATAAACAGCTGTTAGGGATTTGCTGTTGGCAGGGACAATGTGTATTTGGTATTTTCTGTACTGTTATCATAAGTTGTATTCACAATTTAGAAAGGATATAAAATATTAATTAGGTTTCTTCATATGGAAAAGAATGGAGCCACAGTAGCAGTACTATAATAAGTTGAGCTGTGAAATGATCTAGAATTTATTAAAGTCTATATACAATGTAACATACTTATGAAAATGTGTGGACAATTTTGTTTGAACTGAAAAATTTCCTGTAAAAGAAGAATGTATTTGAAAATCTGTCATTTAGTTCTGAGTAGTATAGAGTCACAAAAACAAAACAACTATATGGAAAAAAAAAACCTTTCTGAAAATCAAATAACCCGAAGTTGGGAAATGTCCTGGTTTTTCTCTGCAAACTTAATTCAGTTCTTCCTGAGTGTTAGCACCATAATTCAGTCTGCCGTTACGCAGTGATGTGGCATTTTTCCTGTGAAACTCTGCTTGGTGACGGCGCGGGAGAGCACCTTGCACCCCAGCATCTGGCACTTGCAGAACTAGGCTAGAAGTGGGGCAGTGCAAAGTCGTTGAAACGTATGTAGTGTATTCCCAGCTCCGGGAACAACTGTGTCATTCTGTATTCTGTGCAATTTATATTTAGTGCATTATAGTTAACCTTCATTGATGTGAGGAAACGGGTACCTGCATCAAGACATCTTAATATCACACTAAATGGCAATATTTAATTTAATCTAAATATCCTGTAAGTGGTCTGGAAGAAAATTCAGTAAGGTGCAATGATGGTGCCCTTCTGGAGGTAATTTTTTTGGTAACCATCCCCCTACCCAAGTGTTAATCTGGCAGTTAGGGGCGACTGGCAGGACGCAGCAGCAGGACTTCAGTGGGACATGGCACAGACAGTAAAGCATCTTAGCATGAGGGAAAGATGGTTAACTTAACTATCTAGAATAGAGTACACTGCATGTTTATTTTGATACAGTCATCTCATTTCACTGCGATTTTATGCATCACTATCATGATTTTAAACTGAATCTTTCATAAAGAACTGTCATTCCAATACAAGTCACTGAGCACAGCATTTCCAAAATTAATTTCAGGAACCTTCACAGTTAACTTAAAATTTAAAACTCTGATTATCTGATTACCTTTTGGAAAATGTTCCTATTACTCTGGGTCTTCTGGTGGACACATTCGGGAACACATGTAAAATAAAAGTGTCATTTCTCATTTTTAGAACTATCAAAACGCTTCTAATTACTGAGCATGACTTAATGAGCATAGTGTAAAATGTGCAAACATCCATTACATAGCACTATTTATTTAGCTGATAGCAAATGTATTGTTATATTGTTATTTGTTCGCAAATTTTGTTACCTGACAAACTGATAAGCTGTGAATTATGTCTGAGATCCTTTTAAAACCTATTTCCTTCTCTGATTTGGGACTAGATTTCTTGTTTTACAGCTTTTAATAGCTTAAATGCAAAGAAGTACATCAGGTTTCAGAACTGTCTTATATTTTCAGTAAACACATTTTTTTCCCTTGCATATCAGTGCCATTACTAATTGCATATTTCTACTACTAAATGATCTATATCAAGATCAGTTGCATGTTCTGTGCTACTTCTTGTCTTCAAACTGACCCATAACAGATATAAAAAGTATTTCCCTATTTTATTTTACACAATCTGTTGAATAATAATGATATTTAGTGATTTTATAATGCTGTGAAGATTGTGTTCACTGATTACTAATTTCACATTAGCCTTTTATAAACCGTCCGGTTTAGCGCAGTACTGTTTTTGCCATAGCAAACTGTCATGTTAAATACATGCTAGAACTCTAGATTTTTATTCAAAGGAATTGCTATTCTCAAAGATTCCATTTTGTCAGGGTAGCAAAATGGTGCTGATTTCTGCTCTTAGTGGAATTTGGTTCAAGTCCCAGCCATGAATGCATCCTTTACTCAGCAGCCTGGCATTTCCTAAGTCAAAATTAATTTCAGACTTTTTTTTGTTGTTGTTTTTCCTTTCCTTTCAAGCACATCAGTTCTGAAAGACTGTAAATTAAATATGACATTCTCTTCTAAATAACTAGAAAACTTGTTTACTTAGCTCCAGTGCTGTTTTGAAAGGAGACTTGTGAAATGCTGACTGTTTGCCACCTTAAAATTCTTGAGCACAATCAGGGCACTGTTGAAGTAGCATAAACTGTCACAGCTCCGTTGGCTTCACGCAAGCCGGGAGGATTTATGTCACCTGGGACTTGCTCAGTGCATCATGCTGCTTGCAGGAAGGATCATTAGTTCAGGAGCTGAGAACGTCTTAGAGCATTTGATTGATTTCTCCCCAAACCCACTCATTTGCTACCAGTTACAGGCAGTTTTTCTATTACATGGATTTCTTCATAGGCTGCATATAAGAACAGCGAAACCTTTTAGCACATGTTACACTTGTATGCTTAAAACCTCTCTGCCCTGTAGTGCGCGTGTTGCTTTAGCAGAGCCACTCTTTGCTCAGATGAGGTGATTTGCAGAGCAAACACAAGGTGCTCTCTGTGTTAACAGTGTCACCTCTGCAGAGTCAAATGAGCCCGGGGTAACCAGCAGCTACGCAGGAGCAGAGCAGGCAGGGAAGGGCCGTGTGCGAGAGCATGGAAACCTGTACGGTCAGAAAGGCCTGCGGCCGAGGCAGGGGCTGCTGGAGACCTCACTGAACGGAGAAGCATTTTGCCTGGTCTGCAGGCAATGGGCTAAGGGGTGGGTATGGGCGTGGGTACGCGATGGGCTCTGGGCCTGGCAGGGTCTGGGTACGGCCCGCGAGCTCGCGCGCGGGGACACGGCCGCCCGTGCGGCACGCGTGGCAGCCGCCTGCCTCCGCTTACTGACAACCCTCGTGGCCTCGCATCAGAGTTCCACAGAGAATCAGAAAATCTAACTATTAATTGAACATGGCCTTCAATTTATACTTTGCCAGTGGTCAGTTATTAAAATGCTTCAGTTTTAATTTGATAAACCTAAGACTGCAGGCTTGCAAGAGGCTTCCTGCAAGTAAGCACTAGTTGAGCTCTGATATGTATATAGGTTAAACAGATTTTTTTACTGACATGAAGAGAAAAGTTCTCCTCTGCAAACAAGATTTACCGTGCAGATCCATACACTGAGGAATTAATTTTCTGGCAGAAAAGGTTTTCAGACAGTCGCTTAAAATTGACTGCTCAAGATCCTGCCAGGACACGCAAGCATATTAGAACATTGCAGAGACTAAGCACAAGGGGCAAAGAGCGCAGCTGCAGAAAGTCCAGGTATTTTTGCAGAGTACACCCTAGAAGACTTTCCAACCCTTTGTCCATATCTGTTAATGACACCTTATAAAGTAACAACTAAACTAAAACATGTGCTAAAACATGCCTGCTATAACTTGATCAATATTTAAAGGGAATAGTAATAGCTTTAAGAGGAAAATGTAAACGAAAACTGATTGCCTGTGCTTTTCCTGCTACTGAAAGGGCTCCTCTTCACGGTGCGTATCTTGAGCTCAAGCCACAAGACAACTGCTGCCAGGGCGAGTCCGGACGCAGGACACCCGGGTAACAGGCGCGCCGCTCTGTCCCGCTCCCTCCCCGGAACTCCAGGCAAAGCAACAGTTTAATTGCAGATATTTTACACACAGAATGGGCGCAGTCATTTCAGTTTCATACAAATTACTTAAGAGCAACTCAGACTCAGTGGGATAAATCTCAGCCCTTTTGTTCAAACCAGTCTCAGTTCAGAGGCTCCTTCAGAAATGGATCTGTGAGCCCCAGGAAGAGACACCTGCAGAACTACCTGACAGTGTTTCCAAGAGCTGCTCTGCTTTTCAGAGTATTTGTTTCATCCGTGACTTTGCTGCTGCTCTTTGGCACTTCCTCACCTCATCAACATTTTTCTTCTGACAGCCCCCGTCTCCTTTTTCCTCTGAAAATGACTTACAATCCCTGCTCCTAGACAGCTGTACCCCATAGAAACCCTTTGATGGCCCTACCATGCAGAAATAGTTACAGAGAATGAAACCCTGTCCTGCCCTGCAGCTGAGGCTAGCTGGGATGGAGTTTCCAAAACCTTTTCAGAGGTACTGAAGAATTTTGTTGCGTTAGAATTGCATGGTTACAAGGAAGAACGTAAGAAAAAAAGCAGAAGTGACACTGAGGAATATACTTTCTAGGCCTGATTCTCTTTTGCATCCAACTTTATCGTAGCTGTATTTATAGGAATGTATACTAGCTATATTTATAGGAATGTATAAGTAGGAGAAAAATGTTAGTGCTATGATAGCATTTGTTAACATTAATAAAGAGTGTAAGTGACAGGTTGTATAGCACAGGGCCTTTCTCCATCCCCCATTTTCTCTGTGGTGTGCTTATTAACTTGCTCAGCACCACAAGGAACAGAACTTGGAAAGGAGATAAACATTGCTTTTGTAATTTTCAGGGCTGTCAAATCCCAGAGTTAGTATGGGACTTGTACAGCTGATCCACATATTGCATGATCACACAGCTTGTGAAACACCTCATGCACTCTCCTCAGTTGTATTTACCATTTTTCCAATGAACCAGTCCATGCTGTGCGTAGCCTACTGTGCTGAGCACAATCTTTTGTCAGGCTATTTCGTGCTGAGGAAAAAATAGGTCCTTCCTTGAATCACATGGCGCCAAGTTTGTCCTGTGCTGGAGGACATACCTGGGGTGTCAGCTCACAGGCTATGGGATGATACTGCAGTTAAAGCTCCAGCTGCTGCTTGATACCTGCGTTGAAAAGAAAATTCAAACAACTTGGGAAGCCTAGGTTTCAGTTTTATGAATTATAACTCTTTCAAGAAGTTATAAATAGCTGTTTCATATTCTTTTCAACTAAACAGAGAGAAATGTGTCAAACTCCAACAAATACTTTCTTTTTTATTTTTTTTTTAATTAGGCATATTGAGCATCTAACAATGAGATGATTTAATCTTCTTTTCACATATGGTACAATTTCTTGCATTTTAAATCATCTCCTGTTCAGTTTTCCACATTGGAAGCCAAGCCTTTATGATTAACTGTTAGATTTTATTTTTAGAGTTTTTGAATGCTCTGGGGCTTTTCAGAGAAAACACACAGAATGTCCTATCAACTATTTTCACACATTTTGTTTGTATCACAATAATTGAGCAATCAGATGCAATCATCCTAATTTAGCACATATGCAATAAATTACCATGTCAATTGTACTAAAAGATATGCAAGAAGTGCAAATTAACAACAAGAAAAGTAAGCTCATACCATTGCTATTCAAAATGCACTAGAGTAAAATTTGCATAACTCCTTTCATTTGGAATTAAATGAAAAGTGGAATTTAGCAAATATTAATGTACTGAATTTGTCAGGATAACCAAATCAACCAGAGAATCCTGAATCCTGATCTGATCCAGTTAGATCCTGCTGTTAGGATTTTTCTGGTTCCTGCTGGTGGGACTTTTCTCAGAGGAAAAGCATGGCATGCAAACCTGCCTGCCATATGGGCACTGTGCTGCTGGGTTTTTCACAGTAGTATATTTCTTTTTTTTCCCCACATACGAAATATAGGAACTGAAATAAAATCCTGGAATCTAGCCTAGTAACAAATATAATGCAACATCACTTCTGATTAATGGTATTTGTTGTTTTAACCTCAAATAAAGTCCTATTGTTTTATAATATGCATCCCCAGTATAGATGTATTCCCTTACAAGGAATAGGGTTTGCTTTCTTAAATACGAAATGTTGGCTTGGAGCAAGTCATGGAACATTTTACACACACACAGGAAAGTAGAGAAGTTGAAGGTGACTGATCCAAGGTGGTTGATCAAACTTTCTGTATTAAATTCGTGTATCGATACATATTGCCTTTCATTAACTTTTTTCTTTGCCTAATTTATTCTCTACACCATGAAAAACTGAAAGCTGTTCACAAGTAATTGCAGTTCTGTGCTTTAAACACTAAGAGGTGACACTTGGCAGCATTCTGAAATTGCGGCCTTGTTGACTTTTTCTGTAATTTATAAGTCATGTTTGGTAATTTTTAAACAATATAAATTTACTATTTTATGTTCCACTACAAAGAGCAACCACAAGACTTGTAAAGTTGTTAGACCCTCATAAATCGAAATGGCACTGGGCTGACAACATTAGTACTTCAGAACTTTTTGCTTTAGCACTGGGGCTTTAAAATGAGCATAATATTTAAATTGCTGCTTTTAAAATATTTTAAAATATTACTATATATTTTACTATCCATAGTAGATTTAATTTTGTTGTGTTGGGCTTCTTAAAATGGAAATGCATGAAAGTGTGCAACACTGAAAGCACGTCAAAGTTTCAGTGTCCATATTTGGCTCAGGATCCAGTTTAATTTACTCAAAAATTTTCAGAGATACGAACCACAGCTACTCAGTGTGATTTTAGTGTGATTTGGGTAATTCTGAAATCCCAATTTAAAGTTTAACAGAGAGGATAAAATCATTACGTGATTCACAGCATCACAGAATTGGGTGGGCTGTAAGGAGCTCTGGAGATCGCCTAGTCCGACGCTTTGCTCCGAACAGGCCAGCTGAAGCAGACTGCCCAGGGCTAAGTGCCCTCCTCGTGTGGATGAATTCACGTGCTTTGTGCATGTGAATAGTTCTTTTGGGTCGTGGAGTTTAACAGGGATTAGAGCTGAATAATAGTAAATATTATGTATGTTTGATTCCTTGAAGGAATAGGAGAAAGAAACCAGTAACAGGAAGGGAGAGTGAAAATGTTTCCTGAATCATTCGCAAAAAAAAGTCTTTTTAGTGCATTTTTTTCTCCTCTCGGTTCTGCAGGAACGGTTAGTTTATTTCTTAAACTTTTTTTTTTCTTTTGGCTCTGGGCAGCTCTAATAAAAATTTGCCGTAACTTCAGCAACTGCTATACCACATGACTGCTTGGAATTGCATAATTTCTTTTTTTCCTCCAAAGAAACATACAAGGAGATCATCTGATCTTCACTCTTGCAAGGCTCTCTGAAGTGTATATTTTTACCTTAATTTCTGAAAGAATCCTTTCTATTCCCTTTTTTAGGAATCCACTCTTTTAAAGACCAAAGTCCAACTGTACATAGCCATTGGTCCTGTGTAGATCTTTCATGGATAAAGCCCATGAAAAATAGAGTAAAATGTTTTTACTACTCAAACTCTTTTACTATTTATCTATAAAAGATTTTTTTTGTTATGGACAAAGGCTATTGTTAATATTTTGTTGTTGAAATCTTGGCTTTCAGGGAAGATAATATTTCTGAGAGTTCTGATGCTTTTGGACGGAGATACTGGTGGTTTGACAGGGAGAGTGAGGTAATAGAAAGAAAAGACTCCTGTGGCCACAATACATGTAAACTTGGCTCAGCCCAGGTTCCGTTTAATTCACTGAAGATCCCAGAGGATCTAACCTGACCCACAGACACCAACAGTTGGAAGTTTAAACTGTCTTTCTGTGTGGCATGCAGAGATGCTCCATTCTTTTCTGGCTAATAGTTCTTCCCTCTAGCAGAAAAGAAAACTTGTTCTTCTGTATTCTAAGTCTGTGCAACAGCACGATACTGCCTATGCAGAGCAACTTCTACTGGTGTGAAAGGATCTGTAAGCAGAGGACAAGCAGATCTCCATGCAGATGCAGCCCAGCCTGTTGACAGTGGCTAAACACCCGGCTTTAAACCAGGGCTGCTGGGAACCCTGTGCAGAACAGCCTCCTCATGCTCATATGGGGTGCTGGGATGGAGACGTGCCAGTGCAGTAATGTTACATTTTCAGAATGATTTCCCATTATTGGAGTGCTCACACAAACATAAAACTTCTAATTTCTTTTTAAAGAAACAGTTGATGAACCTATTTAGGTGTGTAAATCTAGACAGTGTGTGTAAGGTTATCAGCATTTGCCAAGGACCTAAGAAAAACCAACCCCTTTTCTTGCACTGTGAGTGTTTTCCCCAGTGCAGATTTCTTTCAAAGAAAAAAAAAAATCTGTTTAATGAGGAGACACTACTGACTGCTTTAGGCCCAAAGTCTTCAGTCAGAACAGTCATGGTCATTGTTACTGCCCAAAATGAGTAAAGCTGCTGTAAGGTAGCTGAGACTTTACAACTGATGGGTTTAGCAGTGTTTTAAAATTATTTTATCCTAGGAAGGCAGTTATTTTTGCATATCTTTTAAGAGTCAACAAAACCTCGAGCCATCTGCAGAGAATCCTCTTCAGCCACTGGTTCCCAAATCTCCTTTGGCATCTCTGTGTCCATGGGTTCATGGTGCTATTGCTCCCCAAGCCATAGGATGGGCAGTTCTCTGGGGCATCTTCCCGGGGTTGGGCTGAATTTGATTCTTCACTTGGCTTGAAGCAGTTGTCTTAATCACAGTTTGAAAAAAAAAATCAAATCTATGTAATTTTCACTTTTGCAGTTTCTTACTTTCTCCTGCTAGTTTGCCAAGAATCCACAGCTGTCATTTCAAACCAGAATTTTTGGCACCTGTTATAATGTAGGCTAAAGAAAACCCATCTTCTAAAACTGTTCCTTTAGCAGTTGTAATCTGTCAGCTAACTTGGAACATAAGGAAACGAACAGTCTTGAGACATGGTTTATAAGTGTCCTGCTAGCAACTCTTGTTTTAATTTAAAAGTTCACACAGCCAACTCTGATTCCTTCCTGTATTTGAAAGACCCACTACATTCCAATGTATTTGAAATAAGTATATAACCTTCCATTGTTTTCCTTTCATTTTGGCCTCTCTCTTTCCTTTAAAAGCTTTGTAGGCAAAGTTTCCTCTGCAGCAGGGGAATTGCTGACTGTTTTTATTACAAGCTGTTCTCTAGCAGCTAGAACCTTTTCTTTCCTTTTTAGCCATTTTTACCCCCTGCTGATCAATTAAAGAGTTATCGTTCTCTCTCTCTTTGCCCAAGAGCAAGTTTGTTTGCCTTCTTTGTGGACTGCAAATTGCAGAAGGCATTTGCTAACTTTCAGAGCAGCTGACTTGAAGCAAGTAATAAACATAGGAATGAGCAAGGGTGTCAGGAACAGTGATAGGTAATATGTTTGCCTTTTGCAGGGGTCTAGCAACTCTCCAAGTTTTACAGTTTATTAAAGGTTACTTTCACTGGGCTGACACTGTGCATTTCACTTACAGTATTCCCAGCCTGCCTTCCCCAAACGCTCAGCTGTGCTTCCTAGATCCCTGAATTCACTAGATGAACAAAAGTATTTTAGTAATGTATCTCAGGCTGAAACAGGGAGGAGTTAAGGGGGGCTTAGGAGACTGTATGAAGTTTCCTTGGAGATGAAATGAATTTCATGCATAAGCTAAGGAATTGGGAAAGTAATGTGCCTGACAGTCGTCCGTATTTGCATGTTGTGCTATTAGTCACTGTGCTTTTGGTGCTTGGACTCCATACTTGCTTTTGAATTCTGTGTTATAACATAAACAGATTTACAGAACAAATACAGGTTTACAGATTTACAGAACAAATGGACCAAAAGCCCACAGGCAGAACTAGAATGATACATTTACCTGAAATTCTGTTCCTTTCACCAGGAATAGTAATATATCCTAAAAATAACTGGCTTTATGTTGTTTTCCTCCATATCCTGAAGCTCTGTTCAGTATGAACAAGGACTGTAGAATCTTGCCCCTATTACTTGTTTGTGTGAGATTGCAACCATTTAATTCCCTGCTTTTAGAAATACATTGATAAAAACCCTAAGCCTGAAAGCCTTTAACTGCTTAGAAACTGTTTCCTTGCAGTTTCAGTTTCAATTATCACGGTTGCTTATAATAAGAGGGAGCTGTCAATGAAGTGATAAACCCTGGCAGAATTTACTTCAGCTCTCCTTCTAGCAGAATGCAAATCAGGCTATAAATGGAGGTCCTGGGAAAGGTCTCCAGTAATTTTTGCCATAAGACTAATAATCACCGTAAGTTATTCATATCCTAAGAGAATCAGATGATGTACATCATCTGCAAGGGATAATGAACTATGGAAATAAGTATATATTTAGACTGCCAAACAGATGCAAAAAAAAACCATCTTTGATGTATGAAAATCGAAAGTGTAAGTCCTTTCTCAATGGAAATTGCCCTTAAATAAAGTTAACCAAGGAGCCAAGGATAATAGGAGAGTATTTTAAAAGCTGACTTAATCAAACACCAAATTTGGAGTAAGGATCAAGAAGCCCTATTTATTTGATATTTGCAAAGAAAGAAGTATAACATTTATAGATTAAGTATATGCATAAGAAGAATTGCGTTCTTAAGTAGCACTTATGAGAACATATCAAGATCTATCTATAAGCGTGTCAAAATAATCTATAAATGCAATATCTACTGAAAGACATGAGATACAAATTAATTATATGTTTCTTTTTAAAACATGTAAACCTTACATGTAAAACCTTAACGAGTCATTGGAGAATCCAAATCATAAATTATTTATAACAACCTGGGAAGAATCTAATGAAAAACAATTGGACAGATTTTTAATTGTCTTTCACTTCATAACCACCCATTATTGCTGAGTGTCTGATTTGTTTAAAATAATTTTCCTTCTCAGAATCAATATTTTTTGGGTGTCTACATCTAACTATTTTAATCTACTAATCATATAAAAAAGTATAGTTCAGTTTCACAGTTAAGTTTCCTTTTGGTTAGATAAACATCTAGGCAAAATCTAGATTGAGATAATTCTAAAACTAGAGTTTGTTGGAAAGTCTTTATTGTTGTTTTTGTCTCCCATACATTATTTTATCTACCTTTTAAATAGGTTTCAGATTAAAGTTTGCCATTATATTAAGTAAGTGTAATTAAAGTGATGAAGAACACCGAAGTGTATCTCTAAATCACAGATGGGCCTGATTTTTGTTTGGCTTTATAATTTACTATATCAGACAGGATTTCCTACCATTGCTAGTGAAAAGAAAGCTGGAGCTAGAATTAGAAAGGAAAGCATAAAGCTAATTGTTTGTGGTTTAGTGTTACAGACCACCTACTCTGAGAACGCTGAGAGTTTGAGTCCAACTGAATTTCTAAAGAATGCAAGAGCTATGTAGATCAAACAGATAAGCAAACAAATAAGTAAAACTTAGTGGAAATCCAGAGGAACAAGAAAATAATAAGATTGCATTTTAATAGCAATTTGGTACTCCTAATTGCTTTATATGTAATAAAATACAAAGCAAAAGCTTTGAGAAAAGTGGCTAAATCCAGTCAACATCCTGTCACTCTCACTGTAGTGCTAATCTCTGAGCATGTAATGCATTTCCTAATAATATAGATTTAAAGATTCTACAGACAGAGCTAATATAATGAGCTTCTTATACACATCTAACATAATATAGTCATCATGTGATGAGAGCTGTGTATCTTCATGTGTTGGTTTATATTATGGCTTTTTCTGTACAGTTAAAAAGAGCAGAAAAGCACATAGTCAATATATAAGGAGTGGGAATAAAAGGAAAAAAAATGCATATCCCAAGCAGAGTTTCTTAAAAAGGAAGGCACAAGGCAAGATTTTTGTAGTTCTTTGCAGACCTCAACAAGAATAAATATCTATATAAAGTATATATCTTGGATAGAAGAGGAAGTTAGCTACACTGAACAGACAGATATATAACTTCTACTACCTTATGTAGTACTTTATATAGGAGTCATTTTCACAGGTAATATTGTTAGCAACAAATTAGATAGAGGCAGTTGATGTGCTACTGAAAGCCATGAAGTAAATTTAGGATTCAATTTTGGGTTAAAAATCTTTGGCTAACTTTATTCACTCTCAACCTTAACTAAATCAGTTTACTCAGAGGCACTGCCCAGTGGTTTCCTACAGATGTGATGAGTCCTGTGAGAGAGCTCCCTCCAGATGCCTCCTGTTGTCTGTGCAATTTTAAACAGGGACACAGACATTTTCTCAAAATAGGAAAAAAAAAAAAAAAAGTGATTGCAACTTCACAGGTTGAACTGGCAAGTTCCCACAGCAGAATGTTACCAGTTAGGGTGCTTTAGCTCCCCATAAATGAAATAAATTAAATGATGGAAGTGAGGCGACAGCTCTCTCCCTCCGCATGTCTAAACGAAAGGAAGATTCTAGCTCGGACAGCCGTTCCCCTCAGCGGAGGGAGGGTTTCCCGGCGAGGCTGCGGCTGAGGAGTGTTTCTGTTCCCACTGGCCCTCTTGGAGACCTCTCTCCTGGAGCCCTGCAGTGGGGAAAGACGCTGGAAACTATTCTGGTTCCTCACAACAGGTGGTTAGAGTCAAACTGTGCTACATAAAACTTGTCATCTTTCCAAGGTTTCCATTTTAGCTGCATGAATTATGTCCAGTTTAGCTAGATAGGAGTTGCAGTAAGTTGGACTCAGAGTGGGCTTTTTATCACGAGCAACGTCGGGGAAAAATTGTTTTTGTCATACGAGCTTCAAAATGTATGTGAGCAAACAAAAACATACGGTCTAACGTGAAACTGCAGCACATCAGCCAGATGTCTTGTTTATGCTTTGAAGTGTTTTTGTGCAAGCTTAGAAGTTGTTTCACCTTAAAAGTATGTTCAGCTTGCACTCACACCGCTAAAGGATTCCTAATGATAGCACTGGATGAGCTGCCATGTCACACACATACTTTTTAACTCTGAAACCAAGATCTTATATGGACTCTTATATTTGTATTGAACACAAATCAGATTTTTTTTTCAAGGCAATACTCTGAGAGCAGCCAGGGCAGCCCCCTGAACCCACTACGGGAAGCCACTAAAATTATTTTTGGTTCCTACTACCCCCGGTACTAAATGGAGAGATGAGTGGTGTGAAAGGAGCAGAATGGCTGTAGCAACAGAAGGTAAATAGCACAAGACATTGTTTTACATAAGGATCACATATTTGAGAGTTTTACAAGTGGCTTGTTATTTCCGACAACTGTTACATTAGGATAAAGAGCATTTGCTCGTTCCATTCCTGGCCTTCTCACTACTCATGCTTGGAGAATGCCTGCTAACAAACTGCAGCTTTCTGTTCATTCCTCTATGGCATCAGAAAGGTTATTTACTTATTAATCTCTCACAACAAAACCCCATGGTCTATTTAAGCAAAGTGCTGCTGCCAATTAAGGTATGGGCTCATACTGATTGCAGAGGGCTTGTTTCACACATCTTAGCCACACGTCTAGTGTTTTTTCTGTTTCCACGGGGAAGGATACGGAGCTTCTGCCCTACTTAACCTCCAACCCACACTATAAAAATTACATGAGATCCAAAGCTGTGGGTCATCTGTTATTATTATTCAAGGAATGCCTGGGGATGCTCAATGAAATTGAATCCCCATTGGGATTCAAAATCCCTGTCTCACGAGAGGTAGACTATAAATATTCAAAATGTACAAACATGGAGCAAAAGGAGGTTGTTGCCACTTGGGAACTGAGTCACAAGGGTTACTTTTTTTCCATGGGCCCAGAAGCTTTTCACACTTAAGCCAGCAATGGGACCCAGACCTCTCCGTGCACCCAGTTACTTAACCACCGAAGCAGCCCAGGGGAGAGGTGAGTAAACCCAGACAGTTATAATCCTCAGCTTCACTCACATATGTGCGTGTAGAAATCTCTGGTAGCTTCACAGTGCCTTTGTCTAGACTATGATTTATATAGATGGTGTTAGAAAATTTAAACAATTACATAAAGAAACATTTTAACAGGGTGCAGACAAGATAATCCATGCACCAGCTGACCTAGTCAAGGTAAAGAGTCAGGAAGCATCAGTTTTAATGTGACCAGCTGGGCCTGCATTAAAGTGTCCATACTTTCATGTCTGCACTGGATTTCTTGGTTGATCAGCTTATCAGCTGACAAATTCTAACAACAAACTTCAAGTCAGCAGCAAAAAAAGCAAAAAATGAGATGCTGTTTAATAAAACTGAACTTGTTTCGAGTTTTGAGGTTTTTTTCTCTACCAAATGTTCTGAAAAATCAAAAAGGGCAGTCAGTGTTAGGGTATGCAGAACAACACATACATTATGGCATGAAGTAAACCACATGTTCACAGTATGGGATTGTAGAACTCTAGGCTTACATGCTCAAATATATTCAAACGTTTTTCAGAAACCGTGTTTTCTCCTCTGTATCAAAAACCATAGAATTATAGAATCATTACAGTTGGAAGAGACCTAACAAAATATTCTACTGAATTTTAATGATGCTTAATATATCAATCAGTTATTTACCTTGAAAGTAGGACAAACTTGAGAAGTTTGAGCTGAGATTTTTTTTCAGAAGACAAATAGAGCATAAACAAGCTATCCTTATACTTGCATGATGAATAGGAAGCATCTATAATGGTAAGAGCAATTGCTCAAATGCCAAAGTTGATTAAAAAAAAAAGTGTTTTTATCCATGAATTATGTACTGAACTGTCGCCTGTTATAACAGTTGGCTATGTGAAATGGCCTTTTTTGATGTTGTTAAAAAAGGCCCAGAATGTCAACCAATGTACAGAGGTAGCACCTATTGCTTGTATACCAAAGATTGTCAGGGGGAAATTTGGGTGTTCAAGGTGTGGTGGACTGTGGCTTCACTTCAGCATATATTAGGTGAGCTCAGAATTACAGTTTCTGCTGCCATTTTTAGTGATTTGGTATCAGCAGCCACAGACCCTTTGGAGGTGAGACAAGGGCCTGTGAGCACTCAGAGCTCTCGTCAGTCTGGCAGCTGTTGCTTCGATTGCAAAGTTATCCTGAGAGACAGGGCAGGCATCAACCAACGGCCCCAAGCTCTGCAAAACGCGCTTCTAACACAACTACCCCAACAGACCGTTCACGCAAGGATTTCGGTATTGTTATGTCGGGCATTTGTGTTGAAACCTGAGTTTTACAGCATAAAATGAAATACTATTAAAATGTTTTTAGAAAATATGTTTAGGGATGTATAATAAACACAAAACCATTACTCAACAACAATGTGTTGACCATGATCTATAGCACCGACCCGTTATTGCTTGTTTTAACCGAAGAGAGGACAGTTACTGAGTGTATTTTATTTATGCTGGAAATGATGGCTTGCAGAAGTGTGATAAGATGATAGCTAAAATACAGATAATCTGGGACCTGAGGCTCACAGCTAAGTCTCTGTCGCTGCGACATATTGATACTACTAACTATAGGATCAAGCTGAGGAATTGAGATTCAGATCAGATGCTGTCAGAAGTCTGGGACTCATTAAATCAAAGTTTAACTCTCAGACCATCTCAGTGCTGTACACATAATAATCTCAGTGTCCTTCAAACTTAGAAGGAACCATTAATTCAGAAAATTTTTCCCCTGGGCCTTATTCCCCATTACCTTGCCCCTTGCGTGGTTATTCTATTTAATGTGAAAAGCCTGTAAGCCACAATTGTTCTCATTGATACTGTTTCACACTCACAGTAATTTAATGACTGCACACCATAAATGGTAGCAAGGAAAGAGGCTCTGTGTAGCTAGAAACACTGTGCAGAGAAAAGATACTTGTGGATTTGCTAAATTGTGCTCCTGGATTCCCTGTTCACTTGACCTTCCTTGTCTCCCCACTAAAAAAAACATGATTCTCACCCCTGTGGTTTTGCAACATGGGAAAAAACATTGTTAAATAGTGTTTTGACTTGTGTCACTAGAAAACCTGTGGGCTGACTCAGAACTCCAGTCTGCCTGCTAGTAACAACAGTTTTAGATCCTATATTCAAGGATCTGCATAAGTAGCAAAAGTCTACACTATAAGGACTTATTACCATCCCTTCATGATAGCTAGGCCTGCTGCCTTAAACAGAGCCAGAGAGTCACATCTTTCATTTCACTTGATTTTGGCTTTTAGAGGTCTGTTATATCCGCTTTCTGCTGTGGCAGACGGCAACCTCAGAGCAATCTCCGAAGTGGGATTACTGTTCCACCCAGCCAGCTGCTAGGAGCCCCCACGGCAGCTCTGCAGCATCCTCGCAGAAATGAAAAGCCTTCCACGTGCTCCGTCCTTAGAGGTCCTCTCACCCGCCATGCAGACAGGGCCAGGGCCGTGGCTGTGCCACCTGCCTTTCTAGCACAACAGCAGGCACAGGTGGTGACCTGGGAGTTCTCTTTACAGGGGGACAAAGCCCCTCAGCATCAGGGGAACAGATGTCACCTGCCAGATCAAGCAGAATTTGCAGGCAGCCCATCTGAGCTGGGCAGCCAAGTGCGGGATCCTTAGTGCACCAAAGGAGATCAGAAATGGAGATGGAAATGACCCTGTGTTCTTCGCACTCCCTGTTTAGTTGTTTCATCACAAGACCAAACCTCTTCAAGGATCCCAAATACTTTTGTTTCTGACAAACTCAAGATATTTTCCATTTAAAGTAATTAGTACTTTATGAAGTATCATTACAGTCACAGTTTTATGATTCATTTCAGCCACAATTATTAGGCAGTCATTACACAGGCAATTGAAAGAGCAGTGGTTGGAAAACAGCACTTCCAGGATGATTTCAGCTCCTGTACTTCACATGGAACTCGGGAAATGCAGAGTGGGCACAAGCCAGATGTTGCCAGAGCTCTGCTGTGATACAGATATCTAAGTAACTCGGGGCAATGTGATGGATTTCAATAGCATCTCAACAGCTTAGCTTTTGGTGAGAAGTGTTGCAGCAGGCACAAGTCGTGCCTTCAGTGCGCCAAGCATGGCCTTAGCAGAGGCCACGCCACTGGGATTCCTGGTGAAATAACGTGCCTTAATTTAGGAAGTTCTCTGTTATGCCAGGTATCACTTTGTAGAAAATATATGAATTGTAAATATTATGCTATGACAGTAGAGATGTTTGTGTGTTACAACCAAGGCTGCAGTAAGGAAGGAGGAAGAGTTACTTCTGTGTATATATATCCTGTAGCATATTAACTGTAATATTGATGCCATTATGTGGCTCAAATAACCTTTCAGTAACCAGCATTTTGAGGAGGGCACATGTGGAAGAACATGGAAATGGGACTTGATGAATGCCAGGGTATTCCACGAGCGTGCCACGTGTTGCTCTATCCGTTGATTCACCCGGAATTGCGGAGTGCCTGGAGCAAAGAGCCTGCGGGTGCTCTTCGCACACAGAGACACAGGATCCTCTCCTTACCCGTTACCAGATCGCCCCTTCATTCCTTTCCCGCACAGAATTCCCACCGTAACTAGGAAACTAAAAATACCAAACAACACAGATGTGAGTCTTCTGACTGAAACTAAAGAGTACTGTTTTCCAGGGCAGTATTTGAAATGCTTTGAAGAATCATCTTAAAATATTTAGTTTCAGCCATGTGTAAATCAATAACAATTCTGAAATATGTCTGAATGAAATGCTGTGCTTTATATTAAAACTACCACTGGATTCATATTGCTATTCTGCTAAATAGGAGCCTCAAATATAAAATTTCAAAGCAGTTAGGCATTTTTAAAAAACCAGGCATCCCAACATTCCTAGCCCTGATGTGTAAGAAGCATGGCAGAATAACATGAAGCTGACTCAGGAGTAGAAAATCTCTGAAAATAATAATGTGAGAATTTCATCTGTTTTCTTTGAATTCATTATGTATTGTAGTTTGACACTTCTTTGTCATGAGGGCTAAATATTTTGTTATGAAAGTTGATGTTCCCACATAGGACCATGATTTCTAGCACAAGGCTTTCAAAGAGACACCTGAAATACAAGGGGGCTGGTGTGTAAGCCTGAGCGAGTCGCACAAGGTGAGATTCACAGCCTGTTGGGTTAGACACAGACACAGCTCAGATGTCCAGCTCCCAGAGAGCAATTTAGAAAGTTTACTCTGCCGAATTCCCCAGGCCTGGAAGCATCCAGGGGCCCCAGGGCCTGGAGGGAAGAAGAGCTTTTCAGTGCCTTTAGAGTGCAGAGCAGGCTCAGCGTTTATACCCAAGGCAGAGAGGTGCCCAGAAACATTCCGTCCTTGCACCCAAAGCCGGCTCATGCACAGGGATAGTCAGAAACAAGCAGTTTTGATTTGTCATCAAAAATAGGGACCTACCAGAAATATGATAAAGAAATGTCAGATTTTTTTATCTTGAAAGTTAAAGGGAGGGGTCATCCATACCACTTGCTCAGGCGCAACTCTTGCTCCTTCCCTTTGAAACAAGAGACTTTCACAGTAATGCAAAGGATACATCCAGCAGGAGAGGAGGAAAGAGTCACTATTTCTGCTGCCCAACACGTAGGCTAGGCACATAGTCCATGGGAGAGAGGAATGTTGTGGTCCCTCTAGGTTTCTGAGTCCTGATTTTCTTGCTGAAGCCCTGCACAGTCACAGCTTGTCTATCTGGCTTATATGCAGTTTGGGGTTGTACATCTGCATTTGCCAGTTTTGCCTGTAACGCATAACATGCTGGGGCCTTAATCTTGGTAAGGTCTCTCAGCTATTTTAATAAATTCAATAAAGTTTTTTCTTTCAATTCTAAACATAAATTAGGCTTCATTCCTCACCACATTGCAACTAAGTATCAATATGAACTGGTAAGCACCAATTATGCCCACAGATGAAGACCTACAGAATCTTATGAAACGCTCTCATTTTCAGAAATAGACCAGATAAAAATAAAGCTATATTGCTGAATAAAAATAAAAAATAAAAGGAAAAAAAACACATAATCATTTTTCAGTGCAAATGTTCAAAGATATAATGAAAAGCTGCTGTAACAACAATTC
The DNA here is from genome assembly GCF_000705375.1 of Tinamus guttatus. The sequence continues at coordinate 82,839 of NW_010589221.1, read as the reverse complement.
TCCCTGCGTAGGTGCTCTTTCAGGGTAGAATATGCCATTTGTATGGTTTAAATTGCTTTTGCAGTCAAGTGTTGTAATCCATTAGTGATAAGAAAAGGTATTTGTCTATCGGTTGTGGTTAACTACATTCCTTGTATTAGAAACAATTTAGTCTCTTACGTGAACCCAGAACAGGAAATTGTTTAAAGAGAGTCTGGCTGCAGAGCTGGAAAAATTGTTGGAAAAGTTGGTGCTGCCTCCCCCAGCAGCAGGGTGATGGATAACGGAGCAGTGACAGCGAACAACTTCACCTTCAAGGGCTCTGCACAGACCGGCACTGCCTACTCTTATTCAAAGGATTTCAACTGTTTCTCTCAACAACTCCTTCTAAGTAAAATCGGGTGTTGAGAAAGTTATGCTTTTCAACTCTTCCTGGGACATTTTTAATAGTTTTGTTTCTGCTTTTTTTTTTTTTTTCTCCTGTTAAGTCATATTAATTGTTGTTCTTAGATACTATCATTACTCCTATGACAAATAAATCCTAAACCTCTAGACAAACGGGAAAACATTAAGATTTGGTTTGAAATACAATTTCTCAGTAAAAATATGCTTTGAGACCATATTTTCTACCAACCCTGTTGCTTTCCTTTGGGTTTTGGAGCGGTGCTTGCTGAATGTTGCTGGATTTGCATGTCTGGCAAAAGGTTGGTACAGAATCAGTACCATTTCCTAGGGTTTCTTTTTCCTCTATAAAAAAAAAAAGGTGACAAATGTTGCAGCAGGCCTCTAACATATGATCTAACACAGCGAAGCATGATGCATATTACATATCACAGACTCATCGAAACCAGAGACAGGAAAGCTGTATCAGATGGTAACATCAACCCCCATCTTGGCTCAGTACAGGTATAATAATAATCTTGGCCACTACCTGGTATCTGACTCACATGTTTGATAGCAAACACGGCACAGAATTAGAAAATGGGTTTCAGTTCATATTATACCGTACTTTAATAAATAATTTAAAATAATCATTTAAAAGCACTGCACATTTAAGTGTTTCTGGTTGCAATGCAGTCATCTCCTATGCTGTTACGGCTAAGTTTCTTTCTGTAAAGGAGCTGGTCTCTATGCTCATCCTGACACTCACAGCCAGCCTTCCCACGGCAGGTAAGAGCAGCAGCTCTTCCAGCAAACTCACGTTGGCTGCAAAAGCTACGCACCGAGACAAAACCTGTAGCCAGTGGACTGGACAACACCTGGTGTCTTACAAAGGATCTCTCTATTCTACTGCTTCAGATACTCCTTTCTGGATCTTAAGGGATACACTGTTGGCAGTCTTGTCTTTGTCCTGTAAAACACCTCAATTCCATCTTTGGCAATGGCAATGGAATATGAATATTGCAGAAAGTCATCTCTCCCCTCTAATATGGGGAACACATTTGGCAGGAAGAGCTTTGCACCACAGGATAGGCAGGCTATGTACCCCGGAAAGGGACTTGTTCCAGTCTCAGGGAAGCAAGCAGGAAAACAAGAAAGCCAATACAATCACTACGTCGGGATTACTTGTTTATCAGGAGTGCTATAAAACCAGACACACACAACTCTAAAAAAAGAATATAGTGTCTGTGCGAGAACCATGCCTTCCTGAGCATCTAGCTGTATGGGGACAGTGTACTTAGCCAGCAATCAAATTAATACTCTTTCTTTTGAAAGATGTTTCAAAATCATATAATATCCTTAACATGAATGTTTCACGATTCTCTCCTGCAAGTGTGTTTCCAGCAAAGCCTGTGAGAAGGAACTAGACATTTTATGATGGTGGGACTTATAGCAGAGTGGGAGGACACTAATGTCACAGCATCTGTGTGGGTCAGATTTCTGTTATGGTTTTAATCTGTGATCATCTGACAGTGATTCTGACTCACTCAGATTGAACGTAACCATATGCTGAGTTTTCAACAACACATGAAAAGTAAGGGCACTGCTCCCAGGCCGAGGGCCTTAACGGAGAGAGAAAAGATAACACTTGCTAAGCCTGATGCAAGTTTGGAAGTATCTGTACAATTTACATTCTGCTTTGGATTACATTTTTTCTTGCATCCTGTTCCGCACAGGCAGGATGAATTAGCTACTTAGTACTCACCTGATACATAAATATCCTCCAGTTCTGTTTTAGGCCATAAAGTTGTATGAAATGGTAACTATAGGAGGGCAGACTTCAGGCTCCATATTGTAAACACTGTCAGATGCAGAAAATAGTTTCTGTTTTTTATACAAGGTATTAGACTATCAAGATGTGATTACAAGGCATACGGTTTTCTGGAAGTCTATTTATATGCAGCTGAACACTGCTTTTGATTCATGAAGCTCCTTCTCTTTTTTTTTTTCATATATAAAATGCAGTTTGGCAAGTTTTAGCATTTAGTTAACTGACTCCCACCAGAAATGCAGAAATCATGGTTTCCATTTATAGCAAAATGGATTAAGCTGATTTAGAAATACAGTATGTTGACAGTACTATTTAAAAGCATATGGACAATTTTCTCCTTTCTTCTTCATGACAAAAATGAGTGGTAACCATCAAATGCTGTGTACCAGAATGCTCTCCTCTCCTCTCTGTAACGATCAGTGTAATCTTTTCCAGTTGTAAACTAGAATCCAAGGCAGCCTGATTTATTGTCTTCTGCTATCCTCAAATGGCACCAAGGCATGTATGCAGCCCTTTATAGGCAAAGTTAGTGTAAATCCCTGCAGGAAGGTTTACAGATCATGACTTTGATTGGTACAATAGGTCACAACACTAGTAATTAGTTAATTGCAAATACATGGTGATGATTTTCTGTTAACTGCAAAAGTTTTACACGAGTGTAACTCTAAGCTTCAAGAGCCCTATGACAGTATAAAACTAATGTACAGAGGAGAAGATCTAAGTTTTATTTGTTATTAGTACATGTCTCACTGGAGCCTCAATAACTAAACACTGTTACTTGTGCATTATGGAAAGAAGTGTCTGTTGGGAAACTCAGTAATACAGAAACAATCCCCAGTTAAAAGATGCACATCCGTATTCATAAATCCATGTATACAAACACACTGTGCGCCCTTAAAGAAGGAAAGTATTCCTAATGAAAATAATTCCTTTGGTAACAGCTTTTACTCTGCCCCTCTCCCAGAAGGCAATGACACAAGCCAAGTTCGGGTCTGTATAATTAAGGATAAAGTCAAAGCTCCAGTGTCCCTCATGCACCTATTTGCCTGACAGTCCCTAGGTGAGCCAGCTATTGACAGCTAAATATAGTATATTAACTTGCATATATATATATATACACACACACATATATACACAAACATGTACACCTTGAATGTTATGATTTACTGCTTTCCCCAAAATAGAGGCATAGAACTGCAGACTTGAAAGATCTTACCCTTAGGAGTTTTTAAAAATGCATGTAAAGATACCACGTTTTTGAGAAAACGTCTTTCCTATTCTGGGATCTTATTGCACTCAAGTTTGTTATGCAGAAACCAGTGTCTCCAGGGCTAAGCACACTGAAATTATTGTAATCGAATTGTGCTGAAATATTTAAGTTCTTTGCTGGAAGAACATTCCATTGGACTCAATCAAGACACACAGCGAGAATGTTTTCAGAAACAAAAATTATGGCTTTTATCCAACCTTTGTGAAAGTGAACGGAAAAGGCCATCGTCTGTTTAAACTGGGCTTGGATTAGATTCCAGATTGCAATACCTGGCTCAGGTGACAATTGTTTACACTGTTGTAAATACTGTTTAACAGTGTTAAACAAAAGAAGTTACACCAGTTCTAACCACAATATAAACATACAAGACTAGATACATTAAGTTACTTGACCAGTTATATGTCTAGTTATCAGCAAAGAAAGCTATATTTCAGTCTTACTTTTAATTAACTGTCCAGCATACTGTACTTTTGATCTAACTTTTAACATCTACTTTATAGAAGAATTCCATCCTCCAGTTGGATGAAACATACTTCCCTATATGTGTTTTTGAAACTGATACACTACTCAGTATATTAATTTCAAAACATTAATTTGTACTTTACTCAGATTTATAAAAAATTGAGATTTGGAGAAATTCTGAGTACTTAATCCTTTCCAAAATATGAAGATTGTCATGTAATGCATATCAGGAGGTATCTCATTTTGAGTAATTTGCTTTCAGAGCAAATATATGGCCTCTCTGAGAAAACAGCTATGAAATTTTACACATTATTGATGATGACAATAATAACAATCACTGGTTAACCATGTATCTTGGGACTTGGAGCATGAAAATCTTTCACAGATATTTTCTGTAAGTTCATTTAGTTGAGCTAGTGGAGAATCGTCTTGGGAGTCCTGCTCCGCTTCTTCCATCATGTGCACGGTAGGACTCAGGTGGGCCTACTTGGGGTAGCAGAACCACCACCTTCCCAACCTGGGTTGGAGGAACAGCCCAGCAGCCCAAACTTCACACGTGGCCTCATCACCTTCAGCATGTGAGATGCTGAAGATGCTCACGTGAATAAACCATTATGCTCTACAATCCTTTTGTGTCGCAGTACTTGAATGTCTTCATGAAGAATAATGATACAAGGCATCAAAGATGATTTGAGTTCTTCCACCATCGTTAGTATCTGAAAACTGTCTTGAAGCTTTTCAGATTAAGTATTGCTTTCGGTATTCACCTCTGTTAAAAATAAAATTGTGACCACATGGTCAATTTTATTACTGAAGTCAGAATAAGGAAACATGCTGACGGAAATCAGTTCAGAAATATCCCATGAAATATTTCCAGATTTCCTAACCCAAGGCTGATGATCTTGTTCCAAGAAAAGATAATGCAAATTTCATAAACTCAAAACATCTGTTTTGTCTAAATCAGCATAATGTTTGCTTTAAGAAATGACTGTTTGCATTGTTAGTTTTGAAACAATTATCATTTATCTATAGTGAACTGATGCTATATAAAAAGAATGATGGGGGCTTAGGTCTTAAGTTAAAGTCTTCTGAAATTACAGTTTAGAAGTTTCATTAAATGTTACTGTGTGCTGTTCCAAATCTTGCACGTTTAGTTGTGTATATTCTAACAAAAGCTTTCTGGACACCTCAGTTATTTTGTTTTCAATTGTTAAACCATACAGATAAGGTTGCTGGAGAATCTAATTACGTATGATAAACAAAACATGATTTTTAAACTTCCCTTTCTTGAGTACAGATCTTGTAAGGTAGTGCAAAAATGCATTTATTTTTACTGAAATCACAAGTAGTCGGAGTCTCATCTCCCAGTTTGTCTTCTGAATTTCTTACTTATGTGGCCAGCTGCTGATCCCTACAGAAGGAGATCTTGGAGTCCATCCTCAGCCCAGAAGCAGCAGTGAAGCTGTCAAGGTCTCTCCTGCTCTGCTGGGCCCACCTGCCGCCCATGTGATTAGGAGAATCCCCGAATGGCTTTTCCATTGCTGCTACTGGGAGATAGAATTTCTGAGGCAAAATACTGTTTGTAATTAAAGTCTATGTCTTATTTGACTTAAGCTAGTCAGGTGGGTATAAGTTTTGGTTCTATTCCTCAGTCAGATCAGGAGCTATGCTAAGGTTCCTTGCATTTCTTATACACTAGCCATGCACTTCGTGTTTATATTGGTTCATGGTGGGAGGAAGAGGATTCTTATACATATTCATAGCTCAAGAGCTTGAGAATCAAGGTATAGAGAATTGTTCAGAGGGATAGAAGAAATCTGTGGCAGACACAGAGTAAGCCCAGATCTCCTAAATCCTATTGCAACACTACAAGCTTAGGTGTATATAGTTTCTGTAATGCAGCTTGCTGTGTTCTCATTCCTATTTTGTGCTTTCCTGTGATATATGAGGGCTGGATCAACAGGTGGCTTCATCAGTAAGAAAGTTCATTGACTCCATCCACACAGGGTTTGAGAGGGGTATGAACGAACCCCAAATATTTTACTTGCGTTTCAGTGAACAAAATAAAGTTCACTTAAAACCATCCGACTTTCACCAGATCCTGTGTCAAAACAATGTTAAACAACAAAATGCATATGGTTTTAATGCTAAAGAATATATATTGAATGAGGTTTGTGCGAAACTAGGCCCAGATTTATATATAAATACTTTGCAACAGTGGGTGGAGCTTGGAAATTATAACCAAACACAAAGCAAAGGAACTGTCCATGCAATTCAAGTTTTCTTACTGCTTTCTGGTCCATATATTAAGGAATAACAAGAGGTAATCCAGAAGGACGAACTATAAGTCATTTCCCATCTTTTTAGTGCAAAGTAGACAAGGAAAAAAACAACCTGGCTTTCAGCCCTTACTCCAAATTAACAAAGTCCTCAGCTATATAAGAAACATTTTTAATGGAAAAAAAATGATGGAGAGCCAATGCTTGAAAATACCAACTCATTTACATTGACTTAAATTAGTCTGCTCTATTCCTGAGTTCCAAAGACAGCACAAAACTTTTTTATTCGGTTATGCAGCATTTGCAGTAGAGTTTTAAGCAATTTGCATCATTAGATGGTTGAAATGTAACTCCCTTTTCCTACCAGTAGAGGATTTTAACCCCTCTGTCTTTCCACTTTCTCTACAACACAGTTGAATTAATCGTATTTTATACCCAGAGCCCCTCAAAAAACATAATCCAAAACCGTTATTCATGCCTTCCCTTTGAAACGTGGCTAAAAAGCAGACTGAACAATACTGGTCTAGCTGGTCTGAGATTGGCTACTAAATTATATTTTCATAAGGTGTGTGGCATGTTTTGGCCTTCAGCTCTAATTCATCATATCATATTTAAATGACCAAAGAGTGATTATAGGTGGTCATTTTAAATATGGGTAAATAGATATTTTTTACAATTGTACTCGTTGTTACAGAGACAATATCCTGTTTGCTAATATTACTAGCAAGAATGAAAAGCTGATTTCACTGAGTTGTCCTTTTCTTAAAAGAGTATACAGTATTGGAAAATATATACATCATTAACAAACCACAGTCTGTTCTAATTTAGACATATGTAAATATCACTGGAGTAGCTCCAGATGCATATCTGTAATTGATAGCAGAATTAGGGTAGTAAACACACACACACACACACATATATATGTATATAATAAGCTTTCCTCACTACTGTATAGGAGAGTTTTGGGAGAAGGAAAACTCCTTCAAACAACAACAACATCACACATTTCTACCAGAATAGTCTTTTGCCTATTTGACCATGAAGTGTAGCAAGTGACATAATTCCAAATAACTGACTCTCCCTTGATACTCCCCCTTATTTCAGATTTAGGTTCTGGACTGTTTTTCTTAAAGTGTTTAGTACATTTGTCTTGGAAAGTGCTATGCACAAATGGCAGCCCTGAGTTTCCTGCATTTCAGAATCTCTCTCTCTGGCTGATCTCTTTTACTCTCTATGTAACTGTATGAATGTGCTGCATGCGTGAAGCATCCTTTTCACTTTGTAAGGATGGGTAAATGCTGCTACTCACATTTTTACTGATGGAGATACATAGGTGAAGAGAGGCTATGTAAATCAGCACTAAAGCTAGTTTCTTGGCTGTTATTTCCATATTCCAACCACTGGGTCCTGCTCTCTCCACATAGATTTAAGGGATTAGTTGCAAACTAGGTCAGTTTTATAAAATGCATTCAAGTTAAACTGGTTACTTCTGCCATATTCAGAAATAGGTAGCAACATTTAACAATATAATGACACGGAAACCACAGTAAAGATTCCTGTGCATTCAGAGGGGGTTGTGCTGGTTAAGTACTCTGGGGAGTATCTGGTAATGCTGACAGTAATTTTAACATCCACCGAGTGTTTGTCTGTAAATCAGTGGTGAGGGCCATATAATGGTTCTCCCTGTTCAAGTGGAGAAAGAGGGGAAAGAGAATGATTTTAGTACTAGTAGTTTCTAAGGGGCAGCTGATACAATTAAACCTCCTGGAAATGCCTTAGGCAAATTATCACTCATTCTTCCACCATAACCTCTGGCAAACGGAATAGTTTCTTGGGGCTGCAGGATGCTAAGCACAGATTAGAGCAAATCTGAATTGATCCAAGTTTTTTGTCAAGAGCTAAAGCACTTGTCTCGGGCAAAGAATGTGAAAGAACTTGTTTTGCCTTCCAGTCCAGGACCAGGCCTCAGCTTAGGAGACCTAGGAATAATGGTCTGCCCGGAAGAATTTGATAATAAGGACTCTAAATTCAGCTGTAGTCTGTGAACTGAGTCAAAGAGGACAGCATTTTTATTTACTTATTTATTTTAAATCAGCACTGACATGCCACCCTTCCCAGTTCAGCTTTATGTCCTTTGCTTGTCTTCCTCAATGGAGAGGCTCACTAGGATCCACGTAACACACAAGGAAAGCACCAGGACATGCAGAGATACACTCAGGGAAAGACAGTGATGCTTGACCTAATACAATTAAAATTTGGATTTGATGGCAAGATGGAACACTCTACTATAAATAAAAGTGCTGGCACCGTCCCAGCTCCGCAGAGCCCTGCCCACATCCTACCAAGGGAGCTTTGAAAGCGCCCAGGTGCAGAGCAGGGTCACAGCACTGAGCTTGTCCCCAGCTCTCCCTGGCTGTCACCTTCTCCCAGGGAGGCAAGAATCTCCTGCTTTGGAGCAGGTGACTTTGCACTCTCAGAGCCATGTTGCACTCTCACATGTGCAGCAGTAAAAATCTGGAGTGAATTTGTTGCAGTCATAAACTCGTTAAGGTCTCACGTGTCTTCATGAAACAAACCAGCTGAGCCTTGTTCCTGCTCTTTGTCTTTCCTTGGCTCTCCTTCCAGGTATCAGTGTGTGAGAGTGAGCGGTGCCACCAGTGGCAGCAGCAACCTTTCCCAGTTGAGTGTCCCCAGGAGACGGGCAGTCCCACTGAAGGAAGCCAAGGGCAGGAATAGCCAGGTTGCTGCAGGTCCCTGGTAGCGCTGTGCAAATTCCCACACCTCCTGCTAGAGCCCTGTTGCCTTCAACGTTACATTTCAACGAAATAATGTTACTTCAAAAAGGTATAGGGCCTGACTATAGGTGGGTGCCCTGCAGGCTGCTCTACCCCCAGTTCAGTGCCCCTGCCTGGCAAAGGCAGGGCCGGTGTGGTTGGTTACCATTTCACAAGTCTTGCTGGTTACATTTTCTCCTCCTGCTCTTGTACTTCGGCTCTTAGACCTCGTGTGTAGCTTGAGCAAGGCTGAGAAAGGTGCCTGCTTGCCCAAGAGGAGCATGGCATGAAAGTGGCCTGGCGTGGACTGACCCTGTAAGAGGTTCTTTTGGTCTTTATGCCGATTCCCATGTGCTCCAGGCATTCCTCCCCTTCCCTTTCTGCCTGTCTGCAGCAGCCCTGCTTTCCTCTTGCAGGGGTCCTAAACAGGAGCTTTGGGGGCTTGCCCATCTCCCTGTACAGATGTGTAGGAAAGAAAGTCACTATCTTGTCTTTAGTAAGTACATTTGCTCCCATCTATACAATATATGGAATATACCAGACACAATACTTGCTTTCTCAAATAAGACTAACAAATATACACAAAAAATAAACATAAGTACTAGTATTCTGTTTTGTTTTCCTTTATTTTCAGCTCATTGTAGTGGTCTAACAAGCAGTGCTTACCACACTGGCTGTGTTGTAGTTTGTATTTGTGAAGGCTGCATGTGCACATGGTGAGAGCCTGTACTTCTCACTTTCCCCATTTACCCATTTCTTAAGGCTTTTCTCTCCAGCCAGGGCCAGATTTACTTGTCTTGCTTATATGAATGATCCCACTGATTTCAAATCATACGAAAGACGGCTGCAGAATGGAGTCCTTGTCATTAACCTATACAAGAATGCAACTGTTGGAAAGCACATACTGTTCCAGTCCCCATTTCTCACTTTCTTCCCCTTCCCCCTGCCGGAGGCAGTGGTGTCTCCTGACATGCTCAACTGCTGTAATAAGATCTCCCTGCTGCTCACTGCTCTGCACTTTGTTTTTCTTGGCACACAGCTCTCTAAGACACTTTAAAACAGAAAGCAAGTCAAAGCACTTTTGGCTTACGTCCTTGCCTCTTCTCCCCCTTTCCCTTCTTGAAACAGTTTATGAATAAAATAGTAATATTCTCTCTTAAAAAACATTCAGTTGCAATCTTAAAATTTGAATTCTGAAGTACTCTTTTGAGTGTTCAAAAGTGGCAGATGTTTATAATAGACGTAGAGGGAAAAAACCCATCCAAGAGTCTTGCATTGAGAAATTAAGGTGCAGACTCAATTTTTGGTAGAAATATGAATCCCTGTAGATCACTTGCTGCATATTTTAATGACATTTAAACATAACCAGATACAATTAATACTGGAGAAGTAGGCAGCTATTCTAAGCAGTAGGATCTGAAAGTGCAGTTTTCAACTGAAGACTTATTCACCATTCACTTATAAATGTGCTGAAAACAGTCTGTAGGAAATTAATTAAAATAACATTTTACCCAAATGGAGTATTTTTATTCATGCTGATACATAAGAAAGTATATATATCTATAAAAGACTCCTGTGAGCACAGAAGAGGTCAGACTTACTGCGCTGCTTTTTCAGCGTGGCTGATATTTCTAGAAAGTTTGCAGGAATTTTAATCTCTCATTACTGGATAATACAGTGCTTGAATCTATATGGGGGATGGAAAATGTACATGTACCTGGAAACAAACATAAACCACAGGCAGATCGAGCACTCTGCAGACTCCACACGCTCCTGCAGTCTCCCATGTACACACTGCAGCTCATTGCAGCATTTTGAAGACCAGAATATCTGTAGCTTTTTTTTGGGGAGGGGCATTGTTTTGTTTAAGCAATAGCACTACACCTTTTATATTCACACAATAAAGCTTCCACAGAGCTAAACGGTTAGACTCTGTAACTACCAGTCTTGTTTTGGCAGAGTCTTCCTTGATTTCACACCAGGGAAGGATGTGTCCAGGAAATACAAAAGGGAGAGAGCACTTGGAACTCAACAGAAAATCTGTCACATCTATCGAAACATAAAGGAATCACATGTAATCTAAATCCACATGTAAACTAAACCCAGTCAAGTCTGCAGTTCTTTGGCACAGATCCACTGACATCAAGGGCTGTGAAAACTGGCACCAGCTCAGAGTTGGGCCCAACGCTTTTGTAAGTTCACAGGTGAAGGCAGTAACCCATTTTCTATTCTTTTACCCTTCCCCTCATCACCAAATCTATGGTCAAGGGAAGTCAGCTGTAAAAGATACCATCTCACAGGCCTATATTGTGATATCTTTGCAAAGGAATAAGGCAAGAAATTCAAGGTGCTTTTTTCTACTACAACCTGAGCACTCTGCTTGCAAGTGCACTGAGGTGTGGGTACAGAGTCCTGGGAATGCTGCCTCTTTTGAGGCAACTAGGTGACTCTTGCCAAAAGGCAGGGAGAACAGGCAGCTGCGGCTGAACCTCACTGAGACCAGTACAGGTAGGAACCATCAAAATGTGGGAAATGCCATGTTAGGTAAAAAAAAAAGAAAAAAAAAAGTGTCTTTTAAGTTCATATTCAACAGAACCATAAACACTGGTGGGGGAGGTATTACAAAATCACCTTTCTATAATTTACATACTTTGAACTCAATATAGCATTTGTAAACGTAAACATTTGCCTTTTATTAGTAAGAAAATAATTTTAATGATTTGTGCCTTTGCTTAATTTAATAAAACTGTTTTACATCTATGGTATGTGTGCTCAGTGGATGGTACTTATTAAAGAAGTAAGTGTATGCCAATGGATGGTAGTTATTAAAAAAAAAATCAGTGTATGCCAAAAGCTGTCACACTAGCTTACTGTCAAGTAAGGAATGGCATAAACATTTGTGTTTAACAAACAGAACAGACTTAAGGCAAAAGTAATAATGTCAGGCTAATATATAATGTATGTTTCTTCTATAAAACCGGTTTTGAAGAACACATTATTGCCTGTTGTTTACGCACACATTTTTGTGCGCACAGCCACCACTGCACGGAGGTGACTCCCTCCCAGCACACCGTGACGCAGCACGAGCCCCAGCGCCGTGCGCGGCCACCGTGCACGTCCTGCTGCACGCTGCTGGGCTGGACAGCACTTCTACCTGCTCGCCTAAACTGACATACCCCTTCAGGCAGTAAAACCTCACCAGCGGCTGCAAAATATTCAGCCAAGACAAACCCCTAACAAAGGGAAGCATTTTGTGGAACCGTTTATTCCAGTATTTCTGCTGCAAATATGTTGTCTTCTTTTGCCTGGTGCTATTTCTGCTCCTCTGCAATTCTCACCAACCTCTCTCTACTATAGCTAGTGTGTAGTGCTGTGAATTACAGGCACTTTTGTAGCCAACAGGAGGGAACCCACGTATTTCCACACTCTAAGATCCAGAACCTCTGGCTCGGAGTATTATCAAATATCATGATGACAACTCATTTTATGGATCTCATTGCTATAGGAAGAGACAGATGTGAAGAGGAATCTGACTGCTCTGTGTGATCTTGGCTACTTTAACAGAGATGTGGGAGAGCTCATAGGAGAATGGGGCACAAGAGAATACAATTCAGCATAAAAATCCGGAGACAGTCACACCCTGCACTGTCCCCTTGCCAGCTGAGGAAACAATTACAGAAAAGAGGCTTTGCTCAAGCCACACACGTTGAAAAAACTGGAATTAGGGGGAAGTGATTAACAGAAGGGTTAAGAGGAAGAAGATGTAAAGCCAGTCTCCTGGGCTTTATTTAGAAGTGTCTGGCAAGCAATACTTCCATAACAAGTCAAAAAGCACATTTGCATTTTGAAGTCATGACAAATACTTGTCATGTTCAGTAATGTTACACTTTAGCAGTCACAACTGTTTTTAATTAACTTTATATTACATATATACGTATGGACAGACAAATGGATGGCCCAAGTTAACTGTTTATCACCTGATTTGCAGGAAGGTCACAAAGAACTGACATTAATTGGGTATTTAAGCACTGAAACACTCTTTGTCTCAGGACAATCTCATATCATGTACTAGACAGCATATAAGTTAAGGAAAGTCATTTAAGAACAATGGAAACCATCCTTCATCTTAGAGTGATCAAAGAGGCAATAAAAATTGCAGGAAAGTCCTAGTGTATTTATTCAGACCATAGAATAAAATAAGATGGAAGTTTTTGAGATACCCCGAAGTGGAGAAAGGACAAGGAAATAGCAAGGACTTGCCAGCACATACCTCATGCTGAAGCAGGTGCATAGCTTGTGAATCCCCAAAAAAAAACAGCTTTTTGTCAAGGCCAGGCAGGGCAAATTGGGAAAGCCTGGAATATGAATAAACTTAATTGGAGCCACCATGACAGCTTTAAATACTCATTTATCTTTCAGTTTGGTTCACCTGTTTGCTTTTTCCACGTAGGCTGACCGCAGCCTCATTTTCTTATAGTATCTCCTTCCTCATAGTGCCTATATGCAAATCTACAAGCCTGAGGAGCCCCGGTGTTTTCAGTCAGATATAAACCTGAATAGCAGTTGCATATCAACCTTCTGTGGACCTGATAAAGCAATTGCAGAATTGGAAACAAACATTTTATGAGAAGAACTTGGAGTATTTATTGTCCTTTCTACTATAGATTGGTATATGCCTTTAAAAGAAGCTCCGGGAACTCACAGAAAGAAGTTCCATATAGATATATTACATGTACATGCTATCTCTGATGTCTTTTACCAGAATGAAGCATTCACAAGGTCAAAATATGTTACTGTCAACCACAGTAATGAGAACTACACAGTAGTTATTGCAAGAGTTGCTGAAAAGAGCCTCACTTTCTAAAGTAGGATAATAAGCCAAACACTTTAAAAGGGCAACTTTAAAACACAGAGTAAGTGAAAAAATGTCCTTGAGTTAAAGTTAGCTACCTTGGCTTAGGCCTCTGTGCAATAATTCCTGCCAGCAGTTCTTAGAAAAAACATAAACTTAATTAAAACAGAAGGACTGATGTGGGTATTGGCCTTACTTTCATAAATCCTTCAATGTTGCTCCATTTAACCCTGCAGTGAATCATTTTTCTTTGATCTTGAACTAATAGGATTAAAATCAACTTGTTAAAATTGAATCCTGAGGTCACGGTGAAGATTCATTAAGGCAGAACTGTATTAAAGTTGCTGTGTTTTCTTTTAGAAAAACAAAAGCAGTTGTTTATGGAGTTTATTACTCCAATCAGCTTTTTTTTTTTTTCTTCTTCGGAATTTCCTTATTATGATGCTGAGAGTAACTAATTCTACAGTTAGATTTTTTTTTTTGGTTATAGTTAAAAAGTTATTTGTCAGCCTTCACCCACTCAGTGTGAGGTGAGGGGGGTACCGCAGTGTGGACTCTGCAGCATCACGCAGTTAGGAACACTGTCTTTGGGATTATTTTTTTGTGGAGTTCCTACACTAGCCTTAATGGAAATAATTGAAAGTTTAAAAATAAATCAGTTTGGCTCATGGGATCACTGGGCAGGTGGGCTGCCCTTCCTGTGCCTCGCTGCCTTCCAGTGCGCTACCTCCTTCACTGGGAGGTTCACGGAGTTATTGGGAATCTCACTCTGAGTGTGTAATGTGCATTAAGGTGCACAGCATTATGTCCTTTGGTCCCATCTTCTTTACAAAAGTTGTGTTTCAAGTGTTGGCAGCTATTCTGAGGTTAGTCACATTAATAACAAACTCTATAACAACATTTACTGCTACGTAGAATTTAATAGGAGAACTAAACATAGTAGTGGCTTCATTATTTAGTAGTGGCCTTACATAACAATTTTATTTTTATTAGCAGGGGTGTTATATAATAAAAATTGCCTATATTATGTGACTACAGAACTACACCATAAAGAGGCCAGTCAGCCATGTGGAGCTGCTGCATTCCAGAATCAACATACTTAGTCTGCTGTCTAACATGATTTAATATATAGCTAATGAGAGTAAGTCATGATGTAGAAATGTAAACCTATTCCTTTGCAACAAATAGTCATTGATATATTTGCATGTAAGTAATAGTGAAGAATAAAACACAGCCAAAAGGTAAATTCATAGACATTCATTCATGTAGATGAATAACTGTTCAGCACTTCGTTAGTACAATGCTGAAGAATGTCATTTACAGCAAAGCCTTGAAAAGCTATCATGTCATCAGTAAGCTGAAAAAATACAGTTGGTTAAAAAAGTAAGGGTTAGGATTTTAAATATTGTGCATCTTTATATGTTTTTGTTCAGGAGAAAAAGAACACTGACACCACAAGATGACCCGACTGTTTGTGTTTGGTTTTCTCTTTTCCTTTTCTTTATAATTAAACTAAATGAGATTTCTCATTTTTCACATTATTTAGTTTAATTTGTTTGAAAGCTGCTTGACTGTTTACTTTCTTATTCCAATTAAAGCTCTGTGAAGTTATGGGTACTGTTTATTTGTCTAGTTAGTCAACTGGCTACATTTTTGGTCCACTTTATTATTACATGCTAAATTCCTCTGAAGTCATATAATATTTACTTGTAGTCTTGTCTGGGTGAAAGAGAAAATATAAATTCACATTTTTGACTTATTGAAGAGTAATCAAATACCATAAACATTTCTGAACAGAGAAGATGTGGATCAGATTTGCTTCCCATATGATTTAGTTTAGAGAACCATTTAAAGATGTAAGTATGAAAAGCACCACTATTTTACCTTCTAATTGCAGTAATGTGCCTGTACACCTTCAGAAGTTCTCATTACTAGTTACTTAGGCAAAGGATAAATGCAGTAATGGAGTGATAAAAGCATCTGAGCAGTAATTAGAAAAATTCCTTAGAACTAACAACATGCTATTTCTAATCTGCACAAATTCTATGCATTCTAGCCTGCGTTCTGAACACAAAAAATGCTGCTAGTAGAGAAAATAAGAATTGTGTTTCATCCACAAATATTTCCATTGTGAAAGTCATTTTCTATTAAGATGCAAAAATACTCAATTGCAAAAAATAATGCTGTCATATTTTCACACTTCAAAAATAATGGCCAGTGTGTTGCTAAGATGTTGGCTTGCTCCACTGGACTGTTTACCAGTTAAGTATGAACAAGCAATATTTAGCAATTTTCCAAGCTTGTACCAAAATACCAGAAGCAGCTAGAGGGGACAGATCCCATGCGGGTTTCAGTTCATTCCAATGCCAAGCAGCACGGCCGCGCTCAAAAGCTGCGTCACGGAGTCTGAGGAAAGGCGTCGGGACTAAAGCACCTGCTACACCCACGTTCTTCTGCAATCAAGAGAACCCGCTCACCACCAACCTGCCAGCAGCCCCGCGCAGTCCTGTGTGACTTACAGCAGCAACAGTGCTTTAGCCCTAAACCTTAAAATGCTGCAGCAAAGCAGCAAGGTAAAAGCATAAACTGCCACAAAGACAAAATGACCATTACCATTTGTGCGGAGAGTAACTGTATCACGTCAAAGCACACAAGGCAGAGAGAAGCAGAGAGAGAGATTCCGGGAGTGTGGAGTAGGCACCGTACCTATCCTGCTGTTATTTGTAACTTCACGTTTAGCAGCGAAAAGTGATTAGATTAAGCAGGAGATTGAAATATGAAAATAGGGTATGTTTGTTCTTGCTCATTTTAAGAAATGGTGACACAAAGAACACGCTTATCTGAACAGAAAAAAAAATCCAAAATTAGATATGTTAAAAACAGAAAAATGCCCATTTCTGTGGAGTGCCGCTATGGAGGAGGAGACAGCACAGAAAACCTTGTGATGCCTTTTAGAAGAGAAGGGGCATTATCACGGCTACAGCCAATTCCACGTTAGATCCAAAGCACTTCTCAGATGCTGCAGGACTGAGCTCACGAAGACCCTTGCTGTCTAATGAAACCCAGCCAGGCACCTATACTACCTGTCAGGACGTAAAAAGAGACAAGCACCTAACAAATCAGCAAGCACTGACGGGAAAACTCCTTCCAGGCTACCAAGAATTTTATCCTTTAGTTCACATGAATGTGACTTTCACAGTTGAGGTCAGAATTATGAATGTCACATTTAACATGCAATTTAAAAAAACATTGAAGGAGAAAGTGTTGTTTCTTGTTGAATATAAGCTTCTTCCTGAAAAGACAATAATAAAAGTGACAGATACTAGTCTATAATCTGTTTAGGCATGACAGCTTTCCTTAGGGAAGATAAAAACTGCACTAGGAAGAAAAAAACCTTTGAAAATCACATTAGCCTTTCCCCCACTAGCTTTGTAGCATTACCCCACCTATAATACAGATATAATCTATATTGTCCTAATGCTTTGTATAATTCTTGGTAAATAGTCACTTGAAGTTTCTTTTCTGGAAATCATAATCTAAAATGTCCATAATCTTCGTGTGTTCTATTTTAAATGCATTTTGATGTAGTCTTTCAGGGTTTTAAGATTGCATGGGCAGTTTCCTGTGAACTTCAAAAAAATTATTAAATGCATTTTGATGTAGTCTTTCAGTTTCCTGTGAACTTCAAAAAAATTTTCAGGTAGTTTTAGCCTTCCTAGTCCACTTTATGCAAGTAGTCACTGGAACCATTTGAGGGATTAACTAACAGGAGCCTTAGGCTAGCTTGAAGCGCGTAAGCAAGCGTGCCATGGCCTTGCAGTGAGCGGGACCTAGCGCAGCCCTGGGCGGCCGCTGAAGGGCCCTCCTGCACACAGGCTGCTCCAGGGCCACGGGAGGCCCCTGCCATCCAAAGGAGCTGAGCTCCGACTCTGGCCCTTGCAACCTGGATTATCAGCAAGAGCAATTTGTTAGGGCTGTTGCGTGTAGGGGTCTGAATCAGTTGGGCAGTCAGGAATTCCTAAAGCAAACAGCAGGAAGCTACACGATGTGCTCTGCGCCAAGGATCTTTGCATACACACTCGCATATTGCACGTTACACACACAAATCACATGGAGAGATTGTTAAATTGTCAATTGAAAAGCACAACACTTAGGATAGCTGCATGTTCTTGCCCCCTGAATATGCACAGGGTCAACGGCACCAACTACTCGGTACTTTGTGCTGTCCCTGCGGTTCTGGGAGTGTTTCACATGGCTTTCCTACAAACTCAGTTTGAACTTTGCTTTAAATACAGACTTACTGTATTTAATTTTGTCACAGTTACCCCTTTTGTGTCATTTTCACAAACATTAATTAATCTTCCCCAGTGCAAAGCAAGATGATATTACGAGATGATATACCTGCAGTCCAAATCAAAGGTCATCTTTGGTGGGTGACAGGCCAGACTTGACAGCCTCAGATATGATCTTCTGGAGTATTTAGTGTTATATTATCACTTTGAATATGTAGAGCAGGGACACTAACACAAGGTGACGTTGTGGAGCTTCAGCATGTCAGCCAATCAGCCAGATTAGGTGTCTCAAACTGGGCATTAACCAACTAATGAATGTTCAGCTCATGATCACCCGTGAAAGTTCATTCGCAGTGATTTGCTTGGCAGTACATCAAAACTTCATGGCAGAAACAAAGCAATGCATGCCTGTGTGAAAAGGAGTCTGTCTGCTCCCCCAAATCTCTCCCATTGTGGCCCTCTGTCTCTCCGGGACCTGGTGGAGGTGGTTTCCCTAAGGCTGCCTTTCCAACGTTTCTTGCATCCCTTGTTCGCCCCTGCTGCTTTAGACCATGACAGTCCTACTCTGCCGCCTTCAGGAGGAGGTTTCTCATGCTGCAGACACCAGCTAGCACCTCTTACAGGTGTTGTGAAATCTTGATTTGGGAACCTCTCTTTTTCATGTTACGTGTGTAGAAAGGATGGAAGTTCTACTGTTGCAGCCAGGCATTGAACAAAGCATACTTACGTTAAGAAAAGTTTCTAAACACTGGATTTCACCAGTCCAGAAAATGTTAGGGATGAAGTAAGACGGGTATCAAACCCATTAATTACGGCAGTAAGGTGAGGCTGGAGGGCAACCAGTAGAAAGTCAACTATCCAGGCAAGAATAGGATTTGGGATTTAACACAGGCCAGGAAACCAACAGACTCTGATGCTGAAGTAAAATGAAAACGTGGGCAGAGGGAGAAGCCAGGGAATTTGGCCCCACCAAAGTGGGCCACAGCCTGTGCAGTAAGATTAATTTTAAGCAGCTGTTGTGCTGCAGCAGGGCTGGGAAACCTTCCTGAGGAACTGCCCACCGCTCTCCCTGCCGCGGGAGAGCTGCCCCACCGAAAATGTAGATTCCCTTAGGTCATTTCTGTTGCTGATAAAAATAAACAGATCTACAATGAATCTGTGTTTATTTCTGATGCTTTTAATTGATACTGACAATTTCCATTTATGAACTGATGAACTGAAGATTTTAATTTAACAGGACAGATTTCTTTAAATAATCTACTTAGGGCAGAAATGCATATTTTGGCATGAAAAGATAGTTCTGTTCCCCAGTGCCTCTGGAACACCACAGACTTGAAAGCAACAGTTTTTGTTGTATAAGCAAAAAAAATGTGCATGTCAAAGCTGAATTTTCTTTATTGTTTTCCTTGAAAATATCATCTAAACTCTCCAAGGGAATACATTTTAAAAAGCCACATTGGTTGATTAGAAACAAATCAAACCAGATGCATTAACAGTCTTCATATGAAAATTCCCAAGCTAGACTAGATCATACTTTGGAACTGAAATTCTGTAGCAGCTTGAAACCTGTAGATTAAGAAAATATGTTCTACGCCCTTGTCTCTAAGCATTATTTGAAAAAAAAATATCACAGATTTCACTGACTGTGTTGCCTATCAGAAGGTAATTGGTGGACCCTAACTGAACACTGGCTATGCTTCCAGCTCAAATGTTGGTGGATGTGACAGATGATGTCCCTTCCCAATGTCAGTATTTACTGGTTGTTTTCAAATTCTTGGAGAACTGCTTTCTGGATTTCCAGAGCTTTATGGCAATACATTTGTTTAAATGAAAAAGTTACTCTCATGCAAAAGCACCTGCATTTTTCAAAGTAGCAAATATGAACCATATGTTAATACTGAAATAGCCTTCATATCTTGATGTTATACCATATGATAGTATAGCTTCAGAAAAGGAATGACATTTTGAAGGGAAATCTATAGTGGATGAGATATATGATGAATAGAAATCACTGCAACCACTTTAAGTTTAGCATGAGTTATAATTTACTATCCTGCCTAGTGTCAATCTGCACCAAAGATGAATTTTTCATAAATATTGACACTGAACTGTCCTTTTAGATACTTTAGTTTTAATGTTGGATTGTAAAGGCAATGTTTTGACTCAGTTTTTGAGATCTCACCTAATTTATATGTGTTTCAATGTATCTAGCAAAACATGACCTTTAAACAAGAAAATAAGCAGGTCCTCAATTATATTGATTTACACTAGTAGAGAAATAATTCCTCTCTTTGATATATAGCACATGTAGATATTGATTAGAAGCTGAAGTATTTGGCATTTGAAATTTTGAGAGGAAAAGAAACACAGTTAAACCAAAGAATGAAAAGAGAAATTTTAGTTATTCCTTAGGGTGACTACGCCCATTGAACTGCAAGAATGTTCCTATGAAAATCAGTTTAGAGACAGACAACAGTTAGCAAAAACTTCGGAAAGGGGTCTCACCCATTGTGAAAAAAGAATTATTCAGCATTAAACAACAACCTATTTTCTGATACGTTGACTTTTTTAAACAATAAAATAATTTCTGTAATTTTCAGTTGATTACAAACTTTTTAAAAAAATTTTATTTCCTACTCCAAATGCCACTAAGGTAGATCTTCTGCTTATAATTCTGAATTAATTAAATTGGAATATGCCAGTGAAAGCAATCTCTTTTTAAATACATATTCTTTAGGTCTTGAAAATCTCTCTTACTAGTAATAACAGCCATTACTTCAAAGAACCAGTGAAAAGCAAGTCCTCTTTCATTTTTTAATACAGAGATTTTCTGGTACAAGGGAGCACACCTGACATTGTTTGCCTGCAAAGCAAGTGGTCTGTAATAAGTGGCCCAATGAAAGTTTAAGCCCTATTTCAAGGGTCATTGGCTCTTCTGACTGCTACTTGATCGGTTTAGAACTGGCTAATTTGTTAATCAGAGCAAAGCTTCAAGCTTACTGTGACCACCGCCTGAGTGCTGTTTTCACACACTAATAATTAAAGCAAAATTCTGAAGAAAATTGTCGTTTGTTTTTCTAAAAGAGAAAGTGCATTAGCATCTGGTGTAATATTAAATCAGGCTTCAGAAGTCAGAAGTTTGTTCTATTCATATAGGGATTTAAAACTAATTTTCTCTGATACTTTCCATCAATGATTTTTCTTTTTTTCTTGCATGCTATATGTATCAGACTGAATTCATTTTAACCCCACAGTGGTTTATGTCTACACGTTTTAGGGAATTATTCACATGGAGCATAATGCAAAACAGAGTTACCACTACTCTGTATCAAACAACTGGTTGCAAGAAGCATAGAATCCAAAAATGAGAAACAATTTAAGGGTTCGTCTGCATGAAGAAGTCACCTTGACATAATTCAAATCTGATTTTAAAAGCACACAGCTAACTGCTGCCAAACTTCAACTTAAAAAATCAAATTTCTCCTTTGGTTTAACTGCTTTTACATTAGATCTAATCTTCAACCAAAAGAGTGTGCACACAGGTTTTTATGCAAGTTTTGACAAAAAAGAATCAAGTTAAACGAGTTCAGTTTTCTCAAGTAAACTGCTTTCCACATAACAATACTAGATCTGAACTATAGGGGAAACAGAGGGGAAAAATCACCGAAGAAAAAAAAAAAAGTATGTCAGTTGGAAAATAAGTGACCTGCTTCTAAGAATATTTATGCATTTTCTTCTGACTTGGCTTGGGGAAGAAAACAGCTTGACAAAACATCAGCTGTGAGCAGGATGTTTCTGCCATTGAACATCCACATGGTCATGCTTGAGAGGCTTCTGGAAAATGAAATGCTGTAGTTTAGAATCTGGAGAGTTTATAGGAAAGGCTTTTACCCTAACATCCGCTGAGGGGGAGCCGCTTCCAGGGCAGCTATCGTGTTTGAACTGGTCACTCAGGAGACACACTGTAATGCATGCTTTTAGCTGTCTTATGCGTCACTATTTAGCTAGAGAAATATACGGTGAAATCTTTCATAAAAAACATCCTTTTGTATTTTAATAATTTTTTTAGATCCACTGTCAGTAGAGTATTTGAAAAGGAAAATATATTGACATCTTAGCTTGATTAAAGCATAAAGTCTTAATTCTCCTCACCGTGTGCAAACAACAAATCACTGAAAAAATGCCGTTTTGTTCAAAATCATTGTTCTTCTTAGTCTTTCCAGTCTTAAGGTCAGATACATCTCTGTAGGCCAGGCTCATTGCTTGAAATAAAATATTTCTCTGGAGCACCACAGTTAGTCTTTAACTGATTTACTATAGTTAAACAGTAACAGTGAGAGTGTTCATAGTACCAAGACTGGTGGCAAAACCACCCGCACAAACAAGCCATTCATGAGAGCAGGAAAGCTTGGAATAGTGTGAGCTTTTTCTCAACACTGCAGTGTTGGGAAAGCCTATCAAGGAAACATGAATCCAGCTCTGCAGTCCAGCTGGAATAAATTCTGAAATGAAAAGCCTCAAGTTATTAAGCAAGACCACTAGTGTTTTGAATGTTACTGGGAAAAAGAGCGGTCTCTGCATGAACGTCTGTGGTGTGGTGGAGATACCTTAATGCCCTGGCAGATTACAAACAGGAATACACAGCGATGGTGACAGTCAGTAGTGGTGACCTGGGGAGTTAGGGGCTCTTGCATTTGCAGAAGCTTCTCTTTCTTTATTGGTTGGAGGCCGGAGCTGATCAAAATGATAATGAAGATTATTAAATCTATTCAAAAGGGATTGAGCTAATCTTCCTCTCCAACACAATCTTCCTGTCAGCTAGGCTACTGTCTGGTTATTACAAAATTGCTTCAGTTCAGATGGCTGGGGAAATAGCATCTCCTCTATTTCAGCAGCTCTCCCACCATTCCCCATTCCTCTCTAATCTGAGCGTCCTTTCGGGTTGCTTATCTCTGGTTTTCTTATGTAGCTCTGCCTAGTTTATGGGCAACACTGATAAACAGCTTCCAGCGCATGCTTTACAGGCACCTCTTCTAGACAGTGAACCACCCAATATAAACACTGTATCAGCCAAAGTCTTCAAATAAATTTGTATTATAATATTTACTATTTTAAATACCAGACTGCCTGATTACTCATGAAAATATTAGTATCTGTTGAACACAATTATCTTTCAAAGTGTCGTCAGTTTTGGAAGCTTATTTGCGTCAACACTAATCCGGAGGTTTCACCTGGCAATGGCAGAGAGCTTGCGCAAGGACAGGGAGAGAGGGAGCTCCGTGTGCCGGCGAGGCAGGATTCCTCCCGCACTGTCAACCACACACATGGTTGGCTATGACATTACTTAACTGTAGCACTTCAGCATTACAGTCAGACAAGAATCACTACTAAATATGTCACAAAAGAGTAAGATGGTTAAAAGATGATTTTGTTGTACTCAAAGTATGATTCCAGTTATTGTTAGTGGCTATTCTGTTGTAGCAACCAGTTCAGCTCAACATCCCTACGCAATCCCTAGTTTTGTATTCTCCTGTAACATGGTATTTTCCATAGTGTGAATAATCGTTTAAAACCCCACCTTGTTGGCCACAAGGGTTAGGCGCCAGTGAGCAACGGCCTAGGTCTCCCTGAAATGCTGCCTCCTGCAGTACCATACGCTCTAGAGGCAAACACAAATAAAATAAGCCAGGCTGGTTATCTAGGCCAAGCAAAGAAACCTACGGTGTCCAGCCAAAGGGCAGGCCCCAGAGAGCTGATGGTTTCCTGCCTCCTCTTGAACAAGCCTCTGCTCACTTAACGTGATGATGTTTGGTGGTGGCAAATGGAAACCAAGAGAGCTGGACTCCGCTCGGCCTGAAACCTGCACCGCATGGGCACCGCTGCCTGCGCAGCCACCCTGGGAGCCTCCGCTCCCCAGGGCGGGGGCATCTGCTGCTGCTGCCCCGTCTGACAGCAGTAACTACTGAGGCCGAAACTTCTGCTCCTGCTCACGCTATTTATCTCACCAGGAGGAAACTCCTCTTTATAACAGTGAGAAGAGCATAAATGTGGCAGAAGGGACACAGAAGCGTAAGACATTGCTTCTGGGTTCTCATAAATACTCTCCAGCAGCTTCCCTTTGCAGAGGCATTTTACACAGCTGATGTCTGCTCAAAACAGGTGCTTGGAGTTGTTTTGGTGTTTGTTTGGGGCAGCTTTACAGCAGAGTTACAGCTGCCATGTTTTAGTTTTCAACACATTCAGAAAATAGAAACAAGTAGTCTTCTTTATAGAGCTACAGGCAGACACAATAAGCCAAGTTTTAGGGCTGCTTCAGTATTTGTGGAGTTCTCACTGAGGGAAATTTTTCTCGTATGAGCAGTAAGATTTTTCTGTTTGCTTTTCTGTGCTCAGATCGCCGCTTTGGAAGCTGTTGACACACATGCACAACAGACTTGGCCTTTTATTTATTTTTTTTGGTTAATTGAAAGCAGCTTTTCTTTCTTTAGATTTATGATATCTTGTTTTCCTGAGTATTAAAATGCTTTGAAAAAAATATTAAATTTCTGAGGGTAATATATTTTAGCAGAAAATTGGTGAATGCTAAATGTTTAAAGCTAAACAAAGAAAGCTGTTATGGTCATGGAAAAACAGTATTAGCAAGTGTGCTTTAATAAAGATAGGTAGGCAAGAGAAACATGGGAACAGTTCCCAAGCCTGAGCAAATTATCTGTAAAAGATTAACCTTACTTGCAAGCATATGCAACATGATGCATACAAGATTCGTTTTCCATTACCTTTAACGAATGCATTTTAGGATTTGGAACTGCATCTTCTTCCCCCGTCAAACACGACTGACACCAAAGCACGTGAGGGGCCGGTACTGGAGGGTGCCCAGTCACTGCACAGGGGCCAGCAGCAGCATCTTTCCCCCTGCAGTGCCAAGAGCTCCTTACGGACAAGCTTTAACAGACTGAGCTACAGATGTTGGAGACCCCGCTGCCCCTGCCTGTAGCTTGTCTCTCCGTTGAAGGGGCACCAACCCAGGTCCATGCACCTTGGGTGCTGACGGCCGCACAAATCCACCCTAAGCAGCTCTTCGATTACTGCCCTGCACTGCGAGCTGAGGCCATAAGCTCTGCCAGAGGGCTGGGGCAGGCAGCTGGGGCAGTAAAATCTTAAACCAAAGCCAAATCCACCAGAACATGTTTGTCTGAGCCCTCATTTTCTACAAAAAAAAACCAAAGCTTACACAATTTTAAAGATCTCTTGCTGCTTTGTGCCATTCACACACACACCTCCAGCCAGGAGCTTCTCAAAGATTTCGTCAACAACTGCAGAGGAGCCTTGTCCTCCGTGAGGACCCGGCCCAGCCCGCTGTGGCCACGGTGGCCAGCGCCGCAGCCGCCCGCCAGCCCGTGCATGGGCTCATACCACGGCCTGCCACATCCCTGGCAGCCATGGCCATTTTAGTTGCAAGTCTATAATGTTGTGTTCATTCGTTAGCTGGTTTTAGAAACAATTAATAGTCTTCACTAAATGTCTCCACTTTCAAGTTTGCTTCCTAGTCCTGTTTTTGCCAAGCTAGACAGATAAATTGTAGCAAGAAGCTGAGGGCTCACTCAGTTCAGGACTGATTTGCAACAATTAAATTGCTGTTTCTGAAATTAGGAAATCCTTCCTCATTCTGGGCATGAGTCTGGAATCTGTTATCACAAAAATATCCTATATTAATGCAGTAAAAAAAAAAATAGCTGCTTTGCATGTAGTCTCTTGAGGAAGGGCCTGAGATTTGCACAGAATTTCCATTTTGCCCCTTGGCTTTCATGTAATGAGGGACATCTCTAAATTTGCTTTTAAAATTAAGACCAGTAGAGGAGTGCCAGTAAGTTCCTATATGAATTTAGGGGCAGGTCTGCCATGCTGCAAGTTTTTTTCCCAGGCAAAAAGTCTGTATTTCAGTTAATCTTATGGTGAACCATTTAGAAAACATGGGAGAATGTGTTAAAAAGAACAAACATAACGGAAATGGATATTTAAATTGGATTTCCAAGAGAATTACCTTCTTGAGTTTTAATGTTTAAAAATTTCAGATGTTCTTGGAAGGGAAGTCAAGGATTCATTTTGGGGGAAAATCAAGATGACTAACACTGCATGTATTTAGCTTAGCTCCACCAATGTTTATAGCACTAGACACACAGTGTTTTACTGCAATAAGATGAATATTTATTAACAATTCAAAATGATCTGTTCCAAAATGTACAGTACAC
Source organism: Tinamus guttatus (assembly GCF_000705375.1). The sequence goes on along the minus strand of NW_010589221.1, from coordinate 56,470 downwards.
TCACAGTGATGTTTTACCACAGCAGACCAGGTGTTTCCTGTCTGAAGGGGAGCTGGAATGGCTGCTAGCTTACGAGAGCTTTACTGAGCACTGCTTTTGTATGTTTAATGTGCAGCAAGGCAACATTTTTACTCTGTCTTATCCCTCAAAATGCAAATGGTTAAAAGTGTTAAATGCTGATGTTACCTAACCTCATATGTAAGACAGACCTGGGAAAATTAATTATGCACAAGGAACTGTAGTTGTTCCTTATGTATTTCAACATCTCCAGGGTAGTTTTCTAAAATAAAATTCACTAATGTGGAATGAGAAAGTGAAGAAGTCAGTGGAAATTGAGTTTGTCCATACAGTGCTCCCATATGACATTTATGTTGATGGTAATTTCATAGCAGATTTCTGGAAGCATATTGACTCTCAGTTTGTTCTTTTTTAAACTGCCCAGCTGGGTGTATTGGACTGTTCAGTCAATTGCAACTTAACAAAGTGTTTCAACATTATTAAAGCAGACTGTGTGAGCTGAAAAACACACCCTTCCCACGTAGCCAGAAAGACTTGCAGTTACAATTACATTTGTAGAGATTGCAGCTCCATTCTTCTCACACACAGAACTGTGTAATTCCTATAGGTCAATTCCTGGTAGCAGAGATGAACCCCAACAGGCTACTGCTCTGCGGCCCCTCCCTGCAGCTCTCCTTCCAGGAGGGACTAGGGGAAGTGGGAATAGAGAACTATGCACTGAAACGATCCACATGCTGCTTTGGCATTCAGCTAGGCTGCCGAGAGGAAACTTCCCTTTTGCTGATCCCTGGGTACTGTAGCTAGGCTAGTAAATCGCTCAAGCTGTAGATTTCCAAAAGAGCTCAGTTGTACTTTCAGTGATCACACCACAGCAGGAAGAAGATTTCACAAAAATATCAATATGTCTTCATCGACCTGACTCTTTTCAAAAGCCTGGAAGGAGAGAAGAGCTTTGCCAGGGCACGGCAGGCTTGGCCAGGAAGCGCATTCTGCAGAACACCCATGGCCCAGACACCATCTTCCTCCTGATCAGACATCCACCAGCTCGTGCTGCTGCATAGCAAACAAGTCGGTTCCCTTCATTTTACAATTCTAGACACAGCTTTACTGGTTAAACTTCTTTCAATTCCACTAAAACTTAGCAAAAAACAGACCTGATTATAAAATGTGCACTTAGAAAACTCTGAGATACTTTCTAGCATTCTGGTACAGATAGTCAAGGAGTTTATGAAGAGCACACTGCAGTAGTCTCTTTCTGAGGTATAGCAGCCACAGTGAAATCTGCATCTTGAAGGACACGGGTGGGTTGGAGGGAGAGATGCAGAAGGACAGAGTGGGTCACAGCTGCTACGTGGCTAGCAAATGTCTGTGCGCCTAAATAAATACTGTCTGGCTGTAAGGTTGTTGTCACTGTCGCAGAAAGAGCAGATATAAGTGCTCCTCTGTGAAAAAGCAACCTGAAGATCCATTTGAAAGAGACATGACGAGCCCAGGAAACTAATCAGTGCTCTCAAAGCATTCCTGAATGCTTTGCTGGAAGTCAGAATATGCTTCCTTTTTCCACTGTTATGCCCTGTGTCCACTGACTGCAACTACTCTGGCAGCTTTTCTTAAGTTCCCCACTCAGAGCCTTGCACAGTTCTCCCATCTGCTTTAAGAAGCAACAAACTACACTTGCAAACTGCAGTGGTAAAGCCAAGGTAGAGGCAAATCCTGTCCTAAAGATGCCTTCACTGGTGTCCTATCCCACCTTACAAGCTGCGGAGCAAACACTTCCTCCGAATATATCTACAGTGTCCAGGAGGAGGAAACTTGGAAGGTTTTCTGTAGGTGGAAGCACCACATTGTGTTTTGAATGCTCAGTGCTCGCCCGCAGCATTCCCTACAGCCCTGCGCACTTGAGGCCATGGAATAAAGCAGGATTGGGGCCAGCCGTAGTTTAAATTCACTGTTAGGAAGCCATCTAGTGGCGAATTGAAAAATGAATTTGTTCTGCTCATGTATCACCACTTTTAGATTTGGCACTTAAAACTAAATAAAGGGGCCCATACTGTGTGAAGTGGATTCTCGTGAGATTTGGTGTCCAGTCCCAGAAGCCTATATTCCTATAAATGGAGGGAGGACGGGTGTTTATTACTTGCATTTGTAGATATTCAAAGAGTTAGACACACAGCTTGCAAAATATTTGATCAGTAATTAACATATTATATATATTTTTAATTAAAGATACAGGACATGTTTTCTGCTTTGTTTTCTGCACTGCTTAAATAGGTGGGATTAGAGATAGGGGTAAAGGTAGGGCAAATCTAATTCTGTGAACCAATTCCCTATTTACTGTCACTCATGGTGTACAAGGAGTGTTCAAATTATAAATAAAAAAACGAAGAGCTGTGTTCTGAGGATGGGAAGCTGTGCTTGAAGTTTAGACACGTTGGAGTTGTTCCAGCTTCCAAAAGGCAACCAAATGTGTGGGGTCCTGAAAGCAGGAAAACTTCACTGCTGTCTGCTCGCTGAACGTAGGCCGGCCCTTGCTCTGTATTGGTGTTGACACCACCGGTGATGCAGAAATGCAAAAATATTTTGTCTTTATAGGCATTTACAGGCTAAAGCTGATTTGTTTGAAACAGTAATGCCAACAGTGTCTCATTTAGGTAAAAGCAGGAACATTACTGTTTTGAGTTGCCACCTCATGTTGCCTAACCTGGTAACACGAATGGCCAGAGGGACTCCTTGTAGGTGGGTAAGAGAAGAAGGATCAACCCTTTATGTTACAAGATAATTTTTTTTTAGTATTGGTTTCACTAAGAGAAAGATCAAACCCACAGTACAGGGACTGTGGGTTCCTGTCCTATTCACATACCGTTTTCATCACAGCAAGTCCCTCTCGTCTATTACAAATGTTTTAAATCCCTGGTGTCTGAATAGGAATTGGGCCAGAAGCTGTGATCAAACTCATTTCCTACCTGAGGAAGTTATAATGTACATCCACTATCACCTTCTCTGATTTTGTGCCTCAGATTCCTTCTCAGAGATATTTCCCTTTCTCCTTCTCCAAAAGGTCTCATTTCTCCGACTGAAAGTCTTCCTCTCATTTTTAGCCTTCTTTTCTAAGTTTCTTCATCTTGAACATCTTCCCTTTACTGCATTGGATCACACATTTGAAATCTTTTTCAGGCTCATCTAATGGGCTTCAATTTGTTATTCACTCTCCACTTAGCAATAGTGCATATTGGGAGCAGTATGAGGTAAAACATATTCCTCCTATCAAGAATTTTATATTCAGGTTTTGTCCTACATCCCAGTAAGGTGTGAAGTGTGAGGGCAATCATTTCACTTCAGTTTCCAAATGAAGATAAAATACTGTTAGGTAACCTCATGCTTTCTCAAGCACAGCCATTTTTTTCCCACTACATCCTTTGTGTCCCTCTACCACAAAAGGCTCAGACCTCCCTTATGCCCCAAAGCCACATGCATCAAGGATTAATGAAACGCGCCGTGGTTTGCCCCGTGCGCTTCATGAGCTCCTTGACCACTTGCTTCCTACCTCCCTTTCCTTCCGGTGGCCCTACTCCCCTGCCAGCTTTAATGACAGCTCAAGTATCTTTTCAGCTTCTCACCATCTATCGAGGCTGAGGGAAATTAGCCACCAAGTTCAAAAGTTATTGGGAGGACACTGAAGGCACCACTGGGTACGAGCTGCTTTTCCCTGGTAAGCCAGGCCAGAAAGCTCCCGGCAGAGTCTGGGCCAGGCCCTGCAGAGAAGCCATCTCCTCCTCCTGCCCTGCAGAAACCCCCACGTCCAGGAGGAGGGAGTTGCACGTAACAGGAGATTTTCAGTGAGTTGCTGTGACACTGCTGTGCACTGCTGGGCAGACGGCAGAGGGGGTGTAAGCGGAGGCTTCAGCCTCCTTGCGTTCGGAGCACTGTCCTGCGTTGTGCCTCGCGCGAGTGGGCAAGCGGCTGTGCCACCGAGTTAGAGGTGCTGCTGGGGGCACGTGAGCCCCTGGGGCAGCATGTGACCATGGGTGTGACCAGGAGCACCTTGTAGGTTTGTGCAGGTGGTAGCCACCGCAGACCTGTTCATTCAGAGTCCAGAGCAGGCATCCCCAAGGGCCGGGAGAGAGCAGAGCCCCATGCAAGGCCCTCCGGTCCCCAGAAAGTTGCCTGTGCTGGGGCTTGGACCGGTCCCATTCCAGGCAGGCCTCCTGGCGAGAAGCAGCGGCTGCTCTGCTCTCCGCCCCCGAGCGGGAACATGCGATTCCTGCAAACTTGGGCAAGTGCTCAGAGCCGCAGCTCAGGGCTCCTTCCAGGCAGCTCACATGAATAAAAGCCCTCATTATTTTTGAGATTTACTAATTGTTTTTTTGATTGGGAACATTGGAAAAGAGAACACCTATTTTTCTGTTTTTTGCTGAGTCCAGCACTTTCTGGTTTCAGCACCCTAGGGAAGCAGGGATTTAGTCATCCAATCGTGTAACTACGTGGGCCTTAATGAGTAACACATTTGTACTTTCCATTCTCCGTCTGAGAAAAGGCCCTATAAATAAAGCGTATTTGCCTTCGGATCAAGAAACCTTTTTCTTAAATAATGTCATTAAATATTAAATTAGAAGTACAGGCAATTACTGGTAAAAACGTTAAATACTGCATAACCTCTGAATATGACCTAATTTAATACAATTTTATAAATGCTTGAATTCAATTAAATAAAAACTTTTGTGTAATATTAAAACTGTGCTTAGTTTTCCCCAGAGCTCACAGTAGGTTACTGTGAGCCAAACAGCATTACAGAATTTGTTTAAAATGCCAAAAGTCTTAGGATAGATCCTGTACACTTTTAGCTGAATCCCATGTCACTGAACAGCAATTACTGGGCAGAAGCTGCTGCATTAAATAATTCCTAGCTAATAAATATAGTTTAGACACATTATAAACCTGGATATTAAACCTGTTAGAGTGAATGAAATGTTTATTGCAGAAAAATATACAATTTGCGATTTTGACCTAGGTGCGTTGTCATGGAAACTGAAATCTTTCTTGTGCAATAAAAATCTGCTTGTCATCTGATTTGAGCCGGTTATTTGCACAGGTGGTTTTCTTAGCAGACAAGTACTTAGTAAAAACAAATCTATTCTTTCTCAATAGTTCCATTATGTGTTCCCATAACAATGTGTTTCATTTCACTGGCTTTGTAATTAATGATCCATTATCAACTAATTAAATCACATTTAGATTTTATATGAGTTCATCTGTTACACAACACTTGCTCTCCAGTCCTACTTCCTGGGCGTGTTACCCTTGCAAGAGTTTTAATTAATGGTGAGAATGAAGCATAGGAGGTTGCATGATACTGCAGACAGACTATAGTAGAAACAAATGCGAACAAGTAAATATATCCAACAATTTAATACCAATTTCCTTAAATGAAATAAGGCAGCAGCAGGAGTAACTGAAATCAGATTTCCAATCTACACATAAAACTGTTGTAAAATATTAAGTTCATATGGTTGCAGACAATGGAAACTGAAATGTGAACTATACTAACAGTTCCAAAATGTCATCCAAAAGAAAATTTAAGTTAATATACAACATCTTTGCTTTTAGGCCTGCTCCAGACCTCACTGAGATCAGTGAAAATATGTTCATTAACTGTGAGAGATTTTGGATCTAGCTCTTGATTTGGGCAGAGGTTTTCTCCATCTCTAACACTACATTACATTGTATAGCTGACTTGCAAGCTTAACTTTCATGCAGTATCATAAAAGGCAGTGATAGAAGCAAGATGGAAACAGGTATTAAGACAAAAAAAAACTTGATCATGATCTATTTTCCTAAGGTATATGTTTTCTTAAAAGTATATGTTAAGATATACTATAAATACATAAAGGCAGATACGGTGATAGATTTTTAAAATTCCTATTTGATTTCACTGACACCTTTTAAACTGTACTTAAGACTAATGATACTTACAATCAAATAAAGCAGGTTGACTCATTTTTTCATTTCTCCCTTGAATTGATTAATGGATAGTAATGCAAATTTGTCAAGCCTGACAGATTATTCATGAGATTTACTCAACCAGTTCTTACCTCACTGTTCTCCACTGTGGCACCTACATTTCACACATGAGATATAGTACATGGTTTATGCTCCTAATCTTCCTCCAAAATGCCCTTCATGGCACTTGTAGCTCATGTGCCACATGTGTCACCTCCGATCACAACGCCGGCTGGTGCACAGCGTCATGACAGGGGAAACCCAGGGAGCTGCCCAGCCAGCCCCCAAAGGAGCCCTGTGAGAAGGGACGTGCTGCACTGTAACGGCAAAAGCCCCTTCCCATCGTGCCAGTCCCTGGCCTGGGTGTACGGCCTGGGATCCCCCTACTCGAGGGGATGAGCGCAGTCCAGGGCATGAAGGGACCATGCTGTGCAAACTGATTCCTCCTTCAAACTACCGCTCAGCTGAAGGAGGTTCCAAACGCCTCAAAATAGGGATCCTGTTTGGGGTGGGTGGGGTAGTTAACATGTGCAAATTCCCTTTTGAAGCCATTGGCTCTTGAGCCGCTTTTACGGGCGTTTTGAGCATGTGCTACAAAAGAAAAGCTGTGCAGGATTTAAGATTTCAGGAAAATATTTTAGTAAATAACAGACCTTTATACATTCCTCTGAGAATGTGGCCAATAGGGTAAACAGCTTTTTGAGACCAATTATACAAGTTGTATGTTTAGTCTACAAACTAGGTGCAGTTAACTAAAGCTCCTTTGTTTCTACTTGGAATGCATTTATCAAAGGTTTAAGAATAAGGTTTTATACTTGCAGTGGAATGTTGCATCACATGCAGCCTGAGTGCCTGGAGTGCAATGCTCTGCACAAGCTGGGGTAAGAAACTAAACTAGTCAAAAATTGCACTTCATATGGTCTTACGCTCAACAGTTTGTCACTGAATTTTTCACACTTAGAGAACAGCAGTACATATATTATTATATTTTAAAATAAATTCACTTTAATAGTGCAAAAATAATTTTCTCATGTTATATTTACTATATAGTAAATATAACTATATAGTATGTTTCACTAGATGTCACTAGAGTACCACAAACACCAGAAGAACGTGCTGCCTTTTAGTTCAATTCAGTTTGGTTCAGTTCTAGCGTGTAAGAGTTTATCTAGCTTGAAATTCAGTTTAATTTTATAACATATATTATGTGCAATGGCAATGAACATTACCATAAAGAAAACACTGCTGAGATCTGAACTCATACACATGGGTTTTCTCTCTCCCACACATGGATACACACACACTACACTGAGAAGGTCAAACACCTAAACACAATGGAAAGAGTTAAGAGGAATTTAAAATAGAGGAAGTGTTTCAGTTCACAAAAGATAAAGGGAAAAGACATTTCCATGGGGAATGAATGGGGCAGCAAAAGAACAAGTTTCAAATGTTTAACAGGAATTTGGAAAGGAAGGAACTGTGGCCAAGTACGGAAGGACAGCTTTAACACATTAAAAATGCCAATATTCTTGGAAAGGCTATGCTCACAGAACAGAAATTATGCTAAAGCTTAGAAAAGGGGAAAAACTTTCCGGGTTGAATTTGAGAGTAGATAAGAGGCTAGCAAATATGGTAGATTCTAGGGATATTATATTTCCTTATCCTGGAGAAAGAAAGGAGTCTGTCTGTAATCTTAGGACTTTCCTGAAGATCAGTGAACAACAAACTAAGACCAGCTCTTCCATCTGCTGCTGACTTTCATGGTTGCCCTGACTTTGGTGAAGTCATTCTGATTTAAAGCAGATGAAGATGAAACCTCTGTACATTAGAAGTACTTATCAAGCGAGCAGATAACATCTACTATTTTTTTCCCAAGGAATTGTATTAAATTATGTGCAATTTAGTTTAGTTTCTTTAAATTGTGTTTAAAAATATGGTTTTAACTGAAGCAGTCAGGTAGCCCAGTTGTCACTTGCATTTTTTTAATTGATCTCATCCAGGCTAATGCAATGCATTCAGACTAGTAATTTGATAATCCTATGGTCCCATACACATAAAGTTCAATATATATATTATGTACTCTGACAGATAAACTTTGGCAGATTTAGCTGCAGTGGCTTAAAATGTGACCACCTCCAGCTGTTCACCTAATGCCACTGCCTTCCAGCCACATGGACCTCCAGGAAGAGTGACAGAATGGGACATGTGTCAGCACTTCAAGTGTCTCCATTCACAGGGTGGTATTTCAGCCTAACGCACTGATGACAGTCGGTTTGTATGGAATACAAGAGTGAACTAGACTGATGTGCATACACATACTGCCTGCTACAAGAGCAGCAATCATCGTCAAGGCAAAGCGGACAGCTGGGGGTAGGAACAACTGCCACAACTAAATCTGTCAGAGTTTGATAATCAGAGCTAAAGACATCGGCAGAGCTACAAAAATACAGGCTTAAGTCTCTCTCTGTTAACAAATACTTGAGCATGCTCTCATAGAATCATAGAATGCTTAAGGCTGGAAGGGACCTGTAGAGATCATCTAGTCCAACCCCCCTGCACACGCAGGGTCACCTAGAGCACGTGGCACAGGACTGCATCCAAGCGGGTTTGGAAGATCTCCAGAGAAGGAGACTCCACAACCTCTCTGGGCAGCCTGTTCCAGTGCTCTGTCACCCTCACTGTTAAAATTTTTTTCCTTAAGTTCCTGTGGAACTTCTGATGCTTCAGTTTTCGGCCATTTCCTCTAGCTCTGTTGTTGGCCACCACTGAAAAGAGGCCAGCACCATCCTCCTCACTGCCTCCCTTGAGGTACTAATAGACACTGATTAGATCCCCTCTCAGCCTTCTCTTCTCCAGGCTGAACAGGCCCAGCTCCCTCAGCCTCTCCTCATAGGGCAGATGTTCCAGGCCCCTGATCATCCTCATAGCCCTGCGCTGGACTCTCTCCAGCAGCTCCACATCCCTCTTGTACAGCTCTTAATGCCCAAATCTAAAGTCAATAAAAATCCATCAACTAATTTTCAATACATTCCAAATTAAGATCTTCTTCCATTTCCTTATTAAAATTGTTTGCAGTTCCATGCCATATTCTAACAATATTGCAGTATGACAAACTCCTTTATACAGTAATAATATTTTACATTAGCTAACTGTAAAGACCTGTCTTGTGAAGGCTTTCCTCCTGCACTAAAAACAGAGACATAGGGTGGGTTGTAGAAGGGTCTTAAAGACTTTTGAATAATATGTGTGCACTTTTTTAGAAAAATAATGCTTACCCAGTATTCCCTAACTCAGTAATCATGTTTTCCTGTTGTATCAGTGAAAAAGAGTGTTAATCTTCTCCCTAAGAGTCAAGTTTTATTACACGATGCATGCTTTTACTATTGAAGCAGTATTATCATCAACCGTGATGAAGTTTTGTCTTGGTAACAAAATTTTCATCAAAAGTGTAGTATTGAATACAAATCCTTGATTTATTTCACATGGCTGTCATACAAGCCTTCATTTTAGTCCTTTACTGTGAATATTTACATATTTTTATGAGCCCGTTGGCTGGACATGACAGACTCAGAAAGTCTGATTCGAAAAGATGTAAATAAATATCAACATTGATGTGGTTTCCATGGTTTAACAGAAGTGCATTTATTCAAATATTCTTTCTGTAGTCAACTGCATATTTCCAAATGATCATTCTGGACATTGTCTCTCCAGAAATATAAAAATTTATCTGACCCATGTGTTATGTATCGGATTTTTCTTTATAATCTCATTAAAAAGTACGCAGTGAACACAAAACCATAATTTACCTGGTGTTGCAGTTTCATTAAACATCAAAAGGGTGCTTGATGGAGTAGAATAATCCTATTCTGTATCCTTCATTGAACTCCTTTCAGAAAAAGTTTATTCATTTAATTAGAAGGTTTCCCTAAGTGAAGATTGCACTGGCCTTACTAGTCCAACAGAATTTGCATTTGTTATCCAAAGCACCCTCTGTTTCACTGTACCGAGGATAAGTGTGTTAGGACATATACTGCAAAATACACTTATTTTTAAAATTGTGTTAGTAATAATTCAGAATTGAAGGAACAGAGAAGCTCCATTACACTTTAAAGTGGAATTTTCCCTTCAAATCTATGGATTAGTCATGGCAAACAATGAAATATTTAACTCAACATTAAATGGGATTATTAAATGTATTTTCAAAGTGGAAGATCACATGCATTATTCTATTCCCAGTATAAAAGGACAGTGAATTAGTTTCTCTTTTCATTCTGTTTGAAACAATGAATAACACCATGGGCTTACTTGAGCCCCAGAGGACTTTGCTGACTCACACACACTGAAAACTATCTGGCTCACTTCAACATGAAGGTGACATTCTCTGTGATTAAATCCTACCGCTGCTGTAGCGATGACAAGCCTTGTAAAAGCTGGGACATTGCAAACTGGCACACTGCAGCCAAGGCAAACGTTAAGGCCCCACCTCAACCCTGTGTACAGACAAACATAATTTAGAAAGACGGTGACGAGCGCTTTGCAGTTCAGCAGCCCTAACAAACAGCTGGAAGAGTCTTTTCTGTTCCTCCATTTTTCTCTTTTATGTCTCACTTTTGGGAGTGTGGCGCAGATCAGTATGTTTGTAACCATTCATTCTAGGAAAATCAGGACCTGTTTGTAACATTAGCTTCTAGGATAAAACAGAAAATCAAGTCTCTCCACCCAAAGAATGGCTAGGTAGCTAAGCAGGCAGTTCTTAATCCAAGCAATCCAAGCCATTGCTTCATAGTGAAAGGGACTAGAGAGGTGCAAGGCTAAATCACTCTTCAGCATTCAAAAGAGCAAGTCAGGAAAAAAGCTGGAATAACTAATCCAAAAAAAGTAATGTATCACCTAAAACAAGTATTTTCTTCAGTAGTATAAGACTCCCTTTCACGCCTGTGTTATGTGAAAGCTTGTTTCATGCCCTGTATCAGATAAATTGCAGGTATTTTCTTGAGTTAAGTATCTTTTCTTGTCTGAGTAATAGGCATAATGAGCATCAATAGCTAGCAAAACTGCTGATGAGTCCCAATTCAGAATTCAGAATTCAGAGCACTAGTAAGCTCTGAAAATCATCGAATTATGCAGAATTATTTTTAAGAAAAAAATATCAGAAGAAAATTATGACAGGTTAGCAGGAATTGTTGTATTTCTACGGACACTTGGAAAGATCTTTGGAAATAGGGTTGTTAGTTAATGAGATCATTTGAATAGTCTTTCTAAGCGGCTGGCAACCCCATGAGGGTGGAAGAGTCTTTCACCTTTTGGCCCATTTCACATCAAGCAATGACAAGGTTGCTTGAAATGTAATCTTTGGAGACTGCTTTAAAGAAAACGCATTTTCTGGATTTTCTTACTACATCTCTGCTAAGGTATTCTCTCAGGAAGACCTTTCCTTTGGCTACAGTTGTAGCCTTTGCAGTTTACACAGGACAATATGACCTTTGTGTGTGTCCTTTGTTTAAAAATTGTTACAAAATTCAGTTAAAACCTCGGCTTTCACTATGTTTGGAGACGCATGTATGAAGAAGTATTATGCCTGCTGTGCCAAGGCTGTTGTGAGTGAATTAAAAAATATATTACTATTTGAAACAGTGAAGTGCTAACAACTAATCTGGGCCTTTGCTCTTCGGTTTATTTCAGGCTATCTTGGGGAACAGTTAAGAGATAACACACACAGCCAATTGTGTTCAGGTGCTTGATTCTTTTGTTACTATAATTGTTACCTGGAGGCAGTCTAGTCCTTAAAACGATTTGATACTTTTGTTGCACAATCCATACTAACCAACCAGAATGACCATGTAATTTGAGGGGATAACGCATGCATTAGTGAGGCAAGGGGCCAGTGGCTACAACCAATCACTTTTTGCAGAACTCTTTAATAATGAAATATATACTTATAGCCAGCCTTATTTTTTTTCTGCCTACTAGAATGCATGGATGAATTGTATAACTGCTTCTGTACAAGGGAACTGGATAGAGAAAAACAATTAGGTCTGTAGTCAGATGTTTTGAGCAATCAAGATGCTGATATGTATGTTCAGCTATATTTTGCTACTATACGTTCCCAAAAATATATCTTTTCATAGGATGAACTAGAACTTAAGTAATAGGTTTTGTTCTGATATTTTTCAGGGCACAGAATAAATCTTTATTTCCTTTAGCAATCCCTTTCACTGATCTCCATTTCATGTGTTTTAGAAGGTTTCTCTCATTTAGCTTATTTGCAATTCCCGCATAAGGCTAATAAAACCAAAGTGGGTACAAAATCATGCCAAAAAGTTTAGTCCTTGAGCTAAGAACAAGTTCTGGATCGAGGGAGCATGCCACGGGTTGGCAAGCTGGTGTTTTTCTGGGGAAGCTGCCATCATGTGCTTCAGTATCTAAGCATCCACTTTTAAAACAGTGTGGGTGTAAACCCCGCTCCATTAAGTCAGTGGCAAAATTCCCATCAACTTCAGGAGGCCAGGATTTCTTTTTAAGTCTCCAGGCTCAGTGTGGCATTAATATTCTTCTGTCTGGTGTGCTATTTTAGTGTTCATTTTTTTCCCTGTTTCCTGAGGATTATTTGATGTGACAACTATTTTTCTATATTACACCTTATTTTCGTTTTGGCATTTCACTTTAGGATTGCTTCCTTCTACTCCTCTATTAGGAAATGAAGCATTTACCATGAACAAAAAATAAGTCTCTAGTCCCTTTGGATATGAAGTAAATCTTCAACATATAAATCGAAAGGCAGGTGCTTGAAGCCATATCTAAAAGACAAGGTGAAATAAGCTTTCAGAGAAATGAGAAATGGCACAATTCTTTGCAAAGGCATGTTGGCTCTGAAGCATGGTGGCAGTTTGAAGGGCATTAACACTTTCTGGGTCGTTATAGTTTTCTTCATTGCTGTGCAGGTAAAAAAGAGACAAGCTGCACACATTACTGTGAATGGCCACGGATGAAGACTTAAAAACTAACATGTCTTCTGAAATACTGATAAAAAACACTATTTGAAGATTTTTTCTATACAAAGTTTTAGTGCAGTCTACGCTGTCCTTACAAACAGCTTGGTTTTGTTAATACCTAAAAGCTTGGGATAAAATACTGATGACACATGAAGCATAGATGAATAAGCTGATTTCATTCACGACGACTTAAATACATTTCCTACATTTGATGTTTTATCTCACTCTGTTCATCATCCACTTGATCAAAAGCACCTAAATATCTGCCATATGTAATGCTTATCCACTCACAGATGAGAAGATTAAGAGCTAAGATACTTGGCTTTACAGCCTTGTCTTACAGCATGGGATTTCCATGTCTATAGGATGGGGACTGCCTTAAGTTGTGCTGTCAGAGGTACTAAGCTTGGAACAGCTGTGCTGAACCTTTCCCAGAGTTATCTACATATGGTTACTGAGAGAAACAAATCTACGTTTGTTTTTAATAGATCAGTTAAACTTCACTAAATGCTTGTGTCAACATTCTCATTTGGAATTAAAGCAGCCTTAATTCAGTTTCATTCACTTAGAAAATTGATTAACTGTACGGGTAGAGCATTGAAAGCAATAATATTACCCTAGCTTAATGAGTTACCATTCATCAGCTGGTCATTCAATAACTTCTTGTCTATAAGCTCCTACTCCACCAAAGATGCAGGGTTTTGCCTTGCGATTGTTAGAGGTTGACAAGATGTACATGATCAGGGAAAGCAGTTAAGCTGATAGGCAGAAATCTTTTACTCTTGATTGCCTTGAAACCGTACCTTATTTTTCTTAAGTTTAGACAAGCCCTAACTTTCACTTCGCATCCCAGTGGATTTGTAATCAGGCTGCCATTACTCCCCGTCAGGAGCGCCACCGGCCAACACGGAGGCAAAGAGCCTTTCTTCAGCGCAGGGCATGGCATGCACCTCTGTGCCAGGTCACAGGAGAAGCCCACACGAGCTTCATGGTTTTGGGGGTGGGGGAGAGAGAGAAGAGGGCCTTCTTAGGGCATCATTTCTTAGCAGCATTGCTCCACACAAAGCCAGCGTGCTCTTGCGCCATTTGGATGCTTGCACAATTTGTTCCTGCGAACCTGGGAGCTCCACAATTGAACCCCTGTCACTTACACAGTCACTAAGACCTCTTTTCCCCATAGCTCTGTGAATGCACACACATGTCCGCACGAAAGAGCTGCAAGGTGAGACTTCAGAGTATGCCCACACTGCAGTCACACAGTGACCACAAGGTAACACAGGGATAACGGGGATAAATTTAACAGAATCGGTGTTACAGAGGTGTAGCTATATAGGTATCAGTCCAGTTCTACGCAAGTAGCCGTTAGTGCAGCTCATTCACCCTCCTGACCAAGGCTGGCGAGCTCGAGCTGCGCTCTGGGCTCCAGGCGCTGCTTCGCTGCACGCGCGGGCGCCAGCCCAAGCCCGCTGCCCAGGCGCGGCTCCCGCGAGCGCTGCACGCATCCGTGCGGAGCAGCAACAAGCGCAGCGCCAGTGACCGAGGCAGATGCAATCACAAGTTCTGCATTTGCGAAATATTTTCCAATAAGCTCTTCCATAATCTAAAAACTCTACAAAGATGACTATACAATAAAACAACTGTTCTTGAATGAGACAGTTTTAATTAATTATGAGCCTTAGTTAAGGAGTAAGATGAACAAGTAAAAAGCAACCACTCTACAGGGCTTTCCAAATTATTATAAAGTTTGGAAAATTGGGCCCACTGTGTCCATTACCTACTTTACAACACAGTAGTGATTGTGCTGTTTGTTTGCTACTCTGCTGGATGCTCCCATGGATCTTAAAGCTTTGCCAATTGCTTTATTCATTGGCAATTTTGTTAAATGACATAGTAAAAGGAAATAATTAGGCTTTCTTTATAGTGCCAAAAGGTATTTTCCTGAATGACTGTTTTCAGCAGCCAGTACAGTTAAGTAAGGACTTGGTCCAGTGTACTGTAGAGAAATTAAAAATTGATATTAAGTATTTGCCTCCTGCAGTATCTTCAAATTTGAAGCAAGTAAAGCACACTGGTTTGCAGTATTTAAAGCAGCTTCTCTCTTCCTTTCTTTTGTACTCATATTCATATAGACTCCCTGTATGGTGCTTTCTCCTCCTCATGGTTATCCAGATTTGCTCAGATAACCACTTTTTTGGCACAGGCTTTCTGATAAAAGAGCAGCAGGCCCTTGAGGAAGTTCCAAGTATCTATTTTAGCTATGCTATACTGAAGACACAAAAGATTCTCAGTCAGTCTCTATAGAGTGTCTTTTCACTTCACATGGTCATCCAGCTTGCTGGTATCTACAGTACATGGCTGAGTCCCTTTTAAGTCCCTGGTCTAAACCCATGTATTGAGCACAAGCATTCTGTCCCTTTTTGACACCCTATCCCGACATTTTGGAAAAATCACTAGCAAACGGACTCAGGAAATGCCTGTTCTGAAGAAAGGAATGGCTATTCTTTGATCTGCAAGAAGCAGACATGCAAAATCACATTTAAACACGCAGAGTCAATAGAGAGGAAGACCTAACATACAGGAGTGATGCATTTGGAGGAGGTGGCACAGCAGAAGCTTACGAGACATGAAAGGCACCTGAGAAAAGAAGGGGGGCTATAAACAGAGCAGCAATAATGTGGGTTGTGGCAGAAGCAAGGACACTGGTGCTTTAATTAGATGAAGTTGACAGAATTAGTTGCTTCTTATCAAAGCCACCATACGGACTTTTAAAAAATTCATTCATCTCTCTCTTCATCAAGCAAAAATCTGCTTCTCATTAAGAGAGATGAAATTTATCATTTTAAATGAAAACCATTTCAGTAAATCACCCCTTTCCCATCCCTTCACCTTTCTCAGAACTCACCAAATATCACAACTCAAGCAAGGGAAAAAAAATAAAACAAAAAACAGGTCTGCTAATCTGTTCATTTATCTGTTACTTTGAAACAGTCACTGCAAAGGTCTTTGCCATTTTCTGTGGAAGACACATAATTGTGGAAATTTTTAAAGGTCCCATCTGGTTCCCCAAAACATTTTTTCTAACTGTGAAAAGACAAGGAGTTTCTTGCTTCTCATTAGTACAACCCGACTTGCTGAGTTTCTTTCTCACAACAGCACAGGTCAGAGGGGAGGCACCTTAATGAGAATCCTGGCAACATAAACAGAAAATACAGTTCATCTTCCCTTCTTCATTTGCAGCTCAAAACTTCATATTCAGAATGGAAACACTGATATTCTTAAAGTTCATTTTACTGTTTCATCTTTCTCTTGCGCCTTTATTCAAGACAATTACAGGATCTACGTTCACCATAAGTATTAACATTCCCATTTATAAATGTACTAACAGAAGAGCAAGAAACTACAGGGCAATATAATCTTAATTCTTTAGTTTTATCTCTGGAAAGTCATTTTAAGTTCTTCAGCCTGTAAATTACGTGGAAAGGAGGACTGCACAGAGTCAAAGCTGTTTAAAGTAGAGATGATCAAAAAGAAAAAAGACTGCACAGAGTATTTCAGCTTTCTGTCAACACATATTTTACATGCTTCGCTTTCATACAGTCATATTGAAGCCAAAGACAACAAATAACAATATTTCCCTTATACACTGGAAAGGAAGGGAAGGTGAGACCATTCCAAGGCTGTTGTTCTACTACTTGCATATCCCTATGTATACACACACACATGCACTCAGGAGGTACTCATTAATTGCACTATATAATTACTAAGCTAAGCATACAACAGAAATACAAATTAAAAAAAAAATCCTTCTATCTTATTTATACCACATTTCAACATACATGTCTGCTAGAAAAACCTAGCAGCTCTGTTCAAAGTCACAGTGACCTGTATCAGCCGAGGTGCAAGATGAAGATGAGAGATGTGGGCAAGGCAGCAAGCTGGCTGCGGTGGCTGCACCTTCCTGCACATCCTCACATGTGACATGTCACTTAGGCTTTGTCTGCTCACTTTTAGCTGCGGTTTAAATGTGCTAGATTTGGATCCACTCATTGCAATTAAAGCTCATCTCTGCAGAACAGATATATTTGCAGCTACATGAATTTGTACAACTCAAGGTGCCTAACTATGTAAAATTGTCTTTTCTTAATTGTTAAAGCTCATCTCTGCAGAACAGATATGTAAACTATGTAAAATTGTCTTTTTTTAATTATATGCATTGGTGTTAGGATAAGCGCAAAACTAAGCAAGTCTGTGTGCTGCATTTCTTCTTAAGATAAGTAGATGTCAAGATCTACTTATTTACATTTTTAAACATAAATTTTCTGTGTCCTCATATATCCTCACCCGTGCTAGTAAATGGCAAACATGAATGTGACCTCTGATTTGACACAGGAGGAGGTAACATTTTACATGAAAAAATAGTCTTTTTTCCTGTTTGATGAAACAATGTGTTTGAATGTTCTTGTTCAGATATATAAAAGAAAATTCCTTCCAATCATAAGGCAATTTAAATGAGCTGAAATTAAATGCTAAATACAACATCTATACTCACTGCCCTTTAGCATAAAACTAGGTTACTATCACTTTTGGGAATGGGATCATCCCATGAAATCAAGTGGCAGAACCCTACAAAGTCAATTTTTCTCTGGTGCTTAATTGAAGAACTAAGAATACAATCGCTACGTGCGTTTTCATAAAGCTACTCCAGGGATGATAGGGGGAAAAAAAAATATGTCTGCTCTATGCAAGGTCATTAGCTCTCATACAAAACACCAATACTGACACTAAACCATCTCATGTAACATTTATCATGTTACTATGAGACAGTATTTGGGTGAAAAAGGGCTTATCACGGGTGCTGTATTTTTTGCAATAGAATATTTAATGGTTGTTAATTTTTAGAATTATTTTATGTGGGATGTTTAGCTTGTAAATGAATTTTATAAAAACAGACTCATAAGTGATATTTTCACAAAGATTTAAGGTTTTAGTAGTTGGACTAGTTTATTTTAAAAATATTACAGATATTATCTTCATAATAACGTAGTCTTTAGGGCAATTAGCAAAAAAACTATGTGCAGCACTGTCCACAAACCCACACTATCCACAGGCCAAATTAATGCTTTATCCATTTAAGTAGGAAAAGAGAAAGAAAATATGTTTTTTATCCGTCCCGTTTAAGTTGTATATTCTTACAATGTCAAAAATGGCAATTACAAAGTGTTTGTGATATGTATTCATAGGACCACCTCAGTCATTATATAGGTCATAATAAAGCATTATCTGCTAGTTATATTCGTACAGTATAAGTAATAGCAATATTGTTAGCAGACAGGCTCTATCTTCTTCTCTGCTATCTCAGCCTTTTTCTTCCAAGCAAGGATATCCTTCATTACCTGGCAGCTGTATCCGCTCACCCACTCTGCCTCAAGACTATCCGTATTCACTGATTAAGATAAAATTTTGTGGACAAAAGCTGCAAAGCAGTATCTCACATGCTGTTTATTGTAAAGGGGCTATTTAATAGCTTTTAAATTCATTTAAGAAAATGGGAGCAGTGAGTCACATGTAATTATTCCCAGATAGATCATTAATTACTCGATAAAGTTTCTACATAATGCTGCCTTTTGCTTTTCTGCCATAATGATGAGTTATTTATCATTCATCTCAGTTTGCTTGTCAGTTTTTCCAGTTCCCTTTCATCCCTATCTGTGATATGTATGTAAATATTACAGATTGAGATTGATAAAGGTTTAAAAAAAGGCTGTTGCTTTATTGCATTACAGAAGAGTGTATGAGAAACTCATTTGATTACTGTGTTAGAATGGCATCATTTGCACTCACACAAGTATGGGTGTTTTGGTACCTGAAATGTAATTTCATTTTTCATAGGTTAGTAATTTAGCTTTAAAAATTTTCACCCCAAAAAAATCCCAAAGACACCAAAACAAATATTAATTTAAAAATCTGGTTTTCCTCTTTAAAAATTAAGTTCTCCCTGTTGCTCCAGGCTTTTCTTCACTTAATTACAAGATTAGGTGAATTCCTCAGAACTTTAAATATGCATTAAAAGGACAGAGTGAAGTTGCAGGAGCATTTGAACTATGAGACATTCCTTATGAACAATTAACATACAGATTGTAACAACCTAGTGAGTTGGATGTGCCAACTTAAATATTAACAAGATCAACATTTTAATGTTAACATTAATGTTAACTTTTACAAGAGCTCAGAAAGAAAAATAAATATGAGAAGGTTGAAGCTCAAATAAAAGTTTTTCTTAGTTACTTCTGTATGTTGTTCACTTAGGTTGCTAATTTTGCTGCTGCACTGATGGGACATCCCAGGCAACCTGCATTTGCACTCCTGCCTTCACGCGCCACATGCTCTATCTTTGAATGTCCCTCCCCGCAGACATTAAAGATAATCATTGTACAAAGGGATAGGGAACGCACACTGCACTGCCACTTTCCCAAGGACTACACTGGATTAGAGGTATCCTTTAGCTATATTATCTTTAGAACTGAACTATAATCAGAATAACCATGCTAACATCTTCCAGACTGACACAATTAGGTGCGGACATTCGATACCGCCTGAGAACAGTGTCACAAGGCAACCAACCCGCCGTGTCCTCTCCCCAGCGCGCCGGCGCACCCAGATGATGAAGAGCCTTTCTAGGCACAGTTCCCCAGCAACCCATACCTAGAGAAAACTGGAATCAGAATAGTGATGACTTGCTCAGTAGCAGCTGGTGAAATCTGGGAATAAATTTATGCGCCTCTATAAACACTTGGACATTTATGAGCATAGGCTGCCTTTATTCTCTGATACACCAGGTTATTACTAAGTTATTATTATCCTGCCAACTGAAACACATCTAGCTGAAACATTTTAGATTAGCTTTACTGTTCCGCACCACACTATGTCTCCATAAAATAAACAAAAATAAAAGAAGTTCACCTGGGAAGTCTGAAATCAAACATCTTTACTGTGTTTTGAGTCCTAACTCTACTTGGTATCCTATGGCTGTAGATCGTTACAGCCTTACCCTGATGGATATGATGCTCTTGCTAAAATCATTTCAAAGTCTTTCTGCAAAAAAGATAGAGAGGATGATCAGCTATCTTATGAACTGATAACAAGACAATCATGTTTGCTGCATTATTACCCTACATCTGCTCTCAGTTATTCTGCAGTTAATTTAGTGGAAAACTAGCAGGATGTACATCAGTAGCAAGTCCTAAAACTGTCTGCAAAAGTTAAATAAAGCTTAACAAAGTTAAACATTTGAAAAGATGCCCAGTTATTGTCACTGATAACCAAGCTCAAGCCTCACAGGACTGAACTAAAAATCCAGAGCAGACTCAATGTTAAACCACCTTCCAGTCAGAGAGGTTAAATAATACAAACCAGCATGGGTTAGGGGGCCGGGCTCAACCACTGATGCCTTAGTCTTGCTTGTAGCACCTTTGCTATCTCAGCTGAAAACTAGATGTTTGCTTCTCACTGGTTGTTTTCACTACCTGAATTACTGAGTAGATGCTATGTTATCATGCGATTTATAAAGCCTTGCAAATATGTTGGTCAAATGAAGATACAGAAATTCAGATAGAAAATACATTGCTGCTACAGCACAGTTATGTGATATAAATGACATATTTATATAGCCCATATAAATGGAATATAGGATCAACCTTGGATAACAGACATAGAAATATTTCTTGTTTGCATCATTAATATTCAGAACCTGAGGACCATAGACAGCAAAGTGGGAATTAGGGCAGTCCACCAATTGAATGCTAAGCTTATTCTGTATTCTATCTTAGGCAGTTAATGCAAATACACCTCCCTAGGCTGTCAAAGATTAAGGTGTATTTCACAGTTTCTGGTCAAGGTAGTATTACCTGGGAAATGAAAGAAAAAAGAATCTCTCTCCTGGGGTTTGATGAAATAAAGCACCGAGCGCTGAGCTTAGACCACAGCACTGATGATGTTTTGTTCTGCAACTTAACCCCTCTGTTACACAAATTAGCTTCATATCTGCCACAGAGATAATCTATGATGTAACACATTGTGATCATAAAATAAACTAGAGGGAAGTTTC
Source organism: Tinamus guttatus (assembly GCF_000705375.1). The sequence goes on along the minus strand of NW_010589221.1, from coordinate 35,359 downwards.
TGGAGTTTTTAGACTCTTTGATATTTTCTCATGGGACATGTATGCTCCCAGAGCTGAATGTAAGGGCATTTGAAGTCCATGGAAATCTTGATGTTGACTTCATAGAGCTTTGGATTAGGCTCCTGTAGATATGGATGTAGAAATGTGCTTCTATCTCTGGAAAAAAAAAACGCCATAAACTCCCCTCTCCTACCAAGCAAAAGCTATGTTTTTTGGACTCAGCAAGTATGAAACAGCCAGAAATAGAGAAAGCTTTCACCAAAGTTACTGTAATATAACTTGGGAACCTGTTGCTTTGGGAAGACAGGCTAGCACTTTCACAATTATTCAGCATCTTCGATATGTTTTAAGGGTAGTGATTACTATAGGATTTTAATGACTTTGCCCAGACACTGATCGAGGCCCACCCACGAATTTCTCACAGGACACTGACTAGCTCAGTGAGTTGGAATGAATTTCTGCAACTGGTGACCCAGGATAAATCAAACCACTAACCTCGAGATAAACCACTAACCTGGAGATAAGCACCTCGCTGCTTCCCAGCCTGATAAATCAAACCACTAACCTCGAGATAAGACACCTCGCTGCTTCCCAGCCTACCCATCAATCCATGGCTTTTCAGGCAGCGGTACTTAACGTGTGAGACTTCACAGCTGATTATCAAAACTCACTTTAAGAGGAACAGAGCCTTCCAAAATCAGCTGTATGAGATTTTAAAATACAGCCCTCATGTACACTAAAGGATATACGACCCACATGTTCGATCTATATGAGTTTAGGACACCTGGTGTATGCTCTAAGGCTCTAACTGCACTAGAGTCAGCAACACTTTATATAACATTTCGCACAAATATGCTGTGTTTTTTAAAAAACAAACACTGAAAATATTCTAGAAAGTGCCCAAACGTTTGACTGTAATTACATGCCTGTCATCTTATGAAACCAGGTATTTTACAGCTAATTCAGTATACACAAATTCAATAAAAACATTAAATTGATTTCAATGAAACAAAGATTTCACTTTGAGGTTTGTGCTATTAGCATAGGATTTGTAGCACATAAATTATCTTTAGATTAAATCTCTATCAGCTATTCATTTTAAAATATTTTAAAGGTGTTAACTATTAAAAGTCTAACTTCAGGAAGCTAGAGATTATAGACATATTACACTTTATTAATGGCAATACCCAATTTTCATTATTTTTATTTAGTATCCTGGTATATTATTTGAGATCTGTTTCTCAATAAACATGAAATTGCTCTTAGGCAGGGGACAGCTTGTTTATGTAGTGGGAAAGGTGTATTTAATTACGGGCCTGCTAGTGGTAGTGAAACAGCATTCCCTCGGCGCATGTTTCCTTTACGATTCAAGCTAATACTTCTGCCTTTTTCAGTCTTACACTCTACCATTTCTTCAGATTATTTATCTTCATACTAAAGATGTTTTTTATCAGTTAGGATAATGATAACAGAAAATAACCTCAGAATGGCTAGTGCTAGCAAAACTTGAAGCAGATGCTTTCACGTTAAAAGGGAATTACTCATTTCACTTGGGGAATACATCAACAGCTCACATTAAAAGGCCCACTCCTTAATTCACATATTTGCATGGAGCTGCATGTATGTGTGTACAAGGTCTGATGGAAGCAAACAACTTCAGCTTTAGTCCAAGCAAGGACTAAAATCACGGGTTATATAAGTATAAAACAATCAGTTCATAACTGTGATTTTAATGTTATGACCTTTGGTTAAATAATGCTGCACTTTGCATTCAAGCCTTAACTACCCACCGCCACGCACGCCTCGCAGTGCAGGCAGGGGTGCAGTCACGTTGCAGGATTAAGAGCCACCCTGTTTAGTCTGTGCTGCATTCCACAGCTGGCTGCCTGTGCACTGCAAGTTTTCATTTTGTTTTTTGCCCTCCCTACTCACTTAGCACAAATTGCTTTCAGTAATAAAATATATAAAGGGCCTTGGATCGTTATGGCCTATGCTGACTGCTTTCACCTAATAGCCTGTTTTCTCAGCTTTAAAAAAGCACAATTAATAACCAGGTTTGCTATACATTTCAGACTAGAAGAAATTATATGGCAGTCATCTGCTCCCTTATTAAATTCTGAAAAGGTAGCAAGGGAGTATATTTATTATTGTCAATGACCTTTGATTTACTATTTATTATATGTCATGGTATAGAAATGGGTTTTGGTGACTTAAATTTACATTGCAGTTTTAATAGTAGGTGAGTTGTGGCATAAATTATTTTTCATTGATGTGGTAATGGTTGATGTTTTGGAAAATATTCCTCTGTTGTATAACCCCTTCTAAACCATTCAATATTTTTTGATAAAGAGATCAATATTTGTTAACTCTGGGAAAGGAAAGGAAAAGGAAAAGAAAAGCCATTTTAGTTTTGGAACCTTTATATAAAGGCAGAGAACTATTTAATCTTTACTGCTGGAGATTAAAGTTTTGATGCTGCAGCTGGCTGGCTCTCCTTCTCTAATACGAAGCAAGTCCAGTTCAGACAAGACAGAGCAAACAAGACTTAGAGCTACCTAGAAAGCCCTCTCAGAGCTCAGAAGATCTTGCTGAAAACAGCAAAATGGTCTCCAGGAGCAGCCTCCAGGAAGCTTCATTCCCTGAGTCTGGTGCCAAACCATCCGAATGTCCCTCCCTATGCTCACCTTTCCAGAATAGATGAAATTAATTTTCCATTTTAGCACTTTATAAATAAGTAAAATAAGTGATACGTAAACCTAAAGTAACTATTTAAGACCTAGCCTGGGTAATTTTAAAGAATGTTTTGATTTCCTTTAGCAACAGTAAGTGATCCTTTCAAAAGAGCTGTCTTACGTGCAGAGTGGTTTGTGCAAGAATTCCCCATGTGGAATCCACAAACCTTATGGAATTGTAAACTTAAAAGAGAAGAAAAAAGAAAACAAATTTTTATTTCTACACTGATCTTTCAAATTTCCTATTTTATAAAAAAAAAAGGAAACTGAAAAGATACTTAGCAGTAAGCTAGCTGAAGTCTCTTGAACCAGGGCCTCAAGTTCAGCAGCAAACTATGCTAATGGCAGAGAGGTGACTGGAATCTGTTTTGGGACAGCAAAAAAAAGGCAAGTGAAAGATTCAGGAAAGATCGGAGTTTGAGCAAAGCTGGCAGGAAAATATTTTAAAGATTTTTACAGGCTTTCCGTTAGTTAAAAATTAACTTATTTAAAATGTTGAGTATTTTGGTCTTGAACAAGAAAAGGACCTCTACTTCTCAGAAGGAACAGGCAAAACTAGAAACTAACTGGACTTCAGGCAAAGGCTGAAAGTGGGAACACCCAGGAGGAGAACATGGGGTTTAGGCACTGCATAAGGGAAGAGTTTTTCCTGTTTTAGGGGAGGATTAGGGGAGGGATGACCCCCTCCTCATCTCCAGCCCTCAGGCTCCTGGCTCTGTGAATAGATTAGACCTTATAAAATGCACAAGTTCAATCTCAGAAACAACCTTTGGGGAGTTCCTTGGTTAGGTTTTTGAAATTTTTTGGTCTTGAAACTCTTCCAAATCTCAGTATTTACAAGCATATCTCACAATATATGTATTTTTATTAGGCTTTATACTGAACACTAGTTTAATATCTTTCCTTTCTTTATGATGAGATTATTTCCAGCTACTGTTAATTTATTTTACACAGCCCATGATGTAATCGTTAGGCAGTTGTAATGAAGATTGAAGGTTTAATAATGCCAAGTGTTACAAATTTCTATTTAATCATTCCTAAATCGATTAGTTACTTTCCCCCAAATGCCGTGCCATTGAAACAGAGAGCTAAAGATACAAACTGCTGTGGCCAGTGTTTGATAAATGTTATTTTGGTGCAGTGGTAATTGAGTTATTGAATTTACTCATCTTCCAAATGATGTTTGCATTGTCTCAGCCATATGTGTTTAGGGCCAGGGGAAGGTCATTAGGAGCTTCAAACCGGGGGCATGTTTGGGTTAAAGTGATTTTGAACAGCCAGTGTTGAGGTTAGTCAATTAAAAGAAATAGCACAGTGAGATGCTACAGAAGGGCATGTTATGGGCTGGTCAGTAGGACTGTCCCAAAGGCCTGTTTAAAATAGTCTAAAGATTCTGTAAGTAAATGTCTACTCCTAGCCCCAGGCTCTTTAGCCATTGACAAATTATGTTGTAAGATGCCCTTCACCTAAAACAAGTCTCAGCTATAAACAAATGTCACACTCTTACAAGCTACTCACAGCACAACAGCAAAGGCCAAGGTAGAACATGAAATACTAATATTTTTTCAGGTTTAATAAGACCATTATTGGCCGTTTGGATATCTTTACAGTAGGAATGTATATATCCTGCAAACTTTGACCATTATCAACAGACCTTTCCCAAGGAACAGACTGAAAGCACAGACGCACATACAATTATAGGATGTGATGATTATATCATCTATTATAATTCTGTTCTCTAAGGACAAAATACTTCTCCGAGGGAAGTATATGAACACATTCCTTAAATAATCTTCCTTGAGTGAGATTCTTGCTGCAGGCTAAGACACTCAAGAAGTGCCCTGGCTGTTTCAGTGAACATCAAATTCTTTAGATGGGTGTTTGGAAGCAGAGAACTACTTGGTTCGGGGTAACTCAGCACTTGGAGCATTTTACAAAGATCACCTCCCCATTTAGGGCATTATCAGTGTGACATGACTAAGCTCTTTCAAGATACACTTAAATAGATCCGTATTTATATCTATATAATGGACACAGAGTTCACATATGCTTTGTTCTCTCCAAAGAGTGTGTTATTTCTGTAATCTGATGAACATATATTCGTGCAGATTAGCTTTCACCAAAATAGCACGATTCTCCTCATAACTAGAGAGCATTTTTTCCTGTGCAACTGAGCATCACTTTTAGGAGAGTTCAGGTATCCAGCTTATGATTGCTGCCTGCACGTGGCAAAAATGTAGGATTAAAAAGAGAGGAGCTTGTCATTTTTCAGATGTTTATGTTCAACTTGACTGCTAAAACCAGGCAACAATAACACACAGGAAAAGAAACTCTCCATGTTTCTGCAGTCTTATATATTTGCAAAGATTTTCAGAGAACTTGGGGTCCTCTACTCCAAACAAAATCACTGGGAAGATCAAAATCTCACTTCCAGTGAAAAAAACTGTTTTTTTTTAATATTTAGCTAATTGCTATATCTCAAAATCATTTTTTATTTCTAAACCACTTGAAATGCTCATATCTCCAATACTTTTATTGTGCAGTTCTTAAAATGTGTTTTACAAATATACTCTTTTGTATTTGATTTCTGTCCCCTGAACTCTATTTAAATCAGAAGTAATAATTTCTAATCCTGTAAAATGCCCAAAGTTTAAATCAATAAACATTTGATGAATGCATGGCCTGAGGCCCTTATGTTTGGCTGATAAATGATAATTGTGGGAGTGCCTGGCAGCTTTTGTGGTTAAACCTTTGCTTTTACACCATTAAATGCCTGATGCCTTCAAACCGGACACACTCTTAATGACAACTGCCCAAGAAGCAGAGAGCTGACTGTGAAACACAGACATTTCCCTCACTGCCAGTAAATGACCAGCTTGAAAGGGGGTGCACTTGGGCTTTGGGTGCCCTTTTGCTGGGATCCGCAGCAGAAGAGGTTCGCTGTGGCCAGGCCCCACGCAAATCTGGGGGTCTCCACTCATGTTGCATCTGAAGTTTCCCCTGTGCTTGCCCAGGCTGCTGCCCCACAGAGATCCTCAGCCCAGCACGCCGCAGCACCGAGCGAGGAGCTGCTTCTGCTGCCTTGAGTGGTGTCCCACAGCTATAAATTCTGCCATTGGCCATAAAGCCCCTAACTAACCGTAGGCCAGGAGAGGGTTGCTGTGGTAAAGCCGGCCCCGCTGTGTGAGGAGGACAACTGAAACAGGCTGTGACACATCTGTACTCAGTGGTACCCTGGTGACACCGGGACCCTCCACGGGTCTTTTACAGCCAGCTTGCATCTCTTTCTGCAACCTGAGGGCAACGAGCAGGCTACAGGGCCACAGTAATAACATGCGGAGCCCCGAGTGCCTCCTGGCAGCACTGCACGTTACCTGTGCGCACTCTGCAGCTGCGCTGTAGCCCCAAACCCTGCCAGCCTTCCCCCAATATCTCCTCATATGCAGTAAAGCCACCCAAAGTATCCTCATCTGTGCCGTTTCTTCTTCCCCAATCTGCCCTGCCTGAGAAACAGCCCCTCCACCAAACTACACCTGCTTATGCATCACATAAGTTGTACATTGTAGCTGCCGAGTCATGTTTAGCCAGCTCAGTTAGGCTACCATATGCCAAATTTGTAAAATCTTGTTTGCATTTCTCCTCTCCCTTGAGCAGAGCACAGCTCTCTAGGACAGCAACCCAGAGCTGGCAATTACACTGCGTCCTGCTGTGAACAAGCTGCAGGACACCCTTAGCCACGGGGCTTGACAGAGTGACTTAAGAAGGATCTTTAGCCTTTCTTCCCCATGTTAATGAAGTTACAAGTGAGCTGCAAGCAGCTTGACTACAAGATTAGAACTTAACCAGGAAAATGATCCTGGTTTAAAATATCGCAATTCTCACATGTTGAACTGTGCATTACACAGGGAGAAATGACAGGAAAGGGAGAGAAAATGAAGCACTAATTATTTTTATCTTTAATGATGACTGGTGAAATAAACAGAGCACTTAGGGATTTGGGCATATATGAGATTCAGTGTATTTATTTTCTGTATTATTCCTGTCACACTGTCACCCACGGCCACATCTCACATGACAAGGAGCAATTAAAGGAGAACGTGTCCAGGCTATGCCCCTGCCAAACTGAATCATGACCCTTCTTTCTCAGCAACCCCATGCATGAATCTCTCCCCTTGGGGAACACCTGGTGGTAGCTGTTTTACCAGCTGACACGATAAATATTTTTTTTTGTATATCTATGTGATGTTAGTGACATCATGCGCTCATTGAAAACATGGTTTATATCTCAGCATAATGCATTATTTTAATATTGCTCAAATGTTCAGAGATTAACAATGAGGTCCAAGGAGGGGAGACAGTGTCACTTCATAGATGTCTGCTTTGTTCCAAAACAAAATTCATTGCCATTTGATTTTAAAATACTCTGCACAATATATACAGACTTAAGTGCATTAAATTATCTAGTTCGGATAAAAACAGTTGCTGATACAGTATCTGAGAGTACCTAGGGAGTTGTAGTCTACAGCCATAGGATTTTCTGTACAATTTATTCAATTAAAGTGTGAAATGTGTCTAGATGAGTTATTTGAAGGGCTTTTGTTCTCCTGCACAGTCTCTGCTTTCCACTCCCTTTTTTCATTTGTACAAAACTCCCAGAGCACAGCTCAAAAAGGGGAACAAGGAGGTAAAAAGTATCTTCTGCTCAAGAAAGGACATGCAGTTGCCCAGCAAAGCAAACTCATAACACCACTTCCAGTATTTCTGGTGTGCTAAGGAGATTTGAATAACTGTCCTCTATACTTTACATAAAGTTATTCATTTGTATTCATCTTCTTTATGTTTCGTCCCTAAGAAATATTTCCTTTGTTTCAAACAAGCACAACTCACTAGCCACTGGAATGGTGCAATGATTTATGGATCACAGCACCACAAACCTACTGAAAAACTTTATACAGAAGAACATCTAATCGATGCAAATACATATTTAATTTCTCTAGATGTAGCCACTGCTCAACTTGATACGCAAACTGCCTGGCCATCTTGGCAGTAATGTTTAAGCAACAAAATATAGTACTCTACTATTCAGTTATACAGAAGTGACAACACCTAGACTGCGATTCAGTTGCCTCCAAGATCATGATCATTTTAGACACCGCTGGGTATCTTGACTGGTTTCCAGATCCTGCTGCAAAGGCCTGTAGGCTCTCCCAAGTCCCAAATGCCATGTGTCTGTTGTGGGCATGTCTTAGAGCACCTCAGATGGCACGAGATGGCTCCATTTGGGCAAATGAATCCTGCCCTTACAGATTAGCAGCGAAGTTGCTGATTTTATTCCTACTGTGGCAAAAGCACAGAGCATGCCATTTACTTGTGAAAGTCATTCACAAGGCACAGAACAAAGGGAATGAAAACTCAGGACTTTCTTCTTGAAAATACAACTCAGTTGATGCTAAGTAAGTCCCGTAATCTGCAGACTAGCCATGCAAGCATTTGCATCCCCACAAGCAGTCACAAAAATGATGAGAAATGCTACCTACTCATCCAGTTTCCATAAGAATGAATTGGATTCTTTCATAGTTGCAACATTGATGGAAGGCATAGAGACAACTCCAGTCAAATTTTAATTCTGAAGTTGTTGATGGTATAGATCAAGACTTTCCAGGACAGACTTCTCACTTACCAAAGGTGAATGGTTTTTCAGAGACTGTAATTCAAAGACATTTAATACAAGCAGTTCTTCAATTTGTATCTTGAAGCACCAGTATTTTTAAGAACATTAATAAATAGGCATACATTTGGGTGAAATGACATTATTTTTCTAATTAGACATCACATAATATTACACTATTTAGTTAAGAGAAAGGAACTTTGTCTCAAATTTCGAAGTGATGAATCTCAGTTTAATTCTGCTAATAACAGTTAACACAGATGGCTAAAAAAAGAGTAATTATCTTCTTTAGCTTTCTGCCACCTGCCACAAATGAACTGTTTTCTTTAATTGCTCAAAATTACTCTTAATCACACAAAACAGATACTTAAATCCTTGACACATATTGCAACTCAAGAGCAAGAGTTTAACCCTAAGTGTGCGATTTAAGAAATTACCATCATGGCCAAGAGTGACGATACAAAGCTAGCTATGTGCTGTGACAGTTGAAAAGATTAATCCTTTCTCTTCCAAGTAGGAGCAAAGTTTGCAGGCTAATCATAAAAGTCTTGTTGTCTGATCCAAGTAATTGCTGGAGCAACCAAAAGGCTGCATCCACAGCAGCACAAAAAAAACTCACACTACTACCTCCTGCTGATATGCTGGCTCCAACAAATGGTCACTTTTTAAAGGCACACAATCAAATCGACTTATATTAAAAATGACTTACTCAACAACTTAAAGATGTAATATTAACTGTAGCTGGGTGATGAGTCAAAGGTTTTTCAGGTTCCTCAAGATATATTTTAACAGAGACAGCAATCCCATTTTGTTGGGGCAGCATTTTAAGTTAAATTCATGCTAGGTATTTAGAAACCTGACATGCCACCTTTTGGAAGCTTCTGGTTATGATATACTTTCTAATAGCAATCCTTGCTTCCCACTTTTTGGAGGTGACGTGTTTATTGGAAGAACCTGTAAATATTCCCTTTTATCTCTATTGCTCTTCTTGATGTCTGAAATTAAAGAGGTTAAATTCAGATTCTGCATAAGAACTGAGAAATCACCTTTCTAATCCTGCCCATGGATATGAAAATCATCTTAAAGCTAAAACACAACAGTAACTTGAAAAAACACTAAGGGTGCCATTCCTGAGTTTTAGATAAATCTCTCTTATTAAAAGAAAGCAAAAAAAACACCAAACATACTTTCCATGAATTATGAAGTCAATAACTCTCCAACACTATTTCTCTTATATTTCTTAGAGAAATTCCCCAACAGAATTTATCCACAAGGACATAACAAGGAAAATTATGGAGGAAACCTATTAGAACTATTACATGTAAATGAAAACCCCAAATAAAAGCAAACAGTTTCACTTCTCAGTATAAAACCACCTATATTACATGTGAGCACTTTTTTTTTATTTAGAATAGAGCTTGTTTTGCAAAAAAAAAAAAAAAAGATCATTAGATAAACTCTTGAATTCTGCAGATTAACATCTTCTTGCTGTTACAGCTTTGTATCTTCAAATGTATGAATGGCAGAGGGAAAAGAGAATCTTTTATAAGTATTAGAAACACAGACTTGGAAAATAGCCTTAAGAAAATCGTATGTTTTCACCAATCTAATGATAAACAGAGATTGAATATGAAATGGGCCCTGAGTGATAAACTCCTCCCAAAATATTTCTAAACTTCATCTTTATTGGAAGTCATTACGTCTGATGTCAATCATATCTACCGGGTCTTTACACTGTGTTTCAACTTAGAGTTTCCGTTTCATAAATCCTAAAATTAGTCTTACAACCATTTCTATGACAGCCGCAGCTGTATAAAACACCCATGAGTAGGTGTAGGAAAGAAAGGCATCATTGCCCCTGGGTATTTTTAACCACAGCAGGGAAAGTTAGAATAATAATAGTATTTACCTTTGTTACTTAGTAAATAACAAATCATTGTTGGACAATTATAGCAAAGGTCAGGACCCACCTTTAGTTTCTTATTTCCTTTAATAAACATATTTACTGTGTTTTTTAGTTTCAAGTAAAAAGTGATTTTCATAGTGTACAAAACACTTGGATGTATCCAGTTCTATGATATTAACTTAATTGTAAAAGATAAGAAATTTTCAGCAGTGCTTGTTCAGGTGTCCTTATTATTACTGGGCTCCAGCTTTTATACAAGCATCCTTATCATCACTGGGCTCCAGCTTTCATATGTTAGTTACAATAATAATGAGTTCATAAAATGTAGGTATTTTATTATAAATATTGTCCAAGTGACAACAGATTTTTATAATCAGCTCCGCTGCTGGCCAGAGAGCGCTTGCTGCTCTGTTTTGTTGCTGGTAGTGTGCAGTGTTCACAGGAAATGAAAACAACATCATATGGAGGAAAGATCAGCAGCAGTACAGGATTGTATGATAAGTAGCAGGTTTCCACAGTTTGAATAGACTAAATAATGTAATGTGTTTGGTTTTGTAACCATGGGGTCTGATCACATATTTAAGTTATTAAAAAGGATGATTTAGCCTTTTCTCAAAAGGATATATATATTTGCAGAACATAAGTCACTCATGATCCTGATCCTGATTCATGTAAACCTTGATCTTACAGTCTTTAGTAGGCATTTAACTGTACCCCTTTGCTCAAGGATGTCACAGCTCAGCCTGTTACTGTTGTCAGTGTATTTTGTTCCATTCAAGCTCTTGCCTTAGTGCAGTTCCTCTAACCCATGGCCAGGATGCAGCGTCCCCACCTGCTACTTGCCCAGGGACAGGCGCAGGGACTGGCCCAGGAGCTGGTCTCCCAGCCAGGCCCCGGGGGCAGCAGGGCTGCAGACAGGCCGCGTTTCCTCCCCTTGCATTTCAAACCCCCTCTGCAAGTCTGGCCGTGTTCGGCAGAAGCTGAACGTACCAGGTTGTGAGCACCGCTGGCAGGGGTTTGATGTTAATGGGAACCCGGAGCACTCGCATTTATAGCACTGAGCACAGTATGTGGTTTATTTACCACTGTACAAATGTCAGATTTCAGACAGGATAGCATGTAGCTATGACAGCTGTCTTTTAAATTATGCAGAAGAACAAGCTGAGGACAAATGCAACTGAGCAGTGGCTTGTTAAAGGAAGCTTCCTGAAACAGCATTGCTTATTCCTCCAAAAACAGAAATCTGATTTCATTTCACAATAAAATCAGGTAAAATTGTAAGGGCATGTATTTTCTGCTGTGCTTACTATACCCCATACTAGCAATACATATTACCAAACACAAAATACACACACATACACTGTTCCTCTAGGATTACTTATAAATTTGTCCTTTACCAAAGTAAGACAGAAATGTATTAAATATGTGAAGTTAATATACTCGCTTCACTGTATACTTCTGAAAAATCAATTCCATAAATTATATATAAAGTTAGCAATGAAACCTGCACACACTGACAGGATACTATGACAGAGAAGGTTATCTCTGCAAAAGAGGTAGTTCTCAGGCACACATTTAAACACAGCTGAATGATGAGCAGAGTTGGGAACCTGCCTTTTGCCAGAGCCTCTTCGGAAACACCAAGTCTCTAGAAAGAATCAGGTGGGTGTCATCTGCGTACAGCTCCCCTGGTTTATTAGCAGAGGATCCACACAGAGTATTGGCCCTGGTACCTCATGCACAAGAAAAATTTCCAATATTAAAGTGTGATTTTTGGGAAAATCTTACTAGTCTTTTTTTTCCTAATTAAAAAACAAATTAAATTACAGCTATAGCAGGGGAGAAAATACAAGTGCACAGATATGTTAAAGTAAATGGAAAGCATTTGAAACATAAATGCTTCCATGGGAAAGGTTTTCTGAAGGATACATTAATAATAAACTTAGACATGTGGAAAGGCTGTATCTGTGATTCTGTATGGAAAGACAGTAGAGAATTCATGTATGGGTGAAAATATTTCAGCTAATAAAACTGCATTTCAGAAGGTAATCTTCTTTTACAGCTATATTTTTAATTAGCATTTGTTTTCTATTCATTTGCTTCCTTAGTACTCTCTTCCATGGTATCATGCCACCATGACCAAAGTGACAGACTTCTGTCTCTGCTGGATTAATCAGTGTGTTCCTTGATCCATAACATATGCTCCTAGTAGACATTTATAGTCAACATATTCAAGATTTGTGGTCTGGCAGTTCAGTGCCTGTTAACTTAAACATAGACAGTTTAAAATATATTTTTTGTTGTTATTTAAGCTTGTTTTTCATACATAATAGAGCTTAAGCAATGGAAAAAGATACAGACTGCTATATGTTTGGGCTACTATCTCGGCATAGAGGTTCATTTTCCTCTGGATGGGGAGGCAGTGAGATGCTGCCCAGGCAAATAACAAACCTCTGTAGGTGGAGCACGGGTGTTTTTATGCACATTTTAGAGAATTTTCTTCATTTGCCAGTGAAGTTTGCCTTTGTGGAGGAGGCCACGCTTCAGAAGCCCGTGACTTCATAGCAAGAACTCAAAATAAGTCTGCTGGGGTGATGGTGGAGGCCAGTGTGGGATGCAGGAGAGGGATAACACAGGACAGCAGGAGGATCGGAGCTGCCTCCTTCACTGCTCTTCCAAAGGTGCATCCCCTCCCCTGCCTGTTTTTGCACATAGGACATGACCGATACTGAGCTTTCAAAGGGCATCATTATTTCTTCTTTTATTTAAAATTCTTATTCTCTCTAGGAGGTGTGAAATTGTTTAGAAGTTATCTCAAGGGGAAATGGCAAAGGGAGATGTGAAGTGGGGAGGAGGAGTAGGGTGGTAACGCAGGATATTTTTTCTTTAGTATCAATTAAAGACATTAATGAGATTCAAACCCTTTAATCATTTTTTCATCGAGTATATAGTACGTGATTTACAGCTCAACTACTCCTTACTGATCACAGTGCTATAAAGTGCTATATAATATATTGCTTTCCATTGTGCCATCTGCAGATAGAAATGGCATGTATAAAATGGGATTAACTGTCCTCAAAATAGTCTAGGATCAAAATTATGGCTACAAGGCCGGGCTGAAACTCCCTTTGCCTTCAGAGGGTGCAGAATTACACCGCCATCCCCATCTTCCACTGCACGCTGGCACATCCCTGCCAGTCACAGACTGTCCTGAGCCCCGGGAGTACAGGCAACCCAGAGCAGAGCTTCGCCCTGCCATGAGGAATTAAACAGAAAATCATAGGAGAAGCCAAATGTCAGCTGCTCCCTTCGACTTCAAGCTTCAGAAAACTCTACTTAGTGGGAAAAGACTGGCAGGCTGAAATGCAAGTTTATAATTGTACTCTAAGAAGATTATGAAAGATTATTCTTCTTGGGGCCTCCAGATTTTTGTACAACAATCTTGAATTGCAACCTACAAGGCAAAATGAACTCACCTGTTCCTCTCAATGTCAGGGTTTTATTAACTGCATATTCATTTGGTGTGCACAAAATTAAAAATGGGCTTGTATTACATTATGTGCATCTTTCTTTCATTCGACAACATGGAGCTCAATGTGATTAACAATGTGGCAGCTCATAGCAAGTAGAAAAATAATTGTTTTTTCAATATACAACCCCCATAATAATTCAGAAATCAATATGCATCCTCAGAGACTTTCCCCCAGCAGAGGTCTGCAGAAAGCAGGGTGGCCTGCCTTCATTTCCCTATGAATGCGAAGCTGTTGAAACCTTAGGTTGCCTTTCTTTTTTTTTTTATGTTTAACTATAACCACTGGGACTGGAATCATAGCTTCTAGTGGCCTAATATGAATATTAATGAGACACTGGTCCATGGAGTTCCTTGCTGATTTTGACAGTTTAAAGGATCAGTTAGTTAATTAGAAGATGACATGGCACATCGCATCCCTTGGCTCCTTCCTGCCTTCTGTCTCCTCTTTTCATTTTCTTTTTTGACATGTTAGATTACATCATTACTTGCAGTTTCACTTGTTAGCCACACCATGAAATGAGAATATTTTAAGCTTTAATTATTTTGATTTCTGTGCTCTGCTATGAACATGAACTCAAAGCAGAGAGAAACCTGAATTTCAAAGACTTTTGAACTTAAGCTTGATAGTTTATAAACTATTAAATATAGCCAATAACCAGAGAAGGAGATGATTGTAAGTAAAACTAAAATTGGGTTGACCATTGTATTGGCAACCAAGTTAATACTTTAAGTAGATAACCCCTTCCCTGTCTTCGGTGCTGTATTCGTGCAAACATTATTTAATGCTTTTCTTTGTGCATTTCTCAGTAATCTAGAGTCTCTTCCTTCCTAGCCATGAACGGGTTGTGTCTCTAGACATGTGCATTCAATCCAGGACATTCTTTGGACTGTACGATGCACAGAAATGTATGAGTTACCTATCATCATCATAGTCAGAACAGACAAAAATAATACGATCAGAGAGCTTGGTACTCTGCAACAGCTCTCTCATTTCAGGGAATAACAAAGTATCACAAAAATGGACAGAGGATAACATAGAGGATAACTCTATCTAACCAATACAATAACCTATATAGGCAATTCACTTTTTCTTTCCATTAAGTTAAATACATAACCTACCACTGATTTCACAGGACTTCCAAAAACTACCAGTGCTAATAACAAGCAGAAGGAGCTTCCATTGTCATTTAAGATAGAGTTAGATAACATTAATTGTAGAAAATAAAGTTGTTCAGAACTGTGTGATAGCCAGCAGTGAATTTTGCTCAATAATCTAGAATTCCTTGTTCAAAGAGAACTGAGCTAGACATGAAAAGTGTCTTTCCTGTATGAAAAAACAGATTCTGGATTTAGAGAGCCTTTTATCAAATCATGGTTATCACAATAGTATTGATTTCGTAATGAAACAAAAAAGCAGTCCGGTGTAGCTGCAATTTCAAATACTGATAAGATTAAATTATAAATATAGTAGATTGAAACCAAACACCATGCTATATCATTAGTGTATTTTATACACTACCCAACAGATAACTATGAGTATGCCCGAAAACTAAGGAAAACCTTAGCAGTCTTTTGTATTTCTGCATATTTGGAAGAAGACAGTTTCAAAATTATTTCTTGGTTGGCACTAGGAAAATACGGATGGAGCTCACAGCACAGCCACATGCCTCAGTCAGCACTACCCTGCACCTCTGTCGCTGTTTTCTCCTTCCCCATATGACCATTCTACTTTTTATTGTACTTTTGCTAAAGCAAAGCAGCTTCCTGCTTCATGGGCATAGTGCCTAGCACAGAACTGCAGTCACTGCTGGAACCTCTGTCTTGGCACTAGGAAAATACGGATGGAGCTCACAGCACAGCCACATGCCTCAGTCAGCACTACCCTGCACCTCTGTCGCTGTTTTCTCCTTCCCCATATGACCATTCTACTTTTTATTGTACTTTTGCTAAAGCAAAGCAGCTTCCTGCTTCATGGGCATAGTGCCTAGCACAGAACTGCAGTCACTGCTGGAACCTCTGTCAGAGAATTATATGCACATCCCAGGACTGGAACTAATGCCAGTC